>FTRY01000037.1:0-371604 GCA_900157415.1 Armillaria cepistipes
CGACGACATCTGCACACCTGGTAAGTGAGTATGATGTAGACGGAGGGTATAAATTACGATCAATTAGGTTCAAAGACGTGGAAGCTTATATGGTTGCAGCTCCTGAAGGTCAATTAGAAGCATACGATTTTGAGTATGTGGCGCATACCGACGCCGACACGTTAGCCTCCTATGATGCTGAATCATGTATATACCATGATGCCTTTGTATAAAGTGCTGTCACTCACCTCCGTATCTATGGGTCGTACATTGGCTGGTAAACGGCATCACGAATGTTAGACGAATACGGCTCCCGGAACTTAAGGCAAGGGCGAGTGTGCACTCGTGCTACAAATGCAACCTTCTGTATACTGTATTTAAATTAGTTCCCAGTAAGGAGACGGCAAGATTAACCAAAAAAAAGAGAAAGCAAAAGCAAATAAAGAGGCCATCAACAGAAGAAGACGAATCAATTACCGATCGACTTTGCAGACAGGATCTGCACACTCGAAGATTACCTTTCCGCCAACCCCTCTACCGATCAATTTATACGCGATATGATAGGAAGATGCTGCCAAAAGATGGACGCGAATAATATAGAAGAAGACGGATGTGCGGTGTGCGGCGACTGGTACCTAAGACAAAATTAAGTAATCTAAGCATGTAGCAAGACTATTAGACGTCCTAGTCGTTCCTGGGGTGATGAGAAAGGAACGAAAGTCACTGAAGGACGCATCTTCGCATGATACCGAACCCGTGCTCGATCGTACTTGCTCATGTATATGTGACACCTGCCGAGCTGACATAAGGAAACGTCGCATACCGCAGACGCACTTGCGCGAGGTACCTGGATAGGCAATGTACCCAGACAATTGAGTGAATTACGATTCATGGAACGCATGCTCATCGCTCGTGTCAGACACACGTGTACGTACATGCGCATATCAAATGGTATGAAAAAATGAAGGCCAATGTAATCGCTTTTGAAAATCCGACGCCACTCGTATACGATCATCTACCCCCCCCCAGGAAAGATATGGACGATGTACTGGCCATAATGTTCACAGGACCCAACAAGCCGACAAAAGATGATTTTAAACGTGCTCCGGTGCTGGTACGAAGAAACAAAGTTATCGAAGCTTTGGAGTGGCTAAAATTGAACCACAGCGATTACCATGATATTGAAATATCACGGGAAAACATGAACGAATACCCGGAAGACGTACCATTCGTGGGTGTGAATATAAAGCCTCCGTAACGAATAAAACCCCGGAAGGTCTAAGTGTGCACGACAACGAAGAAGAAGACGGTACGGAGGAGGGAGATTGTCCTTTTATAGTACACGGTTTAACGTGAAAAATTAGAATCCATGACCACTACCCAGATAAAGGTAGAGGCATGATGCATCTGGATAATAACGGTAAAGTACTGGCTGTGGGTCAGGAAGACAGACCGGAATCGATTTGGAACAACGTCCAGCTTTACCCTAAAATGTTTCCCTGGTTGTTTCCATACGGGAAAGGGGGATAGGGTCTATTAGAATGTCGGATGAAAAGCATAAATCATTTCTGATGATGTATCATGATAAACGATTTCAGAGGGACCTACATTCGCATTCGTGCATTCAGTCATGCTCAATCAAAGCGTCTACAACAGGTACATTTCTCTTAGCGGAGAGGTCGAAGTTTAACGATGTAACTGACCGTATATTGAACGTAGACCCCGAAGTTTTGAAATCCATGGCAAAAAGAATGGCAGACGGCGAGCGGATTAGACCCACGACCGAAGCCGAGAAAGCATGCCTGAGAATAATAGATGATTTAGACAGTGTGTCCGCAAAGATTAAAGGGTCTGCAACGACGAAGAAACACATGAACAACGAAATATGGTCTCTGATAGCAGCTAAGGACCGCCGTCATGGTATATAACGATTTCCCCACTGGATACAGCACACCCATTGAGTCTTTACTACACGTCAAACGATAAAGCGTTTAAGGGTATCAATTTATTGTCAAGCAGCGACTGTCAACGGGCCATCATTAACAATCCCGCAGGTGCAGCGCGGTTTTTTGAATTCATGTGCAAACTATTCATAGAAGAGGTTCTTGGGTGTTCGTCCGCGAATCAACGTAAAGGTATATATGGTGATACGAATGCATACTATGGTACAGTCGAGCAGCAAGGTAGATTGACTCTACATCTTCACATGCTAATATGGATAAAAGGTGTTATGAGTCCTCAAGACGTGCGTGATAGCATACTAAATCCAGATTCCAAGTTTCAAAAAAAATGGTTGAATGGTTAGAAGCTGTCATATGGGTGAACTGTTTAATGGCACTCAGTCCGAGGTACAGTCTAAAGTGGAACAAAACGAAGCGAAGACTGGATACGTCGATCCGACACGGTCGTTACCTGAAGTTCCGCCCAAAGAATGCATCGTAAAGACCGTACATGAAGATTGCCCCACATGCAACGACATCCGGTCATGGGATACAAGATATCGAGAAACAGTAGACGATCTGATCGTTAGATCCAATGTTCATGACTGTGAGAGATACATGAACAAAGACGGTACTGTGAGTAGAAAGAAAACTTATACTGGATGTAAAGAAAACAAGTACAACAAGTGCAAGGCTAGATTCCGAGACAAACTTTTACGGAATCGCAGGTCGACCCTGAAACCGGAGCCATACGACTGAAGAAGGGAGAGCCATGGATAAACACATTTACGGCAGCGTTAACCTATATCATCGCTGTAACACTGACGTTACCAATCTCTCGTCAGGAACAGCTATCAAAGCAGTGGTGTTATACGTGTCGAACTACATCACCAAAACGCCGTTGAAAACGCATGTAATCTTTGAGGTTATCCGAGACATGTTTGACAAAAGCACAGAAATGCTAGCAAGTCCTATTTCTAATCAAGAGAAAGCCCGGAAACTGATAGGCCGGATAGTCAACTTGCTTGCTGTTAAACTTGAGATAGGAGCACCTATGCTTGCCATGTACCTTATGGATCAACCAGATCACTACACAGATCACAAGTTTAAAACGTTGTATTGGAGGAGCTATGTTACGGAGGCAAGGCAGCCTTGGCTAGACGACGACGAAAAAGAAACAGGGCACAAGGTAACATTAATGCATCATAACGGCAGGGTTGTGGGGGTGTCCCTGTCATAGATTACATGTACAGACCTCATGAATTACAATACATGAATGTATACGAATGGGCCACAGTCGCACGTCGCGTTAGGATACCAAAATCTAAAAGATCAAACAACGACGACGTCGAATCAGAAGACGACGATACGGGAGAAGGCAAGCGACACATACCGAAAAAAGGATTATCGTTCGTGACGGACATCCACTTAAAGATACTCATTATTTAGTAGTGGACAGTATAGACGAGTATGTTGTTCCAAACCTCGTCGGTGAAACTCTTCCTCGCAAAGACAAGGGAGACAAAGAAGATTATTGTGCGACGATGTTGACACTATTCCGACCATGGAGGTCCGGCTTAGATCTCAAACAACAAGGTGAAAGTTGGGAAGACGCGTTTCAAAAGCACGAATTTACCGGACGATCAGCTTCGATTAATGAAGAACTTCAATTTGAAATACGAATGTTTAGATGAGCGTGATGATTATCACGCTCAATTAAGAGATGGCATGGTTCTAGTGCCCAGTTGGAACGAAAATGTCGCGACAAGCGCAGAATTTGATAAATTCGATCACTTGCCGACGGCTCATGACGGGTTCGAGGAATATCTAGAGCAACTTTCCTTCGGTGAAGAAGATATGTTGATCGATGGGGTACTAGAACGTAAAATGGCCGATATCCGAAAGGTATTGGATTTAGCTGGGTGGACGACAGAACGTCGAGCCGATATGCCAGTGGATACAGAACCTATAGGCGTAGTACGAAGTCGAGGTGAATGGAATTCCGTAGTTAAAAGAAAGCGACAGGAAATCATCGACGACAGGACGCGGAACGTCCCTAGTACAGGCAAAACCAATAAAAAGACAAGTAGAAGAACAGCATTGAAAGGGTAAAAGTTGTGGATAAAAAATGGCTAGAACGACGGTTTCACAACAAGGACCACAAGATCCTCCTGGACGAAGTGGCGGAGTCTTTTTCGTTGAACGAAGAGCAGGAGCGCGCGTTCAGGCTTGTGGCAAATCATTCCACAAGCCCGTATAACGATCAACTGAAAATGTATATAGCCGGCATGGCGGCACTGGTAAATCTCAGGTGTTAAAGGCACTCATCAAATTTTTCCAACTACGAAAGGAGGAGCACAGGATAATTATAGTAGCACCCACTGGATCAGCTGCCGCTTTGCTAGGTGGGTCGACCTATCATTCGGTATTCGGCATCAATGAGCGGCAATCTACAAATGTAGATTTGGCCCAGGTGCGCAGTAGATTGGAAGGTGTAGACTATGTTTTCTTCGACGAGGTATCTATGCTGTCTACTAAAGATATGTACCAGATAAGTGTACAGTTATCCAACGCGAGCGGATTGCAAGACGTGCCGTTCGGGGAATGAATATGATCTTCGCTGGTGATTTTGCCCAGCTTCCGCCTATTATGGGTGAAGACTGGTCTTTGTACGGACGCAGAGCAACATATATGGCAAACAATCCACAAGGACAAAAGAAGGCTATAGGGAGATCTCTATGGCACAAGTAACTACTGTGATCATATTGAGACAAAATATGCGTCAAAGATCACAGTCTGCGGACGACGCGAAATTAAGGACAGCCTTAGAGAACATGAGATACAAAGACTGTACGGATGACGATATCACGTTTTTAAAGTCTAGAGTGAGTAACGCAAGAATAAACGGTTCCACTGTCAAGGACCCTTTATTCCGTGATGTATCCATAATCACAGCATGGAACATACATAAAGATGAAATCAATAGGCTAGGCTCTGAACGTTTCGCAATCGAAACTGGACAAGAACTTATCGATTTCTATTCTAACGACTCGCTGAAACGCACGACGAAAAATGACAACGGCGATGATACAACAAAGTTCCGATCCAAAAATAAACTCGTTGGATTACAACGCATCACTGACGAATTACAATCCGTACTATGGAACCAACCGCCTTCGTCGACGTCGCAACATTTGCCAGGAAAATTAAGATTGTGCATAGGACTACCGGTAATGATTAGATATAACAACGCAACGGAACTTTGTATAACCAAGGGACAGGAAGCAACCGTATATGCTTGGCAATCCACGGTTGGTAATAAAGGTCAACGAGCGTTAGACACCCTGTTTGTAAAACTGGTCAATCCACCGGCAGATGTACAGATGGATGGATTACCTCTGAATGTAGTTCCACTGACCCCTTCTACGGTGGGCATCGAAGTCGACCTACCTTCGAGACAAAGCGTCAACATCACGAGAGAACAGGTACAAGTACTCCCAAACTTCGCAATGACCGATTACGCGTCTCAAGGAAAGACTAGGCCGTATAATGTGGTAGACGTCGCAAAATGTAGATCACATCAAGCTCTGTATACCTGTCTGTCGCGAAGCGCTACAGCAGAAGGAACGCTGATATTGCAGAGATGGACGCAAGACATAACAGACAAAGTACAAGGTCGTGCAAGTAGTGCACTTAGACAAGAATTTCGAGAGCTCGAACTCCTGGACGAAATCACGAAACTTCGCTATCACTCGAAACTCGATCCTAAAGTAATAGGGCTTACGCGGACGGATCAGATCAGGGCATACCGAAAAGTGATGGGTGCCCAGTACGTACCGTCCTATGTCCATTCGTCTATCCGATGGTCAGTTCACGATCCTTTTATCGAAAACGAGCTTCCCGACATCAAGTGGCATATTATCACAAAGGAAAGCGTGACCCTGAAGGATACCAAGTTCATCCCCGCACAAGGATCTGTTAAGTTACGTACATACGACAATAATACTCGCGTTCCTATAGTCAGTACGCCATCCCACGAAGCAAGCAAGGAAGACATGAACACCAAGTCGAATATGGCACGGCTCCAACATCGGGATTCCGCGGCAAACGTAACGAAGTTTGAACTTCATACGCAAAAAACCGCACTTCGTCGGAAAAGACGTTTGTCCCAGCTAGAAGTCGAGAATGTACACAAGAAATTACGCAGCGAGGATAAAGATGCGTGGAATAGCGCACTTCGTCGGAAAAGATGTCTGTCCCAATCGAAAGTTGAGAGCGTACGCAAGAAAATACGCGGCGAGGATAACGATACAGGGTGGCGTAGCTCACAATGCCTTGAAGGATTGATATGGAGTAACAACAGCTGCGCATACGACGCACTGCTGAGTATCCTATACAACACGTGGAATCAAGACGTCGCATTTTGGACTGCAGGCTTCGAGAGATTCAATGGCGAATGGTTAAAGCCTTTAAGTGACCTATTTTCACAACATCAAGGCGGTGAGATATCACTAGAAGAGGCAAGAGACAAGCTTCGCCGAAGTTTAGCTAGACGATATCCAGCGAGGCTTCGGTTCGGGGAATTCACATACATGAGCGATCTGCTTGATTGTCTGTTTACCATGGAAGATACTGTACGAACAACCGTTTTAGAGTGCCCTGAAGGGCATAACATAGTGAACACCGGGTTAAACAATAACAGCGCGGTGCTCACAGGATCTCAGTCTGATCAATATATCAGCATATCGGAGTGGCTACGCGAACAATGGGATGCTAGAGACATCAGGCGGAGAAGATGTAGGACATGCAACAACAATCTGAGACGTCGACACATATGGCTCAAAGCACCGGAGATGCTGGCTTTCACGTCAATGAACAGTCGATTGAAAATTATTGACGAATATCTTGTCGTCACGGTCGAAGGGGTTCAAAAGACTTATACGCTGGCAGGCGCGATATATCACGGCCAAGGTCACTTTACTGCAAGGGTGATTGTCGATCGCGAATATTGGTTCCACGATGGCATGACAACAGGTAAAGAGCTGATACCCGATACTCGAAATGCAAGAGCAGATATGACTAAATGCAGAGGCCAAATTTTAATAACGGCTGTGTATACTTTGCTGTCATAAAATATCAACGAATGGTGACGATTGTAGACACAAACGAGGCCTTGCCGTTTACCGTTTACATGCTGTAATAGTCGGGCCGAACGCTGTGTGGACAACCGACAGCAACACCCGTAAGAACAAAAAAGTGTAATGTTTGTGCATTACTATGTTTCATCACAGACATTACAATCATCTTCTTGTCGCGACTCGCCGGGACACGTTCTCCTATCCCTGGCTCGTAAGGTTCGTGTGATGCTCTAATAGCATTATCCTTGTAGCGACGGCAAGCGTCGTCCCCGATTCTTTCGTAAGTTAGTCGGCTTTCGGGTAGTCGCGAAAGAGACGTTGGAAGGGCGAGAATAATTCCAAGTCATTGCGGTCAGAAAGCATGATTTTCGAGGTATGAAAGGCATTTTTATGTTCAGGTAGATCGTTGTAAAAGATATTTCGAAGTAGAACGTCGCTTTAGAAGACCACACTTGATGTATTGACGACAGGCGGGCTGGAAACTTGCGACTCTTGAAGAGATAATGGTACATTGCTCGAGACGTTAACGCTTTCGCCGCGACTTCGGGCTGTATTTATTTGAAAGAGCTGATTACATTAAAGTTCCGATCTCGGAACAAGAAATCTGCGTCGGAGAAGAATGGGCCTAGAGGTCTGATAGGTCTGTGTCTGGCCCGACGGGCCTCACCGACGAGAAGGAAACGAGTAACCGCGACTTGAGCTCAGAACGAACCGCGAGATATCACGTGGTACATAGCGGCATTATTGCCAACTCAATGCCAACTCGGAATCAACAGAGTCTCGGTGGCGTGCTCAGCAATACTTCTCGCGTCTCATCATAATCCTATTAACTTCGAGATTCTTTCTTTCGACTATCTTCCTGCTAGAGCGGGGTGCCCGTAGATTCAATACATCCGACATATATCATATATGCGTCTTTACTACAGGGCAGCAAGATTCATCGGGCTGCAGTATCGAGCACAGTGGTGTGCGGCGTTGAGTTGATCAGGTTACTCGAGGCCTTCGATGGTGATGCCCGTGAGGGCTCTTAGTGTTCATCGCGTTGGAGAATCGAGCTCGTTGATGATGCAATGGCAGCACGAAAGAAGGCTATGGACTCGTATAAGGCCTCGACAAGATAGGTAATAGTTGTTCCGGATCGAGGTTGCCGCATCCCCTGGATACTTTTTTCCTGATTTGCTGATGTCATAGGTTCAAGTGAATCAAAGAGCCTCCATGAACGAGGGAAGCTACAATCTTCGTTAGATACAGTTAAACGCTTGTCTAATATGAGCGGAACTTTGTTGACTGCATTCTGTTAATAACAATACATTACCCCGCTGTGGTGGTTGCAGCAGCCTACCCTGCTAATTTTCGTTTGTGTATGCGTGTCACTGTAATTATTCCAAGGTTGAGACCAAGTACATTCATTTTGTTTCGTTTGTATGTGCGTATCAGTGCCATCAACCTTATTCATTTGACCCAACTACACACAGCTTCCTCTTACCACCACTCTCATTTCTTTTGATCTCTCTGTTTCGTCGCTTTCTCACTCTTTTTTGGTTACTCGTTCATCTGTTGGTCCCTATGGGTCGAATTGCGGGCCCTGTAGCCGGAGGTTGCTCGCATCAATTCCTTCGTCCATTGTCCCGCCCTCCCGCGGCATCTTCTGGAAGTGCCGAAACGACACCTAGGTACGTTTGCGAAACGTAGTCGATCTTCGTCGACAGTTCCAAACAAGACGTCCAGCAACCTGCTCATCAACCATCGCCTACGCAAAGACGAGGGCTCCGATGCCAATACTACGGGCGCGTGTACGTTGCCCTACCCTCCCGCGGCATCATCTGAAAGCTCAGACGTGATGTCTAGGTACGTATATGAAAAATAGTCGCTGTGTCGAGAGATCCGACTGATACGCCCAGAAACTCGACCACTGGGTCCCCTCGCTCGCGCGCTGACAAGAGTCTCGAAGTTTTTGCGATACACGCGCGCACCAGACACTCCGGATCCTCTCTCGACGCCGCCGACGCCAACAGTAGTGTTCCGTCCAACGGCAAGGAAAAATCATGTTCGTGCCTGGTAATGTTTGCATGGGTTCGCAGGGTGGTCTTTAGCTTGGGTCGCCGCAGCCGCAGGGTTAGGAGGCATTGATACTACGGTAGCTCGTTTTCTCGTATCTCCGCTGGTAATTATTTTCCGAATTCACTCACCGCGTATTGTATGTATCTCGTATGACCTTCACTCATTTCTTGCATCGTGGGTCTGGCCATGTCTTACTTGTATCCATATTTCTCTAGCTTACTCATATCTTGTTGTACTATACAATTACTCCCTTGAACCCGTAGGATGGTGAACATTGAGATTCCAGATTGGCAACGTATTGATTGAACGTCAAGGTAACTGGGTCCGAATCATTAGCCTGAGTGAAGTCGCACAAGCATACCAACGGTGTACCTCCCCTTTGCTTTCAACAAGTGTCATCCCCAGCTCCAACATTGTAGGCACAAAGCCTTCAGCTATACCGTGTTCTCGGCGCTCGATCCTGGGACCGCGCATGTAAGGAAACGACTTACGATGTCTTGAGACCAGTAATTCTGTTCAAAAAGGGTGAGCCGGACAGAAAAGAATCCAAGATCCCACTTTCATGAACTCACTGAAATTTCGACACAGTTGCACACGCCCTGTTGTGAATCGATTTCAAGGCACGTTTCGGTGGCAAGACCTTTTCCGCCGAAGACGCGCAACAAGCTGCAGCCGGATCATCTCAAACATTACCCGCTGCCCGACTGACCGAACGACTCAGCCGGCGGGATTCGGTCAATTTTCAAGGGTAAATCAAAATCATACGCAGATCTTTTTTTTAGCTACTCTAAATGAACGTCGGTAAATTATTGGACATTCGATGCAAAACTGGCACGATAACTTACCTGGACTTCTCCACAGTCTGCTATGGCATCATGTCCTGATCGACGCGCCAACGTGGTCTAGGACAGTTCACTACTTGGTCACATACCTGAGCTTTCAATCCATTCTGAATCAGCTATGAGAGTTTCGGGTAATCCAACGAATTGACAAAGCAAGTAGTACTCGTTCAGGACTGCAGCACAGGCCGCCGTTTCCGAGGTGGAGGCTCGTTTCGGGTTTCGGGTTTCGGGTACTGCGCGCAGACGCCACAGAGTAAAATCGTCACGGTCGCAGAAAGTACTGCAACGATTCTTATATCTAGATTTGATCTTGTGCTTGTATGCGAAGTTTAAGCTGTAGCATAGCGCCAGTTGGAGTAAGGCTGCATCGATGTTTTGAACGCTGGCTTCCGTAGCTTAATTACGCGTTATCAGGACCTTAGGGCTATGATTCGGGGCCGTGAGAGGAGAGACAGGTGAGCAATGTCATCGTAATGTCTGAAAGTGAGTTCGTTTCGTGAACGAGGCGTAGACTTGTGGTAAAGAACTGTCGCACTATAGTTTAGCTAATGATCTAGCTTCGTGTAACGAATATAGTAAATCGGATTCATTCTCGTCCATTCACAAAGATATTCGAACTTACTTTCAGACGTGCGAGGATCGCCGTATTGAAATTTTGGCGGTGCCATATCTGTCTTCGGCGTCAGATTCCAATCCCTCGAATGTAAATCAATATTCACGTGTCAGCGATCGCCGTCACGGATAATATCATCGGTGCGAACAGCGATTTCAGACTTGAGCCTCGCAATGGCAAAAACGATGCGGTGACAGGTATCCGAATTTAACTTAACGAACGACGTCAGTCCAAGGTTGACGCGACGTGCAACACCGCAAATAACGCCGAATTTTCGACCTTTGGGACATGATGATGGGGACCTGCTGGAGACGCGCGGATACTATGATATATTTTACAGGCATATCATACATCATGTTCCCGACTCACGTCTGCCGTCCATGTAGTCTATAGTCCAGCATGTTCATAATCGATGCAACAGCGTAGACGGAAAGAAAGAAAAAAACACAATTGAAAGTCCGAATGCATATTTACATCATGTTCTCACGAGCCTCGGAATTACCCGTAGCGCATGCTTCTTAACGTGAAAATTCTAAGCGTGGATAGATGAATAAAAACTGTACACAGTTCCGAACATATCTATCTGCATTCGCAACGTTTATACCTATTGTACCTACCGTGTACTTTCTTCAAGCGGTATAACGTATATCGATTTCTTACTGCCACGACGTCATCCTTGCATCATCCGGAGTCCGGACTTACTCGGACTCGTTCCCGTGCCGTGAAAGCGGCCCATCCGCTCAGTCACCACCATCACTATCGCCGTGACGCGTACCGCGTTTAACAATACGGTACATTTCCTATTCTCAATGCCATTATGTAGGAAATCACCTGGCGTCCTTTGATTCTGTTGTAGGTCGAGTGGGAGTCTCTGTGCTGGACCTTTTTTCACGGCGAAATCACGACAGTCGGGACGACGGCGAATCAGTCGATATACAGTTCCCGCTCAGATTTAAAATTGTGGCGATAAATGCAAGTGCAACTTCATGAATTGAGCAGCGCAGTGATGTTGACTGGTCGACGGTGAGTCGCATTACTGCGTATTGTCTAGCATCATCTTATTTCAATGCAGGCTAAGCGGCGGACCATTCATTCATCACTCTTTCGCGCGGTGGTCACAGCGGCGGGCCAGCTGAAGTCAAGGTTATTCGCTTAGAGACCAGGACAAAAATGTTCCGCCGACTCGAGGGTCAGTCTCCGCTTTGCAGCACCCCTTTGAGAACCAATTGACGTCGTCGTTAAATATTGACTCACTCGAAAGCATGAAGAAAAGAAAAGAGAATTATATTGCAGGAAGAGTCCATGGCAATTATTCGACGCGCTACACCGCCTGCACCCCCTGTGCACTACAATTTTCATGCATCGATCTGAAGATTGCAGGCCGGCGCGATTTGCGAGAGCAGATTCCCCTTGCGACTGAAAAGAGACTGAGCTTGATCTCGTCTCAGAGAGACGTGAATGATGCCAACACCCTAGTGGCAGAGCGACAGTTAAAAGAACCCTGCTCCCATGTTGGCGTCTATTACAATTTTCGTAGGCGCAAGTCTGGGGGCAGAAGCCTTTCTTCTGCGGGGAAGCGAGCCAGCTCTCGGTTCGAGATGGCCCTTCGCAGGAATGACTGGACCGAGATTCGGTCGGGTGAACGAGATGAAGAAGGTCACGCCTCGACGTTCTCGAAGGCTGTGACTGTCTTCATCTGATGCGGATAGTATGGAACTCGTCGTCATTTCAGGTGCGGAGCTTATAGAGTCGAGACGACGACGAGGGTGGATGGTTGTACAATGTCATGGTGGACATTGATAAAGCTGATTGGCTGTTCTGGTGGTGGTAGGTGTTCATGTTGTTTCTGGTCTAGGGGTAGGAGGCTGACGGGTTCTTATGTGATTTTCGATGTAGCCCCTCTTCAGTATAGGAGCCTTTTTTTTGAGACAACGTGACCGTATCCCTCCTCAAACGAGCGCATCCTTGAAATGCATTCGCGGGTTAATCACCTGAGAAATCAGACCCCGCGGGGGCATTTCCTCCGATGCTATATCGTTGGTAAGATAACATATCTTGATTGATAACTATGTATGTATAGCACGATTTGAATAACTTGGCATCGTCGTGGAGATAGGTTTTATTATTCGTGCGCCAGACCCCCCGGGATTCCTTCAGTACATAGCTAGATCGGTAGCGATGCACTGGCCTTCAATAGGTCTGAATTCAGAGTTCTGTCTTCGTTTTATCATCCCATTTGTTGACTCCAGATTCTGAGATGAACGACAGTGGGACGATGCCGGCTTAGTCTTTCGACTGCATAAAATCTTCTTGAAGTTGCAAGCGTCGAACAGTGAAGAGATGGTGATGGTATCAGCTTGTTCATTATGTGAGCTACCTATCTCTATACGTAATGTCTCAGTCTACCGCGCAACCGGTGGTGTAGGTAGGTAGTATCAAACGGCACGGTCCAACGGGGAACACCGGGCGTAAATAATACGATCACGTACTTAATTATCCACTGATAGTAATACCATCAACCGAACCCAAGGCCGAGCTCACGGTCAACTTTACACTGCTGGATAGCACCTAGGGTCCAGTCGAAGGCCTCAGGGGCCTGCTATTTGCACCCCCTCATTAAGGTCGATACATCGGTAGCTTGTAAACACTTTCCAGCGCTCGGTAGCAGGTCATCGTGCGCACCTCAGTGGAATAATTCAGTCGGAAGCCGTTGATATACAGTAGCGCTCTGAAAAATAAAATATGAGAATATGTATCAGGTCGTCGGAATGTTGACTGACGTTTAACGACTTCGACCTCCAAGATACTTCTACCTTTCAGCAAAGGCATCCTCTCCTCAACTTGACGCTTCCAGTTATCAAGATCCCTAGGATCCGTTTTTTGTTGTACTTGAAGCTCACAGGTGTTGCATTGAGCATGGAAATAACAATCACCATGGACAGAGTCGTGCAGCTTGATATAAACATGTTCCAACGCAGGTAGGGGTAGTCGGTCGACCTCCGCCCAAGGACGAACAAAAGGCTGCAAATTCCAGGCGCGAGACACATGTTCTACAGTCAATGTTCGCAACGTAGGACTGAGCCGCATCCCAGGAATCGAATCAGGGCCCGGAGGATCGGTCACGATTGCGTGGAAGGAAGATAGGTTTCTGTGTCGGCTCAGGTCGAAGCACACCGTTCCCCCTTGGAAATCATGCTAGTGAAGCATTCAAGCGTTTCCTTCATCGCATTCAGCAGGCTCTGAATAAGGGAAGAGGATGTCCCGTTGGATAGTTGCAGAGAGAGACGTCGGATACCGCTGACGCTGTACAGAGATTGGGTGAGGAACAGCCAGGAAATATTGCGGTGTGTTGTGGGTCCAGAGATAGACAAAGACTCCAGCGCTGGTAGATCGCTCGGTGAGGGCGAATCGACGGATAAGGTTCGGACGTCCCTGTTCCTCCGTAGTGACACACAAGCGACAAATGTTTTAGTGCTGGGTTAGCAGCAGCAGCAGTTAACACATCTTCAAAGAGGGCATCTCTTCGAAAATCGAATCCTTTCAAGATGAGCGTTTTGAGGGGTAGAGAGCGGAGGGCCGCGAGAAAGAGTCTGCGTGTGACGAGTGGAAACTGGATCCAGCATTCATCGTATGTGCTCGAGATGAATTCGATATGGGACAAATTAAGAAGCGATTGGATGATAGGAAAGAGGAACGTGTCCATGAGAAGGTTTGTCATACTGTCTGACTTGCCGTAGATCCCGAATCGTGTAACCAACGGGGCGACATAAGGAGAATATTCGAGTAATGCGGTAAGGTTTTGGTATTGGTACAGCTGCCCTGAGTATTTTTCTCCAAACAGATCCAATTCGCCGATGTGCACGATAAAGACGTTTGAATAGATATGATAGTGACTGCAGGGTAGGAAAGCATGGGAGACAAGGGCGCACGTCCGTAAAGTGGAGACGTCGTCGTGCAGGAAGTCGAGGATATAATCAAGGAGCTCCTGAGGTACGGAAAGGCTCAGGTCGCTGGGTATCCCGTCCTTGAATGGGGTCGTCATGGGCAGCATATACTATAGCAAGGATCAGTGTTTTTTCTCAGGGGGGGGGGGGGGGGGGGGTACAGCAACGCACGAAACGTTGAAAAGCTGCTGAACAGCCCTGGCCGTCCGGATAACGACAGCAAAAGGAAATTGTAAGGAAACGACGACGATGGTGGTACGGAAGCAAGAGCGATCGGGTCGCTTACTCCCCTTGATCTTCTACCACCGCCACTGAGCGCGACAATCCTTTCTTCGCTACTTCCGCTGGCGCCCGCCGCATTCAACGATATGGAAGGCCTCCTAGTCAAAATTTGCCTGACACTGTAGAGGAAATTGCCGTTAGGAGCTGTTACTGGCCCGATGCATTGCAGAAAAGCCGGCCTGTGCTAGTCGAGTCGAGTCGAGCGCAGGAATAAAAGGGCTTATAGACTGACTGTTGGTGCGTCGTAGTAGCGACAATTTTGGCTCATCAGGGCTTCGACTGCACAAAACATTTTCCCCTTTTGACGATGGAGCCAGGCAGCCTTAGGCTTTTCGTCTTCGGATTCGTCACTCTCCTCGGAAGCCGATTCAGACACCTTGGCCTACATTGTGAGTGGCCGTCAGACAGAGCGTTGTAGATAGTCGCAATAGGGCGTCTCTATGGGCGTAATAGCGTCCAATAAATCGGATAGTCGCAAGTGGACTTTTCCCGACGCAAGTTTGGTTATTAGTCTCCAAGTTTATTTCCAACCTCCAGTTTATCGCACAAGTTTAATGTTCACTGTAGTCTAGGAATAAGACCTAGGCCGTGATATGTAAATCTCGATTCTCCGTCCCGCCGCCCGGGTACCTGATTGTTGATCGTGTACCTCATGAATTCCAAATGTCTGGGAAAGAATACTGTACCTACGCCGTTCAGCTGACCATGACGCGAACACTTGAATTCTCCAGGATTTTGTTCTCAGTGCGTCTCACTGGGCTCGATGAGTCGATCGTCTGCTCGCAGTCTGCACAGTTTAAAGTCGTATTTAAATCCAGAATTTATTATCTGGAAGGTGTCGGAAGATATGTTAGCTCCAAAATAAATAATGACACAAGAGACATGTATGCCTTTAATTCAAACTCTAGGAACCTTGATAACCTTCTACTGGGGTGCCTCGAATCCAGGGAAACAAACACCGGTGAGTGATGGGACATAAGTCTGAATTCATCACGTGAAAGGGAAACGAAGAAGCAGGTAAAGCAGGCGAATAAGCTGAAGGAGTTCTGACTACCATAGTAATGGAGGAAAGACTCCTGTGAAGCGTTGAAATAAGGACGGCCCGTTGAACCACATCGTCATACTCCGAACCCGCTCCCTAGAATCTATCCACACATATATGCAGTGGTAGCAGCTGAGGCTAACGTGTATATCTACATAGAAGTTCATTGGACTTGCAAGGGACGCAAACTTGCAAATACGTAACTTGCGATCGGGAAAAAACAACTTGCGTCTATCTGATTTATTGGACGCTATTACGCCCATACGTCTCCGTCTGCTGCACGTATGTTCATCTTTTTTTCTCGCAGCCAGCTTCCACAACGGACTTATTTATTTCTTCCAGCATGAAGTTGGCTCGCCTTGTCGCAGAAGCACTTGATCAAAATACGCAAGCTATCAAAATACGGTGCGACAAGCCGGACCACTCCACGCCGTCTATGAATTTCGTGCAGAATGGAACTACCAGGAGACGGTTATTCCCAGCCTAGAATATCTTCTCTTCGATATTGGGCGATCGGCGTGGTGCGCATATGTCAACACTGAGTGTTCTGAAACTGACACTTGTTCAGGATTCAGTCCAGACCGCCTTTTTCGCCGTCAACATGTTGAAGACGGTCATGGCTCACGTTCTCTTAAGCTTTGAGGTGAAGATAGCCCGCACACTGGTCGATCTTCTACTCACCAGGCCTCGAACCAACGTAGAGACGCGTTCTTCAGGAAGCGGGCGGGTAGGGGAAGCCAGAGAGAAAGATGTTCTTGTAGTGATACACAAACGAGTACACATTTATAAAGACAATCTAGTCGAAAGCCCTTTGTATGCAGTAGCGCTCTGAAGGATAAAATCGTCAGAATATATACCGGATCATTCAGAATGTCAACTGACGTTTAACAACTTCGACTTCCAGGATTCCCCTACCTCTCAACAAAGGCATGATCTCCTCAACTTGACACCTCCATTTATCATAATCCACTGGGACCCTATGGTCGTGGCCGTCACCTAGAGGATCACGTCTGCATTTATGGCAGTCGCATTCATGGCCGTGGCATTCAAAACAGTAGCATACGCCATGTATGCTGTCATGCAGCCTGACATGAACCCGTTGCAACGCAGGCAGCATCAGTCCGTCCAGATGAGCATCAAACTCAGCCCAGGCGTCCACGGTTTCGCGGGAGTTGACCTCCCATTTACGATACACTTGTTCCATCGTAAACGTTCGCAACGCAGGACTGAGGCGCATTCCAAGCAATCGAGGGTCCGCCGGAGAGGCCAAGATCATGAAAAACGAGGAGAGCGTTGTGTGTTGACTCAGATCTAACCTGACACCCTGATCTTTGGAAAGAAGCTAGTGAGACGATGCACTGGTCGAAGAGGACAGAAGCTTACCTTTCCAGGGGATGACATCCAAAGTGAAGCTCTCAAGCGATCCCTGCATCTCGTTGAGCAGTCCCTGAAGGAGCGAAGAAGTGGTGGCATTGTATATCTGTAGAGAGAGATGTCGGAGACCCCTGACGTCGTACAGAGATTGGTGGAAAAACAGCCACGCAATATTGCTTGATACTGCAGCTCCGGCAATACACAAAGACTCCAGTGCTGGTAGGCCATCCGGCGGAGGACGAATCGGCGGGTAAGGTTCGAATGTGTGATCTGCTCCGCAATCGCCGACGAGCGACAAATGTTTCAAAGCCGGGTTCGCTGCAGCTGTGAGTAGGTCTTCGAACTGTCCCTGTTCAAATGAGATACCATTGCAGATGAACGTCTTGAGTGGTACAGAGCGGAGAGCTGCGAGGAAGACTCTGAGTGTGGCGACTGGAAACTCGGCCCAGAATCCCTGGTATTCGCGAGTAATGATTTCGATATAGGACAAATTCTTGAGAGAGGAAATGATAGGAGAGAGATTTGAGTCCTCGTCCATGAAAATGTCCGACATCCAATCTGGCATTGCATGGATTCCGAACCGCGTGACCAGCGGGGCGACATGAGGAGAATGTTCGAGTAATGCAGCGAGGTTCTTGCTTTGGTACACTTGCCCAGCATATTTTTCTCGGAAAATGGCCAATTCGCAAACATGCACGATAAACACGCTTGAATAGATATGATAGCGGCTGCGGGGAAGGACAGCCCGGGAGACAAGGGAGCACGTCCGTAAGGTGGGGACGTCGTCGTGCAGGAAGTCGAGAATGTAATCAAGGAGCTCCTGGGGCACCGAAAGGCTCGAGTCGCTCTTCTTGAAAGGGGTCGTCATGGGCAGCATATATCTATGCACAGATAAATGCGTTTCCTGGAGATATACGAAGTACCGGAAAGTGATGTCCACTGAAGTGCGTACAGAAGGAAAGGCAAAATACTGAGTGTAGGAGGCAACTAGAAATGACGGAGGTCAGATGATGGTGGTACGGAAGTAGGAGTGATCGCGTCGGTTCCTCCTCAGTCTTGATCTCCTTATGTAACACCACCACCACTGAGCGTGACGAAGCAAACAAATAAAATTCTCGCCAAGGCCAGCCCTCTCGCCACAGCCGCCGATGCCAGAATACGACATTCTATAGGCGACATCACGATGTGGCCCCTATCTGGCCGTTACTGGATTCACTTGCCACTCCTCCTTGGAAAAAGGCGAATCAGGAGCTGGAATAGAAGGCTGCCGGCTGCTGGTGACTCCTACCATTCCCGTCGAACTTCATCTTTTATATATGCGCTGTCGAACGGAGGAGTCACTCGTTATCGTACCAATATCGTACAGCGCAATGCATTTCTTCAGCCGATAAAACACTGGTAGCAGTAGCGAGGCGACCCTTACAACTTACAAGTCTCTGGAACCGATGCGAGGACGGATTAAGAAGATGGACCAGCCACTGTTTCTTTTCGTAGATGAAGGGATTTTATTCGATAATAAAAAAGCCTGCAAGCTATGGCGGCATTACCGCCTAGCTGCACTCACTGCTGGGGCCGATACATTTTCTGATCGGAAAAACTAGACCTCAAAATGTTGCGACATTTCATTTGATCTTCTAAAGGTAGAAACCAGTTCAGAAAAACAAGTTGAAAGGCAGGATCATTTACGTACTCTTTTGAGGTAAGGAAAAGAGCTCGAAAAACGGAATGTATAACGTGTTTCCCGCGGTCAGAACAAAGGAAACCGCTTTTCATTCGTAGAAAAGCAGCTATTTTTGGCACGCGAAAGGAGCGCCAAAAAGAACAAGTTTTTCATTGAGTTTTCCTTATCCCGTTTTTGCGGCATACAAAGGTAACGAAAAGTCACAACACTTTTAGATTACCTTTTTCCGTCCTGAAAAGGAACCAGCCCCAGCAGTGACTACAATTTTCATGCAGGAGATCACTGCGCCCATATTTTCCATCTGCAACTGGAAAGAGGCCAAGGTTGGTCCTGGACGTGAATGATGCTAACACCTTTGTGGCGCAACATCTGATGGTGAAGGACTCCCATGTTAGTGTCTAGGAGCAGAAGCTTTTTATCTGTGAGGAAGCGAGCCAGCTCTATGGGATTCGAGGTGGCGCTTCGCAGGAATGACTGCCAGTGGACCGAAATTCGGTCGGGTGGAAGAGGTGAAGAAGGTCACGCCTCGAAGGCTGCGACCAACTCCATCTAGACCGGATAGTATGGATATATACTTCAGGAAGCGCGCGCGCACGCGCCATAGTGGGGGCTGGTCTGTTCTGACAAGAAAGATACTTTCGTAGTGATACACAAACGAATACACAATAACAAGAGATTCAGTCGAACACCCTTTGCATACAGTAACGCTCTGAAAGATAAAATATGAGAATGTGTACCACACCGGTCAAAATGTCAACTGACGTTTAACGACCTCAACTCCCAGGATGCCTCTACCTTTCAGTAAAGGCATGACGTCCTCAACCTGACGCTTCCATTGATCATGATCTGTTGGAAGCTCGCCGCCGTCGCATTCAAAACAGTGGCATACACCATGCACACTATCATGCAGTCTGACATGAACAGTTTGCAGCGCAGGCAACGCCAATGTGTCGAGGTAAGCATCAACCTCAGCCCAGACCCTAACAGAATGAGGCAAGCTGCGCTCCCAGTTGTGACACACTCGCTCTACCATCAACGTCCGCAACGTAGGATTGAGATGGATTTCAAGTAACCGAGGGTCCAGCCGCGGAGAGCCAAAGATCATGAAAAAGGAGGAGAGTCTTCTGTGTTGGCTCAGGTCTAAACGGGCTTGTTGACCTTTGAAGTTTGGAGAGAAGCTAATGAGAATGATACAGCCGAAGAAAGACAGTGACTTACCCGTCCAGTTGTTAACATCCAGAGTGAAGCTCTCGAGCGCTCCCTGCATCTCGTTAAGCAGTCTCTGAATAAGCAAAATGGTGGTGTTGCGGTCTATTTGGAGAGAGAGATGCCGGATACAACTGATGTCGTACAGAGATTGGTTGAAGAATAGCCACGCAATATTGCTGGATGTCGCGGTCCCAGCCATAGACAGAGACTCTAGTGATGGTAGGCCGTCCGGTGTAGGGCGAGTCGATGAGTGAGGTACGGTTGTCCGTTCTGCTCCGGAATTACAGATGAGCGACAAATGCTTTAGTGCTGGGTTTGCCGCAGCAGTAAATACTTCTTCAAATTGTTCAGGTATTTCGAACGCGATGACACTGAAGACGAATGTTTTGAGTGGTATGGAGCGGAGAGATGCGAGGAAGGGTCTGAGTAGGTGGTATGAACAGAATACTTCGTTTCGTCGAGACATAAGTTCGATCTGTGACAGATTATGCAGTGATGGAATGATAGAAGCGAGAGAAGTGTCCATATATGCCTCTGCCATAAGGTATGACATTGCATGAATTCCGAATCTTGTGACCAGCGGGGCGACATGAGGAGAATGTTTGAGTAATGCGGCAAGATTCTTGCATTGGTACAGTTGCCCCGCGTATTGTTCTCGAAGCACGTTCAATTCACTGAAGTCCGCGATGAACACGTTTGAATAGATATGATAACAGCTAGAGGGCAGGAAAGAATGGGAGACGAGGGAGCACGTCCGTAAGGTGGGGATGTCGTCGTGCAGGAAGTCGAGAATGTAATCAATGAGCTCCTGGGGTACCGAAAGGCTCGACTCTCTGACGACGCCGTCCTTGAATAGGGTCATCCCCTACAGTAAGGGTCAGCATTTTTAAGAGGAAGAGATACAGCGACGTACGAGGTACTAGCGAGTGATGTCCACCGAAGACTCATACAGATATCTCAAGGAAAGGCAAGAATTTTGAGTACAGGAAGGGACTGGAGGTAACGGAAGAGAGATGTTGGTAGTACGGAAACAAGAGCCGGAAGAGCGATCACGGTCACTTCCTCTTACCACCACCACCGCGCTTGCTACTGCCCTCGCCTAGCATATTCTACGGTGCTGTCACGTCACTCTCTTAGCGTTATAGGAAGATACGGCTCGGGGTCGTTACACGGACGCACAGCAGCGCCATTCAAGCAAAGAATCAACCATTATCGTCGCGCTCAGTGGTCTGTAGGGCTCTTCGGTGGACTTCACTTGCTGGTATCTTGTGCGAGGCTATATTTCTTCCTCTTAGGAAAAACACTGATCCTTGCCGTAGGTATATGCTCCCTTGATGACTCTATTCAAGAACGGCGTACCCGGCCACTCAAGCCTTTCCGTGCTCCAAAGACAGACATCGGAAGAAAGGCCGCGCTGTTGGTGAGTACTGCGTTCTTAATTCGGACCTTGTCTCATATGTGCGCTGTGGAGACAGACCTAGTTCATTATGGGAGATAAAACGTCGACAGCATCATGGGCGGTCACGGTAGTGATGAGTTTTTTTTTTCAGCCTTCCGACTCTTTGGAATCAATGGGGACCAAAATGAGGACCGAAGACGGACCAACCGCACGCCTATGCAATCGGATTCTCGCAGACGACATCTCCTGCAATTTTTCGTACAAGGATTCTGTTCGACAACGAAGAAGTCCACGAGTGATCAAAATACTCACGCTGCACCGCCCGCGCTCCCCTCTGCATTACAATTGTCATACATTCATCTGGGCATTGCAAGCCGGCGTTTCCTCCTGCGATAGGAATGAGGTCAAACTTGACCTCGTCGCAAGGGGACGTGAACGATGTTCACACTCGAGTGGCAGAGCGACACTTAAAAGAACCCTGTTCCCATCTTAGCGTCAACTACAATTCTCGCAGGCGCAAGTCTGGGAGCAGAGCCTTTTCTTCTGCGGGGAAGCGAGCCAGCTCTGGGTTCGAGATGACCCTTTGCAGGAATGACTGGACCGTGATATCCAATGTCGCCGGCTTTATCAACACCTTTGGAAACAGTGTGGGTTTAGGAGGTCTTGGATGGAAGTATTACTTCGTGTTCGTAATTTGGTCGGGTGAACGAGATGAAGAAGGTCACGCCTCGACGTTCTCGAAGGCTGCGACCGTCTCCATCTGATGCGGATAGTATGAAATTCGTCGTCGTCCCGGGTGTGGAGTTTAGAGAGTCGATGGACTCGGTGGACGACGACGAGGGGGGATGATTGTACAATGTCATGATGGTAGACATTGATAAAGCTGATTGGATGTTCTGATGGTGGTAGGTGTTCATGTCGTTTCTGGTCTAGGGGTAGGAGGCTTATGTGATTTTTGATGTAGCCCCTCTCTAGTATAGGAGCCTTTTTTTGAGACAACGTGACCGTATTCCTCCTCAAAGAAACGCTTCCTGAAAATGCGTCCCCAGGTTATTACCTGAAAAATTAGACCCCGCGGGAGCATTTCCTGCGACGCTAAATCGTTCGTAAGCTACCGATTTTCTACTCGCCAGAACGTAGAGACGTATTCTTCAGGAAGCGGGCGGGTGTGCCATAGGGGAGGCCAGTCTGTTTGAAGAGAAAGACCTTGTAAGGATACACAAACGAGTACACATTTATAAAGACAATCTAGTCGAAAGCCCTTTGTATGCAGTAGCGCTCTGAAGGATAAAAACATCAGAATATATACCGGATCATTCAGAATGTCAACTGACGTTTAACGACTTCGACTTCCAGGATTCCCCTGCCTCTCAACAAAGGCATGATCTCCTCAACTTGACACTTCCATTTATCATAATCCACTGGGACCCTATGGTCGTGGCCGTCACCTAGAGGATCACGTCTGCATTTATAGCAGTCGCATTCATGGCCGTGGCATTCAAAACAGTAGCATACGCCATGTATGCTGTCATGCAGCCTGACATGAACCCGTTGCAGCGCAGGCGGCGTCAGTCCGTCCAGATGAGCATCAAACTCAGCCCAGGCGTCCACGGTTTCGCGGGAGTTGTTCTCCCAATTACGGTAGACTTGTTCCACCGTAAACGTTCGCAACGCAGGACTGAGGCGCATTCCGAGCAATCTAGGGTCCGCCGGAGAGGCCGAGATCATGAAGAAAGAGGAGAGCGCTCTGTGTCGACTCAGATCTAACCTGACACCTTGATCTTTGGAAAGAAGCTAGTGAGACGATGCACTGGTCGAAGAGGACAGGAGCTTACCCTTCCAGGGGATGATATCCAAAGTGAAGCTCTCAAGCGATCCCTGCATCTCGTTGAGCAGTCCCTGAAGGAGCGAAGAGGTGGTAGCATTGTATATCTGTAGAGAGAGATGTCGGAGGCCCCTGACGTCGTACAGAGATTGGTGAAAGAACAGCCACGCAATATTGCTCGATACTGCATCTCCGGCAATACACAAAGACTCCAGGGCCGGTAGGCCACCCGGCGGAGGGCGAATCGGCGGGTACGGTTCGAATGTGTGATCTGCTCCGCAATCGCCGACGAGCGACAAATGTTTCAAAGCCGGGTTCGCTGCAGCTGAGAGTAGATCTTCGAACTGTCCCTGTTCAAATGAGATACCATTGCAGATGAACGTCTTGAGCGGTACAGAGCGGAGAGCTGCGAGGAAGACTCTGAGTGTGGCGATTGGAAACTCGGCCCAGAATCCCTGGTATTCGCGAGTAATGATTTCGATATAGGACAGATTCTTGAGAGAGGAAATGATAGGAGAGAGATTTGTGTCCGAGTCCATGAAAATGTCCGACATCCAATCTGACATGGATTCCGAACCGTGTGACCAGCGGGGCGACATGAGGAGAATGTTCGAGCAATGCAGCGAGGCTCTTGCTTTGGTACACTTGCCCAGCGTATTTTTCTCGGAAAATGTCCAATTCGCAAACATGCACGATAAACACGCTTGAATAGATATGGTAGCGGCTGCAGGGGAGAAGATCCCGAGAGACAAGGGAGCACGTCCGTAAGGTGGGGATGTCGTCGTGCAGGAAGTCGAGAATGTGATCAAGGAGCTCCTGGGGCACAGAGAGGCTCGAGTCGCTCTTCTTGAAAGGGGTCACGGGCAGCATATATGTACAGATAAATGCGTTTCCTGGAGATATACGAAGTACCAGCAAGTGATGTCCACCGAGGTGCGCACAGATATCCCAGGGAAAGGCAAAATTATTGAGTGCAGGAGACAAGGAAATGAGATGGTGGTGGTACGGAAGCAAGAGTGATCGTGTCGCAGTTCCTCCTTAATCTTGATCTCCTTATGTAACACCATCGCCCACTGAACGTGATGATGCTAGCAAATTCATCCCTCGCCACCGCCGTCGATGCCAGAATATGGCATTCTAATTTCTATAGGCGGTATCACGATGTGGCCCCTATCTGGCCGTTACTGGATTCACTTACCACTCCTCCTTGGAAAAAGGCGAATTCATTGCTATTTTCGATGTAGCCCCTCTTCAGTATAGAAGCTTTTTTGTGGGACAACGTGACCGTACACCTCCTCAAACGGGCGCCGCCCTGAAATGCAACTGAAATGCGTCCGCGGGTTAATTGCCTGAACAGTCAGACCCGTAGGGGCATCTCCTCTGACGCTAAAGACCCCGAATTCTGATATGGACGACAGTTGGCCGGTGCCTGCTCGGTCTTCTCCACGAGGTAACTGCATACAACTCCAGCAAAACTTTCCACTCGAAGTTACCAGCGTCGAAAATTGAGCGTCTATCGAAGAGATGGTGATAGAACCAGCTTTTTCATGTTGAACAAATACCGTTGAATGGCCTAGTTGACTCTGTACATAATGCATGCAACCGGCGGTGTTTACAGCATATGAGCATACTTCTCATCTCCGTCTCCAGAATCTTCCGCCATCATTGACGTCTATTTTTTTCACTGCGCGACCGTCGCGGGGTAATTGATGATCCCGAGTGTTTGGTCAGGCCTGAATATTTAAATCGTTGGAGGAAGTGGGAAGTACATATGACGTCACCAAATCAAACAGGTCCGCTGCTTCGATCATTTCTTCCTAACCACGTTCACGCCGTGCAACGTCTTCTCGTTTCTTTCCGATGTCTATTGTCTTCTTCCTCTCCCTGCGCGTCCATTGGCCCCACATCGTGTCAGCTTCACGAGAGCAACAAACAGAGAGAGAACACACTCCGACAACTTCGACAATAACCTCATGGCAGCAATACAGCATGGATATCGGGAGCGTTCGCCGAAGGCAGAGAATAGGCTGAACAAAGTAGTGCGGAAATTTGGTTTTTGAAGAGGTTGGCATGGGTCAGGCTTAGTCCAGCCTCAATATCAGGTATGATTATTGTCGATCCACCGCTACCATTGTCGAAATTTTCACCCCAGTTAGCGTCCCATCTACATAACGACATCCGGCGAATCCAAAGTGCTAGCTACGGGAATAGCACGTGTGTGCCGTGGAGCTAATCTCTGGCAGAGTCGCAGGGATACGACGTTGACTTGCGAGCTCGATAATCGTCAGTAGGCCATCTATACCAGCCACACCAGCTCTCCAAGATTGAGAAGGCTGCGTCGACGTGCGTGCACCATCACCGCACTACAAGACACCGTCGATAACCAGTTCATTATATCTACGTCTTCCTCCACCGTGCAGCATCATACTATCTAACCCTGACTCTCCGCTTCCCAAAACCAGATTCGCCTGGCGTGTGCGTTGGTGTGTACCCGTTCTTTCAAGTGCAGGTTCGGAAAGACGAGCACCTCGAGTACAAACCGAAGGAACACACTGGAACGTCGGAAATCGATCGCACGGCCCATCCTCTCAGAGGGCGCTCTGGTGATCTTGTGACTACGATGGATCGGGAGAGCGGTTCAGCCAGAAAAGATATCGAGAACGGGACAAGGCTGGAGTACGCTTATTCCGCCTATACAGCTGGGCCATTTCCACACATATGGAAATCTCCTCGTCCATGGTGCCTAGGTCGACATCCAGCGCCAGTCCATATATAATCTTGTCAAGGTCGTGCAAGGCGAGGTTTGAGACAATCAACATCAGTGCTCTCGAGTCAACTTCGATGCTGTTGGGTGAATTTCGGTGGGTGGGTCAGGCTATCTGTAAAGGTGTTAGAAATATCTAATACATGTCTTCAAAGCTGTATCACCGTCATTTACAGTCTTTCCCCTCCTTCAGCCACCATCCGCAATCACTACACACGCTCTAGCCAACGGGGTCACTAAAGCAACCGGCCCTCGTTTCATGAGCTCAATGAGGAAGTTTCTTTCGAAAATGTAGCCGTGCACTTTGGGGAAGAACCCTTCGTCGTCTCGACATATAACCGAGCTTGGCGCCACAAAATGTTTGCTTGGGGGAGAGGGACGGAGCATTTGGGTGTGGAAAGACGCGGATGAAAGCCACAAAGTGTACCCTTTCTCCGTCCAATCGAGTCTAGGGTTGTGCGTGAACTCACCTGCTTTGATCTCGTACAGTGGTGCATTGTGTCACAAAAAGTGCCCGCTTTCATAGGCGGGGATACTAAGGACGACACCGAGACGGTGATTCGCAAGCCAGACCCTCGCGCGGACAGGGCTAAGAGGACGGTTTTCACAAAGATCGGCAGGCCACGCCGCACGCTCTTCTTGTTGTCATCCCATCCCCGTAGCACTGATGTCAGGATTCCTCTTCCTGATGTGAGTCCTCTCGCAACGGAGCAAGATCTCTTGAATCTTCTCTCGTATCTGTACTACGGGATCTGATCGTGAGTTTTTCGTTCATGTAGGATACGATGCGAGGGATGATAACTCCTGTATTGTTGAAAAATGACACGATGGATTGTTGGGTGGTGTTGAAGAGGGAACAAGGCGGGCCTTTCACGACAGAATCCCCTTCAACGTTGTAACTCTGCCACGCCACAGTGATGTTTGACCCGTAGGCTGTAGCATTATACACAGCCTGAGCGGGTGCACTGTCATTGCTCAGGAGCACTGCTGAAGACATATTATGCCCAGAGCTAAGATGACCACTGTAAATGATGTCTTCTGGGTCAATATCTGAGCAGCGCAGCGCAGGTGCTCAATATTCGATGGTGTAGTTGCACCCATTCTCACATCCTGGTGGGGTGTTCCACCGGATAAGTGCATCAGACCGCAAGGAGCTCCCAAGAATGCGAGCGAAAGTACTTGTTATGGTGTAAGAGTATGGATTAGGAATACCAGGGAATGCCCAACCATGTATCTCTGGATTCCTGCCGAAATAGATAGTGGGTACGGCGATGGTTTCCATCTTGGGAGGCGCGGCGCCGACTTCGAGTGCGTTGGGTGCTAGGATAGATACAAGCGCATACGCCTGCACAATCAGGGCCATTACAATGATAGGGAGAATGCTCCACAGCCTCTTCGTCATGGTTAAGCGTACTGCGCTAAAAGGGCCGGGCAGACTGAACAAGTAATTGAGCTCCCTGACGGTGAAGGAGCGGCGGCGGAGAAACCACCAAATCTGTAGAAAAGGTAGGTAATGCCTCAATGCGAAGGATGAAAAGATACTCACAAGCTGTGTGAGTGACACCGAAAGTGACGCTACGCAAAGGCCCTGAACAAGTGTGCTCAGAGCGTTTGAAGTGTTTTTCATCCAGAACTGCTGTTGAACTACGGGGCCCCGAAGGAAGACAAGAAAGAAGTGATGGACCAAGCCCATGAATGTAGCACCTAGTAGAAGTCCGACCATAGTCAAGGACGGACCTGCGAGGAGCACAGAACGTGCAGAGGCAATGCCCTTGGATTTTGATGATTTGAAGATGGCCAGTCCATGTTTTGAGTGAGATGGTGTCAGAAACTCTGTCGTCTCGTCACTTTGGTCTTTCATGGCTTGGGCATCCATGAGCTCGAAACTGGGAAGGAGAAAAATTAAGGGAGCTATGGATAGGCGCGGGTGACTATGACACACGTACCAACGATCTGACGCATTGACCCAACAATCGCTGTAGATTATTTATATCAGTCTTGGCATTGTCATGCATTCTGATGGATATCAATGTATCATTGTGGCCACAGTAGAAGTCTCCCATAGTCCCACTGTATGGCGCTGTGTCGTGGTTCGTGCAAAAATTCACATCTGTCAGAATTGACTACAACTTATCCCTTCGGAGACTTTGTTGTACAAGCTCTGAAGCATACTGTCTCACAACCATAATTGTCTATCTTGAGAAAGACGCACTCCCTCTTGGATTCCAGAACGTGAAAATCTCGTCATCCCGAAGATGATTGATTGAACCCCGGAAGAATAGCCGACGATGGAAGTTAAACTCCGTTGAGCTTCCTACGAAGATGGTTATCAGAATAGCTCCCGCAGGACATCACGGACAAAATCATCCTTGGCGATTGAGTAATACAAACACAAGAGGTCCTGGTATAAGCATACAAAATGTTCACTCCGGTTTATAACGGACTTCAAACGCCCATGCATACTCGAAAAATATCCATGTCCGCTACGTCGATCGTCAAATGTCCACTCGCCCCATCCATTGACCACGCTACAGGGCTATCTGAATCCGGCCCCAAGAGCACCACCTCGTCCCCAGGGAGTAAGGGAAGACGTTTCTCGATAATAATCTTCCCATCGTCTGGCCTGGAGAAAACTACGATGCAGAACGTGGTAGGCGTAGTCAAGAATCGCACATTGGAAGTCGAGCCTGTGTCTTGGGATCCTTGAAACCAAAATTTCTGCGGGACAGAACATAAACCTTTGACAGCGACTAGTGCTTGGAACGCTCACGGTATCATAGACACATCGGCCAGAATATTTGAGCCAACGTCCGGTATCCAAGAGGTTAGTCCTCATGATCGGGATGATATCGCCTTCCGCGGTAGGTCCAATATCAAGGAGACTGTCGACCAAAGATTAGTTTCACATTTTGATAGCACAGATCTTTCGTACTAATTCCCGTTTTTTGAGATGATATCCACGAGTGAATGGATGATCGTTGTCGCGTTCTTGTATTCACTATCGTTGGTCTGCAGATTTAATCCGTAACTGAAGGGATCCATCCCTTCGCTACTCTCCCACGCTTGAGGCTGGATGGCGCTAAACGTCGAGTATTCTGGCGTATCGAAATCTGGAACAGCCCCACATCCTGTCAGACCTGTAGTCGGTACTAATCAGCCGAGGCTGCGGAATAGAACACACAGTTGTTCATAGTTACTTGCCGTCCATTAGCCAGTGCGTTGTTATAGAACTCCGAGGCAAATTCTAGCACTTTGTTGGGTCCGCCGATGTCGCACCACTATGCAAAATATCTATCAGAGGCACTCTCTCTGAAGCAGTATAAGATCCTCTCACCATGATCTCAGACTCGTACGTCGTTACCAGTTCCAGCATCTGGGGCAGCTGCAAATCGTCGAGATAGTTGGCAATCTCCAAACGCCCGGTGTACGGCTCAAGTATGGACGAATTAAACGCGTTGTGCGCAAGCCCTCCGGGGCCATACATCGAAACCGTATTTTGCGTAGTCCGGATTGAACCTAGAGGTCCGCTTCAGATCGAATATCAATGAATGTGATGTAACCGACCACTCCGGCAGAGAAAAGTATGTCCCCCGATGGAGATGAGACTTCTCCGCCTTGGCTGTTTCTAGCAGTTCTCGTACGAAGTCGCGTTTGGGTCCAAGTGTAACTGACGTCCGGTTAATTGTAGGCGTATTCCATAAGGCGAAGCCGTCATGATATTTCTAGAAACAGATCTTAGTATGCATCCGCACTAGCACATCAGGAATGAGAGATTCTCACAGTGACCAAGACAAAGTATTTGGCACCTGCGTCATCTATGAGATCCAGCCATTCAGTGGCGTCGAAATTTGACACAATGAAGTTGACGATGAAATCATCATAGACGATATCCTGTCACATGAGACTACTGCTCTGCGAGTAAAGAAGTCAGACCTACTTTTCCGTATGTGTCTAAGTGATGCACCCAGGTGGGGTTGCTAGCACCGGGGTCCTGGTGCAAGGACCAGCTGCGAAGCAATGAATACCAGCGAATGACCATCGTAGAATGGAGCCTTACTCATACCACTCCGCATAGGTGGAGGAGGGCGGGAATGCCGGCACACTATATAACCCCCAATGAATACTGATATTGACATAAGCTCTCTGAAAATCGGCGCGGAGACTAGGATACGTACAAGATACCAAACTTTGCTCGATTCCACTATTCCATGCACGTTAATACATAGTCGTCTGCATAAATAGACCCGCTTACCCAAGATGGCGTTTCATGGGTTCTTAAAATATCAGCATCCGGAGTCCAATGCTCAACCAATGGAGTTATGGACCATCCCGACGAGGTCCCCACGGTATCGCCGTTAGATCCCTCGACTGTGACAACAGCGTTTCCGCCTCCACGATTTCCCGACACAAAAACTTCGACGGTGACTTGGTCTCCGGGTACTAGTCGACTAATAACACCCGGAACTAGAGTATCGACCCCAGAACCAGATACAGAAACCTGAAGCTCCGAGCGAAGAGACGTCTCCGCAGACAAAAGACATGTCGGAAGCATATTCGCCACTGTGACCTCCACGACTTGAGCACGGGTGCCACTTACGGCTTCCCAGCGGGTGGTGAACCGAACTCTGCGTATGGCCAGCTGGGGTTTCGAGGCCTCCACAGGGACCACTGAAGGCGAAAAGGCCATCGCAAAGACGCGTGCTTTGTTGTCGTCCTCAATGCTTAGAAAGGTGATGCCGGTGACGGCGACCTCTGACGGTATAGCAGTAGACCATTAGAAGATATCTGTCATGTTTGCGTTCTTCACTGCTCCCCTAGACTCATAGTGGTATGGCCTGATGACGATGCTTATTAGATTTTAACTCTGTGAAACGAAAAAGAAGCATCTTACGTGTGAATAACGCCGTTATTGATAATGGGCCACTTCCACTAGTTCCGCGTAATGACTGTGGAGTGACTTGGGATGAGTAATTTTATGCGTATAAGAAATCGTACGTTCAACGTCCAGTGTAGAGTTGTCAGTGAATGTAAGCGTGAAGATGCTCATAAACTCGGTTGTTCCTAATAAATGCGAAATCAGCGCTCGACGGTCGTTTGATGAGAGGTAAGGCATACCTGGTCCAGCATCGCCTGCGTAGAGAAAATGTAGCTCTTGTATAAATGTAGGTTCATCCAAATGCAGGACTTGACCGTTGGCTATAACGTTGTCATTGGATGCGCCCCATTCCGAAGGAAGTTCGTACTGTGATTCAAACCATGTTTTAGGTCGTGCAAGGGCCAAGAACATTCGACCCACCTCGACGTTATCATACACCCATGGTCCTGTTGGTAAAAAGCTACTATCATACGAGGCTCCCTTTCCATCAAAATCAGCCGAGCCGTCGGGCGAAGCAGCCGTGTTGTCGAACAGCAGATGTAAGTCCAAGTTGACGACAGGGTAACGGGGCAAAGCATCAGAAAAGTTGAAAAATGCGATAAGAGTCGTCCAGACGCTGAGAACATTCATCTTGTGGGTGTTATGTCAGTTAAAGGTAGCACCCCAACTTGGTTTTGATGACATACGCGAAAAATATCGATGCCATCATTAAGAAGGACCTCAGGTGCTGATACAGCTGATCACGAGCAGAGAGTCATTGATCTGAATGACCCTTCAGCGGACCGTCGTGATATTACCAGTCTGCACTCGGCACTATGAATTTCTTGCTTTGTCCCAATGTCGAAATTTCCAGTGTGCTGTGACTGAAGAATATCTCCACAAAGCGCGTGAAACGCACACGACTTCTTCACAGCGACCAGATCGAATGATACGGAGAAAGATGAGGACTGTCGCTTATATATATCGGCGTTTTTCATATATACGTTCCTTGCAGGGAGGTGAGTCGTCAGGGTTGTAGTAGCATGTCGTGGTGGTAGGGAAGAAAGCGTTGTCTACATGCGGAAAATGATTCTCACGGGTGTGACCGCGGAAGCAAGATCTTCCGCAAAGCAAAATTTGTTCGCCAACTTCGACTCTACCAACCACGGCGTCTCAATGCACAACCCAGCTCTGATACACTTATTTACATATCCATACCCTTAGTTGAACATATAATCTAGAAGGCATTATGTTGTAACTATAGCAGGGTGAGGCTTGCAGTAGGTAAATGTACTGAATTATTAGCTACTAGGGCTCGCAATGAGCTCCTTAAATACTACAAAAGTATCTAGAATATTCTACATAAAGTTTATCATTATCATAAAGTACCTAAAAATATCCAAGTATCGTGACAAATTAGTAAGCCGAATGTTCGGGAATCTTCCGGCATAAGCTTTAAGTTGTAAATCCCAACACATTAATCAGAGCATACCCCACTAACCCGTCTGTTGGAATCCTAGGTATTGCGCAGGGTAGACTCCAGGCTGGTAAAGCCAGATAAGAATGAACTTGTATTCTACAGCTCCTACAGAGCTCATATTTATACTACTTGCAATAATATCTAGAATGTACTACAATGTTCCTTGCCTCTCGCGCTTACTCAGCGACTCTCGGCACGATGCCGGATTACTCCTTCTAGAGCTTTCCAGCAGAATCACAACACCGTCACCCTCTCGTCACCGAGTACCAGTGATCAGTCAAGCAGATGACAACGAAGCTTTAAACATCCAACTGTTTGATACGCTGCGAACCGGCCTCCGCACTGTCGTCCCATTCCGAGTTGCCTTTTGCATTGTAGTTGTTAAGGTCATACATCTCGTGGTGTTCCGTGTTTACAGTGATGACGAGCTTCGAAATAACATCAGTAAAAAATATTCAGCAATCGTTCATCGAGAAAACTCACTGGATCCTGTCGAGTGGAATGTCCCCCGGTAGCAGGGAGTGGACGCTGAATGGACGATAAGAGACACCTACGCGCCCTCGAAAGCAATACTCACTTGCCCTGATATATGACTCGACGTGTTGTCCGTTGACGACAGTGTGTCAGACTTCCTAGCGTTAAGACCTGTGTAATTATGATAGAGACTAAATTAAAGATATACGGCAAGAACGTACTGGAAAGAACAGAGTTGCAGTAGAGCTTCGGCTGTTAGGTGCTGGAGTTCAAACCTGCGCAGTCAGACTAACACGGTTCCACGTACCAGAACGAAACTAAAAAATATATGCAAGCCCGTTTGAGGCTATGAGTGTATATATCTCAGGGCTACAGTGGATCGTATATGTATATTTAAACGCACCTTTCCCACATAGACGGACAATTCTAGGACAGCACATACTGTCGTCAAAAGACCGTTCGCTACGGTGGCTATAAAACCGATATTACAGAAGTTATGAGCACGCTATGTTCTGGGTGCAAATTTTACCTCGCACAATTTTATTGAGCAGCTTATCCGTCGCTCTGAACCCCGTCCGTCGTTGATTCTACCGGATGCTCAATGAATTGCAGCAGAACTATGGATGTCACTCACTAGATTCACCGTCATTATGGCGGTAATAAGGATATCGACGGCAGCTGTTGTGGCCAACCACAGGCATCCGACGGGTTGGAATTTGTCAAAGTCCGCTAGCTTGACGACCCACGAAACTGCAATACCAGATCCGATGGCCGCCAGGCCGGATATAATGGACAAGGCAGTGACGATACTAGTGAGCCACCACTTGCCCGTTAGCACTTTTATCCGCCATGCAAAGAAAAGCTGGCAACAGGTCCCCATGATACCCTGAAGTAAAAGGTCTCCATCACATATCCAAATGAAGCTTCAAGGCACTCACCACGAGGGCAGGGTCTTGATTAGCGAGAGTCTGTGAGCAAAGCGGGGGAAGGGACTAAAGAAAAGACGCGTACCAGCCGCAAGAACTGTCTCCGTCTATGAATTAGATGCCTGTAATTCTTTAAAAGGGTTGATACACGTACGCCAATCAGCATTAGCGAAAGCATTGAGATTCGCTACGTAGATCCGATCGACCATTAATACGAATACTTCGCAAAAATATCGGAGGATGGGCACCGAAGTTGTTGACGAGCAGATTATATATCCACCACATTGCAAATATCGTACTATCAATGAAATCAATACTGGGATGAGGATAGCAGGGAAACAGAACAAACCTTAATGTATCGACCAAAAGCAGGAGGCCAACCTAAATTCGCCTCTGAAGTTAACGCGTCTGCGATAGAAAATACGTAGAAATCCACGTACGTAGCATTTAAGCCACATCCGGTCTCTACGATCCAGCGAATCACGGTGATGAAATGCTTTTGGAGGATATGGCGAGCTCACTTTGAGAAATGCGTGAAGAAGCCAAAACACTGGAGTAGCATGATGCCATAGAGTATACAGGCGAGGAAAAGTCCCACTAAGGCTGGCCCATGTGCTGCAATTGCGCTCAATGAGTGATACACCTTCACAGAATAAAGCAACTCACTAATCGCAATAGGACTGGACATGGCAACAACACCAGCGAAGTCGAGGTGAGGGATAGGGAAGGAAGACTCAAAGGGCTGCTCTAACGGTACTTCCAGAAGAATATATTCGCGTGACAAACATATCAACAATCGGGGTCCCTCCAATATTCGACATCTCAAAACCGAAAAGATCGGAGTACAGATCCGGGAACCAGAAAATAATCTGGAGCGTGCCGCGTGCGGAAAACTGATAATGCCGAAGAAGGGAGTTTGGGTCATTGCGATAAAAGCACATGTCGTTATATGATGTAACCCTGGATAAATCTGCTGTCGTTGCATGATATAGATAGACTAGCATGGTACGGCGTCTTCAAACTGTAGGACCGCGATAACCCTGAGCATATCCCGGGTTTTTCTGAACCAGCCTGAAAAAGGTAGCCAAGACTCCATGTCAGACTGCGCTTGACGCCATTTATCCATGAGCTGGCAGAAAGAAAAAGAAATCCGTGCTTTGACGCCTGCAGTAGTGGCGCCGTTTACGGTTTAATTGATGGCCGTATCGAAATACAAAAATTCGACTTCTTGATCGGAAGGAAGGAAGGAAGTTTTATTACCCGCCGGTGCTCCTCAACAGAAGCGTGCCGGTGTCCGTACTACAGTCCCCCGGATGTACATCCAAAACTAGTTACTTGTGTAGCTACTATATCTAGTGAGAAGTACGACTGCTACGGTACCGAACCATACCTGTATTTGACTTTGAATTTGCTCTGGCAAAATGGAACTTGGGACAAACTCCAAAGTCCGGAACTTCGCGATGCTAGGTGCTATCAGGCGTTAACCCTTAACCTCATGCACTCAAGACTTGCAGTCCAGACTAGGCGTTTTTTTCTTTACGTACGACGGGGTTCGTGTCGCCTCGAAGCTAATAATCCTGTAGGATGAAAACTCCAAGGGATGATTCTATAATTAAAAAAAGCTTGGTGCTTGTCGGGTGCACTTAGTACTACCGTTATCAACGGCTCTCTTATACAAACAATTAATGATGAGGCCTTTGCCATTGATATACCAGAATAGAACTTGATTCCATGTTCTAAATGCCATGAATAGTATCCAAAGAATGATCATATATTATTTTATGAGGATGCATACTTCTGAAGATAATGATGACAGATCTTCGGGCTGATGCCCTTTTTGGGCATTATCACTCATATTATACAGCCCATGCTGCATGCAGGATACAGTCACTCAGATGGAATAATCAGGACATACAATTACAGACCAATACTGGAGAATATGTTTCGTCATTTAAGGAGTGCCAAAAAGTGCATGTACCATGCACTAGGAGCAAATTTTCGTCGTCCCGTCATAGCCCCTATCAAATATTTCAACATTCTGTATCAAGATAACAGTATATTAAAAATATATGTATAGCTACTTGGCCCGTACATGCCCAGGTGAGGAAGGGCAGGACCCCGGAGTACACCAGGATCCCAGATCGCGATTCGGACAGGAATTGGGCAAATTGACCCTCGAACCCATGTCTAAAATTCGGACAAATCTTGGACTTTTGGAGCAAATTTTGCCGCTTCCAGCCTACCGGCATGAGGGCGGGCCGCGTCGGGAGGTGTGTCGGGGGCCCGACAGGCCCCCGACGCGGAAATTTTGGTCATAACCTAGGTATGAATTCGGACAAAATCAGCCAAAATCGCGTTCGGACAAAATGCTCAAATTTTCAGAAATTGGAGATCTGGGTTCATAGGGCATAGTCCGGGGTCCTGGAAGGGCAGGTCACTGTATAAGAGACTGATTACGTATAAGAGAGCCGTTGATCACGATAACGAAAATTAAATTCGGGCATAGGGAACCCATCTTCCTTCAAGATGATTTTCAACCGGACCGCTTCGCCACAAGCGCCTTTAAGTTTTGCCCCCGATGCACCGGAACGAAGTACTCTTTGAGATGTGCGAATTCCTCGACTCTACAGGACGGCACAGGTCAGTGCAGGGCATTAGGGATCAAAATATACCGCTTACCTCGCGCCATCGTATATCTTCAAATCCAGCTTGCGGAACACATTACCAAGGATAAGATAAAGTTCGGCCCAAGCTAGACTGTCCCCGACTGTCAAAAATACAGATGATGGAAAGCGGACCAGTCGCACTTGATTCCCGCGCACATCCTCGTCCCTCGTGAGAAAGCCACTAGAGAGTTTTCTAGCTCATGGGCATTTGGAGCGAGCCATCGGTCGGGATTAAAATGTAGCGGATCCTTAAAGACCTCGGGATCGAGGTGGACGAAGCTTACGGCCATCGAGACGTCAACCTGATACCGGAAGAATCAGACAATCAGACAATCAGACGAACGTTCAAACGCGAAAAACCCACGTACCCCTGCTGGTACGGCATAATCGGAAATCCGAGTTGCTTTCTGTACGATGCGAGGTAACGCAGTGACTACCCCATGACTCAAACGAAGGGATTCCTTGATGAACGCAGTCTAGAGAATGATCATCAAGAATATAGATCCGAGATTGAAATCATTCTTGCTCACGAGGTAGGGCAATTTCTCAAGCGATTGGAGAGGCATCGACTGGTTCTGGTCGGACCATGCGTCTTGAAGCTCTGCTGTCAGTTTCTTGTAGACATAGGGATCGTTCAGCGCATAGAACATCCCGGTATAGCATGCATTTCCGACGGTATCACTTCCCGCCTCGATTAGAAGCATGGCCTAGGATACTGGTTAGATGATAGGCGGCTGACATGGCGCTAAAATGTTACCTCATCAAGGAGAGAACTCTTGGATGGCGTCGTATGCGGCTTCTCCGAACTTGGATGCAACAAATGATGGTAAATAACCTCATGTGCGTCATTCAGATCATCTTCATGGTCTACAAAATTGTCGATCTGCTTCGTGAGCATGTCACGAAGGTCAAGATTTGCACGTAAAGTAGGGTCAAGCCTGAGAATGATAAAGTCTGGCAAGTTCATGAGAACTACGGGAAGAAGGGGGAACCATTTCCAGACCCAAAGGTTCTGAATTTGGATGGCAATATTGAGGAGAAGCTGGTGACGGAAACCGGGGACATCAAGACAACCAAAGGATTGGCCAAAGCAATAGGTGGCAATGACTTCGAGAGCGACCGCGCGGAAGGCAAAGTAAAAGTCCACCGGTTCATCGGCATTCTCGGACAGGCGAGATACTAGCTTATCAACCTGTCATAATATTAGATGATCGCTTATCGGCAAGTAAGGTAACCGGACTTGCAGTTGCCTGCACGACGCTTTCAAGTCGAAGTACCGCACGTCGATGGAAGAAGGGTGCCATCATCTCGCGACGCGTCTTGTGCTTCTGAGGATCCGTGAATCCACAGGAGGCCTCCGTGAGGTAGAAACATTTGTAGAAGAATGGTTCCTTTGTTAGGTTCGTCCCCGTCCGATAGATATCACTGTATGCTGAGCGTTCACTGAAGTGCAACTGAAGGCCAAGGCTCAGTCAAAAATTCATAGCGAACTGAAGAAGCCTCTTACGGAGTTGGGTCCATAACGGACGACAGGACCTATTCGGGGATAATCATAAGAGAGCTGCTCGATGTAACACAGACAAAATACTTACCGTAAACCTTATGCAACTCTGCCAAATTTGACAACATTTCTCCCCCCGCAACGACATCGTAGTAAAAATGGTACAGACTTGAAACTGCAGCGAGTTTTGGACCGGGGAATTTGGACAGCGGATGGAGATAGAGTCGGTAGAACACGACAATCGCCAGCCAGGAACAAGCCAAGGTCATCAACGATTTCCCTGAGAAGATCCATATAATGTCGGCGAGACTGGCTTTGATTCCATCAATACGACGATCCAGTACTTGATGTCGTTAGAGGATGAAAGAAGAGGATGGCCCGAGAGACGGCCCGTGATGCTGATGCTAGAACTTAATGATCCAATAGGACCACAAGGGACCACATGTCGAGTTCCAACGACTTCTAAGGGCATTTTCTGATATTGCATAGGCACGAGTGGTGTGAAGTGATCAAGGTCCAACTTTTCCATTTTAGGCAAATCACTGATTCTGCGACCAGATCGTGTCCAGATCACCAAACAACACCAACACCAACACCAAATAATTTGTTCGCACGCGGCAATTGCTGGAACTGGCCAAGCTCCTATCTTTCGTGGATTCCTTCTGATGCTCCCTGCATAATAGCACGCGGAATACAAATAGAGTATAGTGGGATCACGATGGATTCTTCACCTTCACGGCTCAGGTTACCGTTACTGCCATGTCTACATCGTTGAGTCCTACTGATCTCAAATTCGGTACCGCAGACGGGAACCTGTGGACGCGAAGGCTTTATGGCCAAGAGGCTCAGGCTGCCTACTTCGTGTGGGTCTCTATTGCTTTCTGGTTATCCGACCCTGACACATTGAATTCAGTGACCATGGTGAGGGTTTCACCATGTATGCCGGAACCTTGACCGCTCGTTTCACACCTCCCCGTTCTCGCACCGAGCTCGCTTTGCCTATTCAAAAAGCTTGGATCAAGGCGCGCCATCTTTCCCCTTCAATTGCTTGCAGGCAAATAAAGCACGATGGCCACTACTGGTTTGAATACCAGGTACCCACAGCTGCCGAGGCACAAACATGGGCTGAGGAGACGATATTCTGGCACGAGGAGCCTAAGACACTCCTGCAGACAGACTTGATGCACGAGGACAAGTGGTGGAAGTGCAGCGACGGTCTGTATATCGTCCAGCTGCATTTTGTGCCATCCGCGGAAACTCCCGGCGACTGGCACATCAGGTGAGTTGACCATTTTCGACCACTATTGATCGATGATCAGTCACTAAATATGATCTTCAATTCAGTTACCTCGCGCCTCACAATAGTATAGATGGACGATCTCTCATGAAACTACTGGAGCACATCCTGACCTGGACGCTTGAAGAGCTCAAGACGCCTTCTGCAAGGACACCAGAGCTCGAATGGGGTTCCGAACCTGTCCGTCTGGCGCCCACACTTATCCTAGCTGCTCAATTGCCTCTGGACCAAGCTCCAGAGCCAAAAGCCGCTCCCGCCCCTCCTCCAGGATTTGTATGTCGTGTTTCATCCTCTCATCCTACGCAAAACAATAAAATATTATACAGATCCCCTTCCTACCAGCGGTGGTAGACGCCGATCATACGTCCGCCAACCAGGCGAACAATGTCAACGCTTTGCTTAGCCTTACACCTGAAGAGACGGCCCGATATCGTCAAGTGTGTCACGCACATGGCGTAACGGTTACCGACCTGATGCTAGCACTTCTTGCCCTTGCGGAAATAGAGTCCACCCTGCAGGTAGCGCTAAAGTCAGACAACGGAGAGCTTACCGCCAAGAATATCGGCGCCTACGAGCAGGCGTCGCATTTCCTCTTTGGCTTCTACTTCATTAACCACGTACGTTTGTCGCTCTATCACCTTACGATCACAGCTCATATGTTCGAAATACACTGTACAGCGTCACAAGCTTCCCGGAGAATATGCGACCCTTGAGGACGGCGCCCTTCTCTTCGGTTGTGAGGGTACGAGCCTATTGTTTGACATGGCGACCATGCGCAAAGCCATTCTATTCGACAAGGAGACCGGAAAGATCCAGCGTACCACCACTGACGAGGTCCTCTGGGATGGAATCATCAAAATGAGCAATTCCGTCGCAAAGAGCACTCTGGTACGTACATCGACTATTCATTATCCCACCCTGTCTTATCGCCTCCTAGTCCGACTGGACGGCTGTCTTCCAGCGCGAGGTAGACCGGCAATTTACGCTCGACGAGGGATTACACAACGATACGGCGTTCCACATGCGGGTACCCATGATGTCCTCCATCGGTGACTACCATGCTATGGATATCCTCAACCCATTCGTCCCTGAGACAGGCGCACTCGCGAAAGAATTGTCCGTCCTAGGACAATATCACACCATCCGGGTTACTCACCCGCTCATCGTCCCTATATGCTGGCAATACGCTGGTCGGATAAACTTTTCGTGGTCCTCGGGACGAAAATGGCTCTCGCAGGAGAACATGGATCTGTATGCTGGGATATTCAAGGAGTGGCTAGATATTTGTATCGGAGAGTTGTAGGCGTAGAGCGTTAGTATACCCTGACTTATACTTAAAGAGCGGTAGATATGTCGCATGGAATGTTCGTGTATGTACAATCTGAATCTATTACAGTGAGCGTCAGCGAGACATTCGAAGAGTTCGGGCTAGCAGATGTTGAATCAATTTCAGTCGTGGGGACGGCGATCTACCAGAATTCTTGCGGAGTCTTCTTCAGGGACATCTATCAGAAAGGGAACTCCTCCCGGCATTAGAAACGATAGGTAGGTAAGGTTTAGTCTAACTCTCCAGGCAGTATAGCAATCCGAACGCAAATAGCTGATAAGGACAAAGAAAAACATGACAGACTGCGAATGAGATGCAGCAATTATTTTCCTACGCAGTCATAGTTTGATAAAAATGACGTTTCAAGAAGAATCAGATTCGGGAGAAACAAACGTTTTACAAGTTTGATGATAACAGGAGAAAGAAATGTAACATTGGCTAACGAGACCTAAGTCCGCCATCCCACATAAATACAATAACATATGAGATCGTCACGCAAAAGCTGGCTAGTAATCATTTCCTCTCGCGATGAAAAAGAAGTCAAAGTCGGCCCTGTCAGAAAGGAACACGACTGACGCTAGTCAGAGCATCCAATGATGACACTCAGTCGAGAGCCCTTAACATACTATAGCGCCCTGAAAAATAAAACATGAGAACATGCATCGAATTAGTCGAAATGTCGACTGACGATTAATTACTTCAACTTCCAAGATACCTCTATCTTTCAACAAAGGCATGCTCTCCTCAACTTGACGCTTCCATCTATCAAGATCCCCAGCGTCCCTGTTTTGAACTCGAACCTCACAGTTGCATTCAGCAAAATAATAGCATATATCATCGACAGAGTCATGCATCCTGATATGAACATGCTCTAACGCAGGTAACGCTAGCCTGTCGATCTCCGCGCAAACACGAAGAGAATACTGCACGTTGTTCTGCCCGGCGCGATACACGTGTTCTACAGTCAATGTTCGCAACGTAGGATTAAAGCGCTTTTTAGGAACCGAACTTGAATCAAGGCCCGGAAAATAATCAGGCACAATTGTGTAGAAGGAGGAGAGGTTTCTGTGTCGGCTCAGGTCTAAGTCCACCTGTCGCCCTTGCGAAATGAGCTAGTGAGTGCGATACAGTCGTCGAAGACATTGTCTTACCTATTCGAGGATCGATACTATCCAGAGTGAAGTATTCAAGCGTTTCCTGCATCTCATTAAGCAGGCTCTGAATAAGGGAAGAGGGTGTGAAGCTGTTTATTTGCAGAGAGAGGCGTCGGATACCACTGATACTGTACAGAGATTGGGTGAAGAACAGCCAGGAAATATTTTGGGCTCCGGAGATAGACAAAGACTCCAGCGCTGGTAGACCGCTCGGTGGAGGGCGAATCGGCGGATAAGGTTCGGACGTCTCTACTCCTCCGTAAGAATCTACAAGCGACAAATGCTTTAGTGCTGGGTTCGCAGCAGCAGTGAACACATCTTCAAAAACAAAGTGGCCATCCGAATCATTTTGTAAATCAATTCCTTTCAAGATAAGCGTTTTGAGTGATAGAGAGCGAAGGGCTGTGAGGAAGAGGGAGTGCGTCTCGACAGGAAAACTGACCCGGGGTTGAAATTTTTGTGAGCGAGCGACGAATTCGAGATGGGACAGATTACGGAGAGATTGGATGATGGAAAAGAGGGATGGGTACATGAGAACGTCTTTCATCCATTGTGGCTTCCCATGAATTCCGAATCGTGTGACCAGCGGGGCGACATGAGGAGAATATTCGAGTAATGCGGCAAGGTTCTGGTATTGGTACAGCTGCCCTGAGTACTTTCGAAACGAGTCCAATTCGTCGATGTGCACGATAAAAACGTTTGAATAGATATGATGGCGACTACAGGGAAGAAAGGCACGGGACACAAGGGAGCACGCCCGTAAGGTGGGGACGTCGTCGTGCAAAAAGTCGAGAGTAAAATCAATGAGCTCCTGGGGAACAGAAAGGCTCGACTCGCCGGGTACGCTGTTCTTGACTGGCGTCGTCATGGGCAGTTGTTCTCTGTATACCTACTGCAAGGATCAATGCTTTCCTGGGTGGAAGAGATACAGCAACACACGAAGAAAGCTACTGAAGAGCCCTGAACAATATCCGCCGTCCGGGGCAGCCACCGCAGGATGAAATTGTAAGGTAACGAAGATGATGGTGGTACGGAAGCAAGAGTGATCGGGTCGCCTCCTCTTGATCCGTCACCGCCATCACTACCGCCGTGACGCGTACCGCGTTCAACAATACGGCACATTTCCTATTCTAAATGCCATTGTGTAGGAAATCACCTGGCGTTCTTCTTGACATTGACAGTCATTCATCGCCGGTCTCGACCTTCAGGACTTTCTTGCAACTGGCCGGGCACCGTCGAGCAGAGTAGCAAAGTCGTCGGCCATGGGCTCCGGTGAGCACGTTTCTCATCTCCCTTTGACTACAAATTGTTGATTCTGTTGTAGGTCGAGCGGGAGTCCCTGTGCTGGACCGTTTTTCACGGCGAAATCACGACAGTCGGGACGACGGCGAATCAGTCGATATACAGTTCCCGCTCAGATTTAAAATTGTGGCAATAAGTGCAAGTGCAACTTCATGAATTGAGCAGCGCAGTGATGTTGACTGGTCGACAGTGAGTCGCGTTACTGCGTATTGTCTAGCATCATCTTATTTCAATGCAGGCTAAGCGGCGGACCATTCATTCATCACTCTTTCGCGCGGTGGTCACAGCGGCGGGCGCTTCAGTTCTCAGCCGAAGTCAAGGTTATTCGCCTAGAGACCAGGATAAAAATGTTCCGCCGACTCGAGGGTCAGTCTCCGCTTTGCAGCACCCCTTTGAGAACCAATTGACGTCGTCCTTAGATATCGACTCACTCGAAAGCACGAAGAAAAGAAAAGATAATTATATTGCAGGAAGGGTCCATAGCAAGACGCGCTACACCGCCTGCACCGCCTGTGCACTACAATTTTCATGCATCGATTTGAAGATTGCAGGCCGGCGTGATCTGCGAGAGCAGATTCCCCTCGCGACTGAAAAGAGACTGAGCTTGATCTCGTACGTGAATGATGCCAACACCCTAGTGGCAGAGCAACAGTTAAAAGAACCCTGCTCCCATGTTAGCGTCTACTACAATTTTCGTAGGCGCAATTATGGGGGCAGAAGCCTTTCTTCTGCGGGGAAGCGAGCCAGCTCTCGGTTCGAGATGGCCCTTCGCAGGAATGACTGAACCGAAATTCTGTCGGGTGAACGAGATGAAGAAGGTCACGCCTCGACGTTCTCGAAGGCTGCTACTGTCTCCATCTGATGCGGATAGTATGGAGCTCGTCGTCATCCCAGGTGCGGAGCTTAGAGAGTCGAGGGACTCGGTGGACGGCGACGAGGGTGGATGATTGTACAATGTCATGGTAGACATTGATAAAGCTGATTGGCTGTTCTGGTGGTGGTAGGTGTTCATGTTTTTTCTGGTCTAGGGCTAGGAGGCTGACAGGTTCTTATTCGATGTAGCCCCTCTTCAGTATAGGAGCCTTTTTTTGGAGACAACGTGACCGTATCCCTCCTCAAACGAGCGCATCCTTGAAATGCATCCGCGGGTTAATCACCTGAAAAATCAGACCCCGCGGGAGCATTTCCTCCGACGCTATATCGTTGGTAGAATAACATATCTTGATTGATAACTATGTATGTATAGCACGATTTGAAAAAGTTGGCATCATCGTGGAGATAGGTTTTATTATTCGTGCGCCGGACCCCCCGGGATTCCTTTAGTACATAGTTAGATCGGTAGCGATGCACTAGGTCTGAATTCAGAGTTCTGTCTTCGTTTTATCATCCCATTTGTTGACCCCAGATTCTGAGATGAACGACAGTGGGACGATGCCGGCTTAGTCTTTCGACTGCATAAAATCTTCTTGAAGTTGCAAGCGTCGAACGGTGAAGAGATGGTGATAGTATCAGCTTGTTCATGATGTGAGCTACCTACCTCTATACGTAATGTTCCAGTCTACCGTGCAACCGGTGGTGTAGTATTAAACAGGGTGGGGTCATATGTCCAGCTTGAGTCTCACTAGCACGGTCCAACGGGGAACACCGGGCGTAAATAATACGATGATGTACTTAATTATCTACTGATAGTAATCGAAGATGATGGTGGTACGGAAGCCAGAGTGATCGGGTCGCTTCCTCTTGATCCTCTACCACCACCACTGAGCGCGACAATCCTTTCCTCGCCACTTCTGCCGACTGCCGGCCTCTCATTGGAAATTTCGTCGATGACACTGTAGAGGAAATTGCCGTCCGGCACAATGCAATGCAGAAAAGCAGGCCTGTCCTGGTCGTCGGGCGCAGGAGTAGAAGGGCCTTTAGACTGACTGTTGGTGCGTCATACACGTTCTTCACCTGTCGTTATCTTATAGTCTATATAAATAACGACAAATCTTGCTCCGACCACACAAGGTTTTTTCCCCCCCTTTGACGATGAAGATGCCCAGAGCGTCGTGGATGATACTTAGCAATAGGGCGTTTCCATCTGCTGCAAGTATATCCATCTTTTTTTCTCGCAGTCAGTTTCTCACAACAGACTTATTTCTTCCAGCTATTCCAAACATGAACCCGGCTCGCCTAGACGCAGAGGCAAGAAGGTACATTTGATCAAAATCCGCGAGCTATCAAAATACAACGCGACGAGCTGGACCAACGTCGTCTACAAATTTCATGCAGAGTGAGACCACCAGGAGATGGACATCCCCAGCGCTCCCTTGAATCAACGTAGAGACGTGTTATTCAGGAAGCGCGCTAGGGAAGGTCAGTCTGTTTGAAGAGAAAGATGCTCTTGTAGTGATACACAAACGAACACACATTCATAAGACATTAGTCGAAAGCCCTCTGTATACAGTAGCGCTCTGAAAAATAAAAACGTCAGAATATATACCGGATCATTCAGAAAGTCAACTGACGTTTAACGACTTCGACTTCCAGAATTCCCCTACCTCTCAGCAAAGGCATGATCTTCTCAATTTGACACTTCCATTTATCAAGATCTACTGGGACCTTATGGCCGTCTTGAAGATCGAGTCTGCAGTGACGGCAGTCGCATCCATCGCCGTGGCATTCAAAACAGTAGCATACGCCATGTGTGCTGTCATGCAGCCTGACATGAACGCGTTGCAGCGCAGGCAGCATGAGTTCATCCAGATGACGATCAAACTCAGCCCAGGCGTCCACGGTTAGGCGGGAATTGTCCTCCCAATTACGGTACACTTGTTCCACCATAAACGTTCGCAGCGCAGGGCTGAGGCGTATTCTAAACAATCGAGAGTCCAATGGAGAGGTGACGATTATGAAAAAGGAGGAGAGCGTTCTGTGTCGACTCAGATCTAAACTGACACCTTGATCTTTGGAAAGAAGCTAGTGAGACGATGCAGATGAAGAGGACAGGAGCTTACTCCTCCAGGGGATGATATCCAGAGTGAAGGTCTCAAGTGTTCCCTGCATCTCGTTGAGCAGTCTCTGGAGAAGCGAAGGGGTGGTACCATCGTATAGTTGGAGAGAGAGATATCGGATATCCCTGATGTCGTACAGAGATTGGTGAAAGAACAGCCATGCAATATTGCTCGATACTGCGTCTCCGCCGATAGACAAAGACTCCAGTGCCGGTAGGCCATTCAGGGGAGGGCGAATCGGCGGGTACGGTTCGAATGTGTGCTTTGCTCCGCAGTCACCGATGAGCGACAAATGTTTTAATGCCGGGTTTGCTGCAGCTGTGAGTAGGTCTTCAAACTGTTCCTGTTCAAACTCGATGCCATTGCAGATGAACGTCTTGAGTGGTACAGTGCGGAGAGCTGCAAGGAAGACTCCGAGTGTGGAGACTGGAAACTCGGCCCAGAATCCCTGGTATCCGCGAGAGATGATTTCGATATAGGATAGATTCTTGAGAGAGGAAATGATAGGAGATAAATCTGAGTCTATGTCCATGAGAATATCCGTCATCCGATCTGACATTGCATGAATTCCGAACCGCGTGACCAGCGGGGCGACATGAGGAGAATATTCGAGTAATGCAGCAAGGTTCTTGCTTTGATACACTTGCCCTGCGTATTTTTCTCGAAAAATGTCCAATTCGCAAACGTGCACGATGAACACGCTTGAGTAGATATGATAACGGCTGCAAGGCAGGAACGCACGGGATACTAGGGAGCATGTCCGTAAGGTGGGGACGTCGTCGTGCAGGAAGTCGAGAATGTAATCAATGAGTTCCTGGGGCACAGAAAGGCTCGAATCGCTCTTCTTGAAAGGGGTCCTCATGGATGCACAGATAAATGTGTTTCCTGAAGAAAAGCGAGTACCAGAAAGTGATGTCCACCAAATTGCATACAGAAGGAAAGGCAAAATTATTGACTGCAGGAGGCAGTTAGAAATGACGGAGGTGAGATGATGGTGGTACGGAAGCAAGAGTGATCGTGTCGCGGTTCCTCCTCAATCTGGACTTCCCTATGTACCACCACCACCACTGAGCATGACGATGCTAGTAAATTCGTTCCTCGCCACAGCCGTCGATGCCAGAATACTTGAACTTATGGCGCCCTATAAGCGACATCACGATGTGGCCCCTATCCGGTCGTTATTATATTCACTATCTCGACAATACCGCACGGGGAGCACAGATACGAACGAAATAAGAGTTGCCTACAGCCTGGAGTCAAATTGCATCGCCCAAGAGATGAAGCCACACGTCGTTGTCTGTTTCGTAGCTACGAAGACCAGTTTCGTATATGGGACAAGTGAAGTTCAGGAAGAACAGGAAAGGCGGTGATATCTGTCACCAGAAGGCCACGGTTAATTGAGACTGACGAGTTATTCCAGGGGCTGTCCCCCGTTAACATGCTGAAGGCCTTCGCTACGTTCTATTGATAAAGGTAGACGGTACTTCCACTGCTAGATGATTTTCTGTTCGTAAGTAGGCCCAAACCAAACCGGTAACATAGCTTTCAGAGAGCGTCAATGAGATAGGCCGGTCCACTCTGAAACAGAAAATGCTTCTTTTATTCATACAAATCGATGACTAGAAAATTATTTAATCAAAAACCCTTGGTATACAGTAGCGCTCTGTAAAATAAAAACGTGAGAACATATATCGAATCATTCGGAATATCAACTGACGTTTAACGACCTCAACTTTCAATACACCTATCTCTCTATGCAAAGGCATGTTCTCCTCGACTTCATGCTTCCATGCATCGAGATCCTTTGGAAGCTCATGTCCGCAACTGAAGCATAGGTCATGCGAACGGGAATGCAGCCTGATATGAACATTTCGTAATACAGGCAACTTCAGCTTGTCCAGGTGAGCATCGAACCGACCCCAGGGGTTAAAAGAGCAGGGTACCAGGAAGGGCTTCCGTTTGTCGCACGCTTGTTCTACCGTCAATATCCGCAACGCAGGACTGAGGCGTGTTCGAGATAACAGAGGGTCTAGCGGAGATGACACAATTATGAAAAAAGAAGAAAGCTGTCTGTGTCGACTCAGATCTAAACGGACTAGTGGTTCTTTAGAAGGAAGTTAGCTCAATGAGACGATGAAAGAAGACAGCGACTCACCCGCCCAACTCCAGGCGCTACCATCCAGAGTGAAGTCTTCGAGTGTTGCCTGTGTCTCGTCAAGAAGTCTCTGAATGAGCGAAGAGGTGGCCTTGTTGCATAATTGGAGAGAGAGACGTCGGATGCCTTTGATATTGTACAGTGATTGGTTGAGGAATAGCCACTTAATATTGCGAGTTGTTGCAGCCCCGGAGATAGACAAAGACTCTAGTAGTGCCGGCAGGCCATCCGGTGGAGGGAGAATCGGTGCAAACGGTCTACATGTATCATCTGCTCCAGAATCGCAGGCAAGCGAAAGATGCTTCAGTGCTGGGTTCGCTACAGCAGTGAATACGTCGTCGAATCGTCTAGGCATTTGAAACGAGATGCCATTGAAGATGAACGTTTTGAGAGAACAGGAGCGGAGAGCTGTGACGAAGGGTTTATGTGTGGTGATAGATAACTCTTTCCAGAATCCTTGGTTTCCGCGAGCGACGAATTCAAGATGAGACAGATTTGGGAGGGAGGAAAGGATAGAAACGAAAGACGTGTCCATGAACTCGTAGAATAGTGGGGCTGACATTGCATGCATTCCGAACCTTGTGACCAGCCGGGCAATATGAGGACGACGGGCGAGTAGTCCGAGAAGCTTCCGGGATCGGTACAATTGGCCTGCGTATTGTTTTCGAAACAGGTGCAATTCGGCGGTGTGCACGATAAAAACGTTGAAATAGATATGGTAACGGCTACGGGGTAGGAAAGCACAGGAGACGAGGGAGCATCTTCGTATGGTGGGGATGTCGTCGTGCAGGAAATCGATAATGTACTCGATGAGTTCCTGGGGGATAGTAAGCCTCGAGTTGCCGGGTACGCTGCTCTTGACTGGCGATGTTGCAGGTGGTATCCTGCGCTTGACTGGCGTCGTCGCAGGCGGTATGCTCTTGACTGGCGTCACCACAGGCGGTATGCTTTTGACCGGGATCGCCACAGGCGGTGTCCTGCTCTTGAATTCGGTCGTCCTCGGCAGCACATACCTGCAGCAAGGATCAGCACTTTCCTGTGTGGAAGAAATACAGCAACGCACGGTATACCAGCACCAGCACCAAAATAGGCATCGACCAAGCGATGTCCACCAAAGAGACGTACAGACAATAGAAAGAAAAATAAAAAGATTAGGTTCATGAGGTAGCCGGCGAGAAGGTAGAGAGATGATGGTGGTACGGAAGCAAGAGTGATCAAGCCCGCTTGCTCTTGATCTCCTACCACCACCGCCACTGGGCGTGACGATACTAGTAAATTCTTTTCTCGCCTCGGCTGTCGACGCCAGTGCACAGTACCCTTTAGGCGATATCAACGATGTGGAACGTCTCCTATACAAATATTCGCCTGGCATTGCGTGGAGGTCTGGAGTCCGAATAACGTCGCTACTAGGGTTGACTGTGACGCTAGAGCTTCAGCAAATCAGGCATGCTCCGCTTAGGTCGAGAAGTCGAACCAGATACTGAAGTAGAAGGGGTGCTCGTTATTGGTGGGTCCTACGCTCTGTTGTCGGACATTATTTTATATTTATGCTGCAGAATAGACTCAGTTCATCATCGCTACTAGGCGTAGTGCATTCCTTGGGACGATAAAACAATGCGATGACATTCCAATCGCAATAATAAAGGCGGGTCGCGTACAGCGCGTCTCAAAGTGTGCAGCCGGATTCTTGTAAGCCTTATTTCTTACTCTTTTCTCGTGACTCAGCCAAATTTGTGAAGAAATGCAATTTACTCGAGAACCAAAAAGTCCATTAGCTATCGAAATACGATAGGCTACACCGCCCGCGCTCCCCTTCTGCACTACAATTTTCATGCATTGATCTGGGGATTGCCGGCCGGCGCCTCCTCCTGCGACTGGAAAGAGGCCAACAAAGTTGACCCCGGCGCGAAGGAATATGAATGATGCCAACACCCTAATGGCTAAACGACACTTAAAAGAACCCCGCTCCCATGTTAGCGTCTACTACAATTTTCGCAGGCGCAGGTCTGGGAGCAAGGCCCTTTCTTCTGCGGGGAAGCGAGCCAGCTCTCGGTTCGAGATGGCCCTTTGCAGGAATGACTGGACCGAAATTCGGTCGGGTGAACGATATGAAGAAGGTCACGCCTCGACGTTCTCGAAGGCTGCGACCGTCTCCATCTGAAGCGGATGATATGGAACTCGTCGGCGTCCCAGGTACGGAGTTTAGAGAGTCGATTGACTCGGTGGACGACGACGAGGGGGGATGATTGTACAATGCCATGGTGGACATTGATAAAGCTGATTGGGTGTTCTGATGGTAGGTGTTCATGTTGTTTCTGTCTAGGAGTAGGGGACTGACGGCTATTTATATTATTTTCGATGTAGCCCCTCTTGAGTATAGGAGCCATGGTCGAAAATGTTTCCGCGGCGGTACATTATATCCATGGCGGCATTATACTGTCCTTCAGGCCACAGTGAAAATGGAAGCCTTGCATATTGCGGATGTTGCATATACTAGCATGGTGGGTTGGCTCAAGGACTGGGAGCAGAGAGCCTCTAATTGGTGAACTCTCCGCTTTGCTTCCGCGCTCAATCGGTTTGGCGATCAGCCTGAGAACCCACGGAAGCATTTCTATTCACCACGGCTGGCTCAGATGGGAGGGATAGGATGCATCATAGTCGAGATAGGATGACGTGTGGGTACTGTCTCGTGAATTCTGGGTTGACTGCTGAATCTGCAGCAAAAACAGGAAGGGCGTTCCCAATCGGTATCACCCACCGGCCCGTGTGCAGAAGGCAGCCAGTACTGCTAGCCTGATCAGTCACCGCATGGGACGACGTGCGTGTGGATGTTATTCAGGAACGTGTTGACATATTCGGTCCTTTACTAGATAGGCTGATAGTGGTGCGAGGACTGTTGTATGAATCACGAATACTACCGTTCTGTGTGTATCGAAATGGTATAAGAGGTCGGCACATCTCTGCGCTGTACTAACACAATAGTGACCGATTTTTATAGATTGACGGGTAGTATTACGCGATAGCATTTATGCGATTGGACAAGCCGGCAATAGTGATCGTAACACACGGGTCACCAGGGCTTGTGATCTACATATGTTCACACGATGCCAACACTGCCATGATACGTACCTATATAAACACGAGTCTCTCTTCGATTCTCATCTGACATATGGCGCCTGAGGAATATTTCGAATTGTCGGGGCAAGTTGACGTCAGGACTTTGGTGCTACGCGGCCTGGGTATCGCCACTGCTTTTCTGCTTGCTCTACAAGTTCGAAAGGCGCTAATAACTAGAGCGAAAGTAGGTTCTTATATTACCTTTGACCCGGTGAATGCTGACGTTGTTGTAGCTGCAACACATCCCTACGATAGGGTCGCCGGGTCTCATAACGTCTTGGATAGACGCCTTCAAGTTCACATTTCACGGGAAGACAATCATCGAAGAGGGTTATGCAAAGGTGCGTACCGAGTCGTCTCGCCAGTATCTTCCGAATTACATGGCTTCCTTATATGTAGTACTACGGGTCAGCATTCAAAGTGCCCTTGATCGATAAATGGATGGTCGTCGTGAGTGGCGCCGAGAAGATTGATGACATTCGGAAGTCCACGCTTGAACAGTTGTCTTTGTTGGATGCGACCATAGATGTAAGTGGGCGCTCATATATGTGACGTTTTGTATGATTCTCACAAGACGTCTATAGTTTTTGCAAATGAATCATACTATGGGTCACAATCTCTGTGTCGACCCTTACCAGACAGAAGTTATACGAGGCGCTCTAACTCGCAACATTGTCACCTGTTTTGCTGATGTTCAGGACGAGATAAAAGCAGCATTTGAAGACCATATACCGATGACTGAAGGTACGGATACACGGCATCTTTCAGGTGCTCAGCCTAACGTTACTATAGACTGGATTGAAGTTTCCGCATACGAGAAAATCTTGCAAATCGTATGCAGAGCGAGCAATCGGATGTTCATTGGACTTCCTATATGTAAGTAATCCATCCGTGTTAGGACCTTGTCAATACCAACCTGTCCTTCAGGTCGTGATCCTGATTACATCAAACTCAACATTGACTTTACTATCGACGTTTTCGTCCACGCTCGTATTATCAATCTTTTTCCCAGCGTCCTCAAACCGTGAGTCACTAGGGTTCGATATGCCGGGGGCTCAAACCTATTTTCATAAGGATTCTGGGAACCCTCTTTACGCCTCGCAGGCGTGCCTTGGCCAAGATGATGAAATTCCTGGATCAAACTATACGGGAGCGACTACATCAAGAAAACGTTCACGGAAAAGACTGGCCGGGAAAGCCGGTAAGAAAGATCCCTAAACACAAATTTCCACCGAGCGTTCGCCTCATAGGCTGACAGAATGACCTCCTTTCGTGGCTACTTGATGCGACTCAAGGCAACAAAGAGAGACGTACGATACAGGACTTGAGCAGTCGAATGCTCAGTTTGAATCTGGGAGCGATCCATACGACGTCTATGGTACTTACTCCAGATTACCCTTCCGAGGCTAATAGATGACTAAATACCTGGTAGACCTTTACAACCGCTCTCTATGCCTTGGCTACACATCCGGAGTGCGTTGAAGCTCTACGAACTGAGGTGGAATCCGTCATCAAGGAAGAAGGGTGCACGAAAGCTGCAATGAATAAGATGAATCAGCTTGACAGCTTCTTGAAGGAAGTCCAGAGAGTGTGCGGCGGTGTTGGCGCCTGTGAGTCGATGCTATGAATCCTGCATTGCCTTGTAGATTGACAACTGAGCACAGTCGGAATGCGTCGTGTGGCTCGAACCGACTTTGTTTTTTCCGACGGGACCGTCGTTCCGGCTGGCAGTGAAATCGCTGTGGCTGCTTTGGCAACGAATACGGATGAGGTGAATAGTGCATGATGCGAGTGTATCCAACATATTCACCGTTCTGATAGAGGAACTATGAAAACCCGTTAGAGTTCAGGCCTTGGAGGTTTTCTGACAAGAGGAAAGAAGAGGGCGAGAGCATTCGCCATAGGTTGATTACTCCGAGCTTGGATTTCATTTTCTTTGGCCATGGGCGGTCGGCGTGGTGCGTGTAGTATATGTTTTGTTAGTGTTGAGAGCTGACTATCCCACAGTCCTGGTCGTTTCTTCGCCGTCAATGAGCTGAAGGCTCTTATGTCGTATGTTCTTCTGAACTTTGACGTGAAGATGGAAAAGCCTCCCTCCTCCATGTGGATAGCCGGTGATCAGATACCCGATCAGAGTAGTAAGGTGTTGTTCAGGAAGCGTGTACGTACACCGTAAATGATCAGGCGGGAGCAGAACGAGATACAGTGCTAATGCTCCCAGACATGAAGTCGAAACCACTTCAGACTGTTTATCTACAAGACAACAAGAGAGCAAAAACAAACAGGTCAGAAGAGAGAAGAATTGTGCCTTACATTCAATGAGGGTTTCTTTACTAATGCGTGAATCTGCGGTAACCGATGGAGAGAGAGCAAGAGGACTCCGATCGGAGGTCGGTCCGACCACCCGTTAATCGCGTCTTAATGACCACCACCATCGTTCCTACGTCTTTATTGCCGTCGCCGCCATCTACGTAGCCTGTGCTCAAGACTCGTTCAGGACAATTCTTATACCAATGTCGTTAACATGTCCTTCGTGACATTCCGTCGTCGTTCTGGATTTCTCAGCCGTCTCACCAAGGAGCGAAGCCAGGGTCTAGGCAATTTTTTCTTCTTTATTGACTCCACGGGTTGCTACAAGGAGCATAGGATCTTCCACCACACTCCACTGTGGAACGGGCGAACCTGGGCTCAGGTGGACTTGCTGATGGAGAAGACACGACGAGAATTGCTCCATCCATGCATGAACATTTGAACATTAAAAGCTTCAAGTGGAGAACAATTGATAGTGGCTTTGGGGAAGAAGCATCGGTGATGATGGTAAGCTGTTCCTTCTCCGGATTTATTTATAATAATACAGCAACTCGCTGCATAGTACCTTCCCAACAGACTCAAGAGACAGAAGTGCATGGTGCGTGCAAGCAGGTACTAAATACTGGCGGTACATGACCGGCAGGTGCTGGGGACTTGCATACCCGTACCTTTTTCGTCCCTGCATTTTTTGTTTCTCTTCGCCCTGTCGCACTTGCTCGTCGTCATCTCAACGTCATTACGCCGCATTTTCGCCTGTATCTTTCATCCACCTTTCGTTTAATTTCAGAGCCGCTGCTGCATATCCACCAGTCATCACCACATTTTGTTGGGTGGTACCGATTAGTCCCTGCAATTCCGTCAACTCTGTGAAAAGTCATCGGCTGCCAAGTAGGGATATCTCAGCGGCATGGGGGATTATGGCACGTTCCGTGTCCGTACAGAGCCCCGGTGTTCCCTATTGGGACCTCGACCGGTTATATATCTATCTATCTGAAGTGCATATTTGGAGCGGACATTTTCCTGGTTCGTATATAAATGGCAGCCTTCCAGGTTTTTTTGTCCAACAAATGGCCCTCGAAGAATACACTAATCTTGCACGACAGATCAATCAAACCTTACTGCTATACAGTCTGGCTATATTCGCCGTGTTTCTACTTGTATTCCAGCTTCAAAAGACTCTAATCACCAGAACAAAGGTGAAAGGTTGGGCTATTTTATCCTACTATATATTCATCACATCGCAGCTGAAAGCCATTCCTACGGTCGGGTCATCCGGTATCATCACGTCTTGGATAGATGCTTTCAAATTCGTTCACCACGCAAAAGAAATCGTTCAGGAGGGTCATAAAATGGTGTGTATTGGTTCATCCCCGTGTGCGGTGAATTGACCCGTTGTGAACAGCACTATAGGTCCATGTTCAAAGTGCCCTTGCTCGACAAATGGATGACTGTGGTCAGCGGGCCAGAGAAGATCAATGACATCCGAAAGTCGTCCTTCGAGCAATTATCTTCCACGGAGGCGACTGTAGATGTGAGTGCTGGCTCTTTTTAGTGCGCGTGGAATGTCGTGATTGAAATAACAATGATTATAGCTTTTACAGATGGACTATACTATTGGTAGCTCCATCGGTGCTGACACTTATCATGTAGAGGTCGTACGAGGCGCCTTTACCCGCAACATCGCTACTTGTTTCGCGGACGTTCAGGACGAGATCAAAGCGGCTTCCAGAGACAACATACCAATGACTGAAGGTACAAAACCTGGCAGTGCTTCAAGGTGCTCAGGCTAATATCACTTTAGACTGGATTGAGATCCCTGCCCATCACACGATCTTACAAATTGTATGCCGAGCAAGCAACCGGATGTTTGTCGGACTTCCACTCTGTGAGTAACGCCCTTGTCCCGATGGCTTCTCGGTACGAACTCATGATTAAGGCCGGAACCCCGACTATCTCAAACTTAATATCGACTTCACTATTGGTGTTTTCACCTGTGCTCAAATCATCAACCTTTTCCCATCGTTCATGAAGCCGTAGGTCGATCGAGCTCTCTATGGCTCAGCTCATAGCTAACTGTCCCTTCACATATTCAGAATCGTGGGATTTATCTTCACGCCTCGACGGCGGGCTACCGCCAAGACCGAGAAATTCCTCGGTCAGACCATCCAGGAACGACTACACCAGGAGAAGACGCATGGCAAAGATTGGCCAGGAAAACCGGTAAGGAAGTTGCTCAGTCTCAGTTGCGCCAACAGTTTGTCTCATGCCGCAGTAGAATGACATGCTCTCGTGGCTGCTCGACGCGACTAATGGTGACGAAGAAAGGCGCACAGTACGAAGTTTGTGCACTAGGATGCTCCTCATGAACTTGACAGCCATCCACACAACGTCTAATGTAAGCTGAACTATGGATTGAGAGCTCCAGCTGACTGTGCCTATAGACATTTACTACTGCTCTGTACGCGTTAGCTGCGCATCCTGAATACGTTGAAACTCTCAGGAATGAGGTGGAATCTGTGATCAAAGAAGAAGGAAACACGAAAGCTGCAATGGGTAAGATGAACCAGCTCGACAGTTTCTTGAAGGAAGCTCAGCGACTATACGGTGACATCGGCGTCTGTGAGTCGTCTCTTCTTGGAACGTTCATTTCAATATTCGTTCTGATCATCGAGCAAGTTGCAATGCGTCGAGCAGCTCGGAAGGACTTTGTGTTTTCGGACGGGACGGTTGTTCCCGCTGGGAGTCAAATCGCCGTGGCTTCTTTGTGCACGCATCTGGACGAGGTACGAGCGAGTTTCGTGGCCATGACGGTCTTCCTAATCTGCTTTCCTACGTAAGGAGAACTATGAAGATCCGTTGGAGTTCAAACCGTGGAGGTTCTCTGAAAGGAGGAAACAAGAAGGGGAGAGTATTCGCTACCAGATGGCCACGCCGAGTTTAGATTTTGTTTTCTTTGGCCATGGACGATCGGCATGGTGCGTACAGATCTACACTCTGATGCCTACTCATATCTGATATCGACTCTTGTTTACAGTCCAGGTCGCTTCTTCGCAGTCAACGAATTAAAGGCTCTCATGTCCTACGTCCTCATGAACTTCGACGTGAAGATGGACCGAGTTCCCTCGTCTATGTGGTTCTCCGCTAATCAGTTCCCGAATCAGAGTAGTAAGGTGCTATTCCGAAGGCGTGCATGTATATCATGATATCTCGTTCGTGATCAGGGCATGCTATTGGTGTGGGGGATCCCATGCGGTTAGATGAAAGATCCATAGATAAATATCCCAGCAGTTAGAGACAACTTAGCGTATTTAACTCATACCTAAATGCCAAAGTTCAAGGACTTCTTCAGATCATGATTCTATCCATGTTTTGAAAGGAAAAGCCCGCGTATGCGATGCACAGGTAATACACTCCCAACCTACCAATCCCATCCTTATCCTGCGCGCAGTACTAACTCTCCAAGCTTTTTCAATGCAGGCTATAGTATTCGGTAGACGTGGTGCTAGGAAAACAGCAGAGGAACAGCAGAAGAACGATTAGTACGATGTTCGGATCGTGTGAGGTTTAAATGGCTCATTAACATTGAAGAGTCCCCTGGAAATGTCAGAATGCATTCTAAATGATAAGAGAGCACCGAAAAAGAGAAGGAGGCCTGTGTGGTTTTAGGTCGGAAAGTCGAGACCGCTCCGAGTCGGAGGGTGTGGAACGACATCATAGGGGATTCAAACTGAGCCTTAAGGGTCCCTTACACCGACGCTGATTCCTTGTAGGGGAAATCATAAGTCTAGACTTATGCTCGATATCTAGTGAGGGTTTCCTTCAGCCAACAAACGCTTTTTAACTGAATCCGTGGATAGAGGACCGATCGAAGGTCGGCCCGGGTCCGCCGGCCAACATCATCGCTTCTTGCGGTGACCACCACCATGGTCCGATGCCTTCGCTGCCATTGCTATGCAGCTATTCTATAGAGCCGCTCAAAATTATGCTTATATTGATGCCGTTAACATATCCTTCGCGACAGTGACTACCAGCCCTCCCGTGCCTTTCAGATTTCGCGAAGCCATTAAACACCATGGCCTAGGTAAGCTCCCCCCGGGCCTCTTCATTGACTAGAATTTACTGATCTGTTGTAGGTTGAGCAAAAAATCGCGTTCTGAATCATTTTCACGGCAGCCATGAAACGAAACAGAGATCCTTGGCATAGAAAGTCAATGTGTTGGTAATCGAAACCTGCCGGAGCAAGTTGATATAGCATTACGCCCCGGTCCAACAGACTGTATATTGTGTGCAAACAAATGCAAGTAAGCAATGGATAATGCTGGTATGCGGGTGCTGGGGAATGATCTTGTATATACCCTTAAGCCGTGTTCGTGAACACTGACGCGTTTGGTACGGCCACTTTGTCATTCGGTGTGTCGTGCTGTCATAGTTTTACTCTTAAAGCCCTAAATTTATTTAGCTCTAGGATAATCTTTTCAAGTCAAATAGGATGTCTCCCTGTGCCCTTCTCGTCCCCCTTCCAAAAAAAATGACATAACAACAAGCAGCCTACCTCCCCGTTATGTTCTCTTCAGAATGGATTGCAGGCGCTGGGAACTGCCACAAATCGGAATGACTAAGCACGGAAGAAAGAGCTCTGTACACTTGTTGGACCCTGGGCTAGCCCTGTCGTGGATAGCGTGGAACAAGGTGAGTCACCGGTTGTATCCCGGGTGGAAAGCAGTCTAACAACCGCAATCTATTTTAGCACTTCTGACTCCGAGGCGTATTCGGAGCCGGGAGCAGACATTCTCAGAGTCATGGTTCGTATATAAATGAGAACATCCCAGGCTTTTCTTGCACAACAAATAGCCCTCGAAGAATACACAGATCTCGCATGACAGATGGATAAAACCTTACTGCTGGGTATAGCCACCGTGTTTCTGCTTGCATTCCAACTTCGAAAGGCCTTAATCACCAGAGCGAAGGTGAGGGATTACGCTACTTGAATTCTGTTGTATACTTATCACATCACAGCTGAAAGCCATTCCTACGGTCGGGTCATCCGGAATTATAACATCTTGGATAGATGCTTTCAAATTCATTCGCCATGCAAAGGAAATCATTCAAGAAGGTCACAAAACGGTGTGTATTGGTTCATCTCCCCGCGCGGTGAATTGACTTGTTGCGAATAGTACTATGGATCCGTGTTCAAAGTACCCTTACTTGACAAATGGATGGTCGTCGTCAGTGGGCCAGAGAAGATCAATGACATCCGAAAGGCGACCCTCGAGCAACTCTCTTCCGCGGATGCGTTTGTAGATGTCAGTCTTCTCTTTCCAGTGCATAGGGAATGACGTTATTGACATAACGACGGTTATAGCTTTTGCAGACGGACTATACCATTGACCGCTCCATCGGCGCCAACCCTTATGATCTTGCAGAAGTCATACGAGGCGCCTTTACCCGTAACATCTCCACCTGTTTCGCGGATGTTCAGGATGAGATAAAAGCGGCATTCATAGACAATGTGCCGATGACCGAAGGTATGAAACTTAGCGGTGCTCTTAGGTGCTCAAGCTGATGCTACTATAGACTGGATTGAGGTCCCCGCCTATGAAAAGATCCTACAAATTATATGCCGAGCAAGCAACAGGATGTTTGTAGGACTTCCTCTCTGTGAGTAGTGCCCTCCCGATAGTAGGTTTTTTTGCACGAACTCCCCGTTAAGGTCGCAACCCCGACTACCTCAAACTCAATATCGATTTCACTATCGATGTCTTCGTCTGCGCTCGGATTATCAACCTTTTCCCGACGTTCATGAAACCGTAAGCTGTTCGAGTTCACTATTGTTTAAAGCATAGTCAACTATCGCTCCATACATTCAGACTTGTGGGATCTATTGTCACCCCTCGTCGGCGGGCTACGGCCAAGGCTGAGAAGTTCTTCGGTCAGACCATCCAGGAACGTCTGTACCAGGAGAAGATCCATGGCAAAGATTGGCCAGGAAAACCGGTAAGGACGTTGTCCAGTCTGGTTCTGACTGTTTACCTTATGTCACGGTAGAATGACATGCTCTCGTGGTTACTCGATGCGTCCAATGGTAACGAAGAAAGGCGCACAGTACGGAGTTTGTGCACTAAGATGCTCTTTACGAACTTGGGAGCCATCCACACAACATCTAATGTAAGCTAAGTTACGTATTCGAAAACTCTAGCTGACGTGCTTACAGGCGTTTACTACTGCTCTGTACGCGTTAGCTGCGCATCCTGAATACGTTGAAACTCTCAGGAATGAGGTGGAATCTGTGATCAAAGAAGAAGGAAACACGAAAGCTGCAATGGGTAAGATGAACCAGCTCGACAGTTTCTTGAAGGAAGCTCAGCGACTGTACGGTGACTTGGGCGTCTGTGAGTGATGCCTTTGATTACATTAATTCGATATGCGCTCTGACCATCAAGCAAAGTTGTAATGAATCGAGTAGCTCGGAAGGACTTTGTGTTCTCGGACGCGACAGTTATTCCCGCTGGGAGTCATATCGCCGTGGCTGCTTTGTGCACACATCTGGATGAGGTACGAGTGAGTTTCGTGGCCATGACAGTCTTCCTTACCAGCTTTCCTACGTAAGGAGAACTATGAAGATCCGTTGGAGTTCAAACCGTGGAGATTCTCTGAAAGGAGGAAACAAGAAGGGGAGAGTATTCGCCACCAGATGGCCACGCTGAGTCTGGATTTTGTTTTCTTTGGCCATGGACGATCGGCATGGTACGTACAGCTCTATACTCTGGTGCCTACTCGAATCTGATGTCGACTTATGTTTATAGTCCAGGCCGCTTCTTCGCAGTCAACGAATTAAAGGCTCTCATGTCCTACGTCCTCATGAACTTTGACGTAAAGATGGACAAGGTTCCCCTGTCTATGTGGTTCTCCGGTGGTCAGTACCCGAATCAGAGTAGTAAGGTGCTGTTCAGGAAGCGTATACGAACGTAGATATACATCTCGTCAATGACCAAGGTACATCTAGTGATCCGATGCGGTTGAAAAAGAACGAGATCCAGAAATATTTCCAGCAGCAGCAGAAGGCTTAGCGAATGCCTAAATAATGTTGAAGGTTCCTAAATTTTTGCCCTGCGCACAGTACTAGGGCTCCACGGTCGCAAAGGTGCCGGCCATAATATGGTACGCAGTAGACACGGAAACTAAAGAGGGCACTGGAGCAAATTTTGCTCAAAACAACTTGAAGACCAGGAACACTCATGCTTGACGTTCGAATCGCGGAGAGTGTTTCCTCATTGACACCAGCCAGTCTCCGGGAACGGCGTGAATACATTCTAAATGATAAAAGGGCATTGAAAAAAGTGAAAGTAGTCCGTAGAATCAAGACCTCGGAGGGCGGGCCGACTCTGCCGATCGTCAATACCTTCCTTGCACTCTAACCACCACCACGGTTCCGACGTCTTCGTTGTCATCGCCACCATTGCTATAGAGCCTTTCAGAAAGACGTCTCTACCGGCGGTGCTCTCAGTCTCTGCTCTACCGTGCCCCCTTGAAAACTATTTGACGTCGTCCTTAGATATTGACCCACTCGAATGCATAAAGAAAATAAGACAGAATTCTATTGAATCGACAAGTCCGTGGCAATTCTTCGGCGAGCTACACAGCCTGCGCTCCCCTTCTGGACTGCAATTTTCATGCATTGATCTGGGAATTGCAAGGCGGACTTCCTCCTGCGACGGGAAAGGGGGGCAAAGCTTGACCCGTCGTAAAGGAACGTGAGTGACGCCAACACGCTAGTGGTAGAGCATCTGATGGCGAACACTTAAAAGAACCCCGCTCCCATGTTAGCGTCTACTACAATTTTCGTAGGCGCAAGTCTGGGGGTAAAAGCCTTTCCTCTGCGGGGAAGCGAGCCAGCTCTTGGTTCGAGATGACCCTTCGCAGGAATGACTGGACCGAAATTCGGTCTGGTGAACGATATGAAGAAGGTCATACCTCGACATTCTCGAAGGCTGCGACCGTTTCTATCTGAAGCGGATGATATGGAGCTCGTCGTCGTCCCAGGTGCGGAGTTTAGAGAGTCGAGGGACTCGGTGGACGACGACGAGGATGGATGATTGTACAATGCCATGGTGGACATTGATAAAGCTGATTGAGTGTTCTGGTGGTGGTAGGTGTTCACGTTGTTTCTGGTCTATGAGTAGGGTGCTGACGGGCATTTATATCATTTTCGATGTAGCCCCTCTTCAGTATAGGAGCCTTTTTCGAGACCACGTGACCGTATTCCTCCTCAAAGAAGCGCTTCCGTTAAATGCATCCGCGGGTTAATTGCAAACCCCGCGGGTGCATTCCTCTGGCAGTAACTCTTCGGTAGGCAACACGTCTCATTCGATATCAATATCCTTACTCTTCAGCAGGTCTGTGAATGTGCCGCTGGGAGGTATCTCTTGCTATTCATCGACCGACTCAAGTTGGCAAATTTTCAGCTCTCACTCGATATCCGAGTTGAGTTTGACCGTTTGAGTGATCCGTTTTCAAGCAAGATATATTAGCAATATCGATATGATGCAGTTAGTCAATCGTGCCGATATCTTGAAAGACTGTGCCCGCTGGTGGGAGATGCTGCAAACTCACACAGTTAGAGGCGGCATTCGTGTCTCGGCGAACTTGAATCGGGAATGAGCGACTTTATTGTATGCGATAGTCATGGTCCGACAGGCGTTCGCAATTACAGTCGGTCATCGACCTAGTATTGATGGAGAATGTCCGAATCGAAGCATCCCACTGGGTCGTAGGCTTAGAACCGATTAACTGCCGTAGTTGCGACTAGCAGCTTGCCCCCGACTGGTTGTCGTTTTTATATATGCATGGCGACGCTCCTCGACTTTTTGAGGCTTTCAGCCTTCAAATCTATATTGAGACCTGCAACAGGCTGGCCGAGCGCAACTTCAACTAGCTGACGGTCTCTTAGTCACGACATAGTGCATATCAAGCTTCTGTATCCGATGAATGGGGACTAATCGGATTCGGAAACTTGGAGTTATTTAAGGAAAGTCTATTGTCTTTGAAAGAAGTCTCCGCTGTGGTCATTTTACAGATCTTGGGGTAACAATACCGCTCTTTGTATTGGTAGTATTTTGATTTGTATCATAGACTTGTGTTGGTAAACTTGGCGGTCAATGAAGGGCAGGAAACATGCCACAGGCAACAATGTATCGCATAAGCCTATTGTCTACGAGTCGAGTATATAAGGGCCTTAGCTGCAGCCCATCGAATGGACTCCAGCACCCCAGCTGAGATGAATTTGCACATACCCAGAACCATCCCGCCTCCTTCCACCTCACACAGAACCTATCTTCAAGTCATCGGACAACCTGCCACTGACGGTCGTCCTACAGGAGGATTAACCCTAGAATATCACGGCTCCGAAAATCAGGTGCTCGGATATATATATATTCACTTTAACCTGGATACCATGGATCAGGATCAGGACCGGGCTCCGAGTCAAGTTGTTGTTCCACAGCAGTACCATGATTCCTGAGCACGTTGGTATCTTCTCTTCTCATATTCTGTGCTCATCACCACACAGACGCCTCCCTTATCGTCCCAGATCTCGTTATATAGAGTCTTTCCCTTCACGTCCACCCTCCAGATACGAATCTGGGATGCAAAAGCCTTAGAACCTCCGCTGCGTTTATGGGGGCTCGATTTCGTCGACCGAGACGGAAACCCTCAGCATGTTGGAGGAGAAGTCAAAGTGGTGATGGGAAGAAGAGGACCTCCATGGCCGGAGACCGAGGGTGATATTTTGGTTGCCATCGATGATAGTGAACTTGCTTCACAGGTACCTGAGAGATTCAGGATTTATGGGGACGTGCCATACGACTTCTATCATCAAGGACGTTTCATTAGATCGTATACATTTCCGTTTGACTTGTTGTACCCGAATTGCCGCCATGTAGAAGAAGTGTAGTTGTAGTAGTGAATGTATATTGCAATGCGAACGGTTCTGTCGGCAGTTATAGATCTAAAGTGAACATTTCAAGTTGATCCGGTGATTCCGGTGATCGCGATGACACGGTGTGTGCTTGAGATTAACGTGGAGGAGCCCCTCGACGTCCGATGTGGCTGTTTATGCCAAGCAGATGGAAGTCATTTATAGCCAGAGGGGTCGAACGCTTAATTATCTCGGAAACAACAGATGTGATGGGGTTGAGAACCGAACGCATGCAATAAAAGTGTTTGTAGGTAAGGCAGCAATAAGGGCGGCGTAATCCGAACGTAGGTTAAAGTTTATGGTGCTTTCTTGATTCGGGATATCTGGTGAGTTTGTTTGGCGATGGAGTGAAAACGACGAAAAATATTTCAAATCCTCACATACTTCAAAAGGCCGCGGAGCTGCCGAAGATTTGCTTGCCTGTATTGTGACAATGAACGACTAGCATGGTGAATATACCTGAACACTGCGGGTCCTGAGATTGAGCGGTGATCCTTGTATACAGCGCCTGCTGGTTCCTCGCCGTCAATGGAACCAATCGAAAGGCTTTATGTCGCATACTCTCCTGAATTTGAAGTGAAGATGGGCAGGGTTCTTCCATCTGGCTGATTCGCTGCTAACCAGTTTCCGAATCAGAGCAGTAACGTGCTGTTCAAGAAGTGCATTGATGGTGATGTGATGATCGCGAGTCCCTTCTTTCGTCAGCTGTTGACGGAACTGAGAAATCCGGCGGATATACGCTTGTAATGATACACGAAAGAATATAATTCTACAAGGCAAAGTAGATCCATGTATCAGATGGAATCATTTGCCCTCGCTACACAATAGCGCTCTGAGAGAAGGTGCATCAGGATGTGCGGCAACGAATGGAGGGATGGACTAACGTATTACAACTTCGACTTCTAAAATCCCTTTGCTGCTTAGCAGGGGCATCTGCTCCTCGACCTGGTTCCTCCATTCACCATGATCCTGGGGTAGGTAACCACCGTCACACCAATAGGAGTTGCATTCATCATGGGTATCGTCGTGCAGCTTGACATGTACATGTCGCAGCATAGGTAACGCCAGTCTGTTAATGTGCGCATCAACCTCTGCTAATGTAGGACCAGTTGGGAGCCAATTGTTGTCAAGGAGCTCAACAGTCAATGTTTGTAATCCAGCACCGAAATGGATCTTAAGGAGCCAGGTATTCATTGCTAAGTAAAGGACGACGAAAAACGATTTGAGTTTCTTATGCCGTCTGAGGTCGAAACCAGTATTTCGGTCTGGCGATGTTGTGAGTGTGTATTATTGAGATCAGAACAGAGACCTGCGTACCCGGACCATTCGACGTAACATCCAGAGTTAAACATTCAAGGGTATCACGCATCTCATCGAGAAGGGCTTGTATGACCCATTCCTTGGTGTCGGTGCCCAATTGAAGAGAAAGCTGTCGGACATGGCTGATGTTGTACAGGGATCTATTGAAGAAAAGGAATCCTATCTGCCGAAACACGGCATCCCCAGACATGGACAGAGATTCCAGCTCTGGCAGGCCATTAGCTGGCCGGCGAATCGATATTGGCAGGTTGGATGATGTTATTTCTCCGGAATCAGAGTCAATCGACAGATACTTTAGAGCTGGGTTCACTACTGCGGTGAATACATCTTCCAATTCGGCATTTGTATTGTATGCAATGCCTTTGAGGTGCACTGCTGTGAGTCGCAAGGAACGTAGCGTTCTGAGAAAGAGCTGTTGAAATACGCTCGGAAAGTAGTCCCAATCGGTCATGCCTCTCCGATCAACGAGTTGGATTTGAGAGAGATTGTGGAGGGAGGTAAAAATAGAATGGAGTGAAGAATCGGCGCACAATTCGACCAGTCTCTCGGATATGGTGTGCATCCCTATTGTATGTATCCCCAGTGTTCTCACTAGCGGCCCGACATGAGGGGAATGCTTCAACAATGCGTTAAAATTCCCGCATCTGTACAATTTCCCAGAATATCGTTCCCTAAACGAGTCGAAGTCCATATCGTGCACGATGAGAACACAGGAATAGATGTGATGACGGCTCCTGGGCAAGAGACTATTGGAAGCAAGAGAGCACATCCGTAGAACAGGGACATTATCATGCAGGAAGTCGAGGATATAATCAATCAGTTCTTGAGGTAAAGAGGGACGCGAATCGTTCGCTGCAGAGATCTTATCCGGCATTGTCAGCAGCAGGGCACTCTGTACGTCGAGCCTGGTCAGTGATAGTACTCTTACCAAAGAGATTCCAGCGACGCACCGGAATGTCAAAATGCCGGATGTACGTCCACCAAGTTCCTCTATAAAACAGAAGAGATGTAGGCGACAATAGTACGAGGGAATTTTTGAGGGAGCATAGGCACTGAGCGTATTACTAGTCGCCGCCGTTGTCGAGGGAATAATGATGATGGCAGTGGCAGGCTGCACCGTCGACAATGGGGTGCGTGGTGGTGGCTAATGGTCGAGATGAGCTGACCCGTGCTTCTGAGAATTTCCTCTTTTGGATTCGTGGCAACGGTGCTAAGGGCGGAAAGTCATGGTTATATCGAGTGGTTCGGGAGGATACTATTCAGTGTTGCTCAATATTTCGCAACGAAGTTGGACAACATTGTGTTTTATTGCAGGAATATAGGAATACATGAACAAGCGCGGAAAAATTTGAAGCACAACGTTCCTTGTGCGCTTTATAAAATATCATGGGAAAAAAATCAACACCCCGGAGTTTGCAACATGAGATATACGCAAAGTTATCAGCCCTTCTAATCGTATATGACTTGAACAGGACCCCTGTAAGACATTGTCAGCTATCGTAATGAATCATTCACTAGAAGCACAGTGATACCTCTTCTCTACGCCCTTAAACAAGAAGCACGATTCATTAACCGCGCGTATAAAATCGTAGTTCATGTAACTCACATCTTCGATCCATGCAAGCTGCGCCTTCAGCTCCGTCATACCAAACAACATCACGACGTCAAAAGTCAGTTTATAGTAGTAGGTCCCGTCCGCACGACGTTGAGGATGCAGTGACTTTGCCACGATGGAAGTATCAGCTGTAACAGAGCAATACAGTGAATAATCGTCTGCACGAGGAATTGAGAGTAGCGTTGCAAGATTTGGAGCCCGCAAACCTTCATCAACATCCATCCATTTGGGATGCGCCCTTTTCCCGCTATAACGCCAGACTGAGGTTGTGATGGTACCGAAGTCCGACAAGGATCGTGCAAGCCTGTAATATGACTTGCGGAATTCGGTCTCTTCAGAGACAAGGACACCCTGAATGTTAATAACATTTAACGACAGCGGCCAGCTCATATAAAATAGGGACATTACCTTAGCGAGGATAACGCTGTATTGGCCATCCAGAGAGCGGGTTCCAGATAAGTCCACAAACGTCTTTGCGCTACGGCGGACATGCTCCTCATCTAGATAGTCATAGTGAGTGTACATTTGTATACCGTAATTGCACTTTGAGACGCGCGCAGTAACAGCGTGGTCGAGATGGAATGAGACGGCACCATCAGCAACGGCTTTGTTTCTGTGGACCAAATTTTAGAGCACAAACGGACAGTCGGGACAGAGCGATTGAAAGAGAAACACTGACACATGACTATCAGGTCGAGCAAGAGTCAAGCCGAGCAGGTTCGTATGCTCCTGTATCTTTTGGAAGAGCCAATCACTCGCACCAAAGCCGCCGACGAGAAAAACGGCCTTCAGAGACCGTGATGAGCATCTAGCACGACCCTTTACAGCGTGGCACTCACTGAAACAGGCCTCTTCGATGCAGCTATTTGGGCATCGATAGCTTTAGTGATGGAAATAATCGACGGTTCAAAGAAGATCGCAACATCGGTCCTACGCAATATAAACATCGGTCCTCCCGTATATCGATCTCACTCACCCTTTCAGCTTAAGTTGACCTGATCGGATATCAAAGTCAAAATCCCTGTCACGGAGGCTTCCAAATTTGACGAAAGCCGGCTCTGCCGAGTCCTTAAAACGAAGCTTCGTCGATTTGTCAAAGCATTCAGTGATATGACCCAGGTCCTCGTGGAATTTAGAGTTTTTCAACTTCGCTAAGAATTCATAAATGAAAGAAGAAGGTCGACGTGTGCCAGACGTTACCGTCAATGTGAGTACGAGCGCGCTGTGTGACAAATATAGACCCAGCAAAGTCACCTATATGGGATTAATGTGAAAGTCTAAGTGTCAGAGTGAAGGAAAGTCGAGGACTTACAAAATGGGGCGGCAATCTCCCGGAACGAGTATTCCTCAGCGCTTCCAGTCGAAATACCAGTGTAGCTACTGATATCGACAGTTCCACCTCCGGCGTCGACAATGATTATGCCTTCTCCCTCCTGTAAGCGACATGAGATATCTACAGGGACGGAAACAGTGCGGTGCTCACCTTCACATACGAGGAAAGACCTTTCTGGATACAAAAATGCAGACTAGCTTCTCCTTCGGTAACAAAGTGTACATGCGTGTTCTTGGTGTCGTCACCGACAAGACCAGCCTGCACCACGGCCTTGCGCATCTGTTCCTGCTGTTTTCCTTCCCATCCGTTTGGATGGCTCAGGATGAATTCAATCGAATCCTCAATCGAAGACCAAAACGTCACGCCGCTTGGATGTGTCTGCTGTATGAAGGTCTTGGCGCACTCGAAGAGGTACGCATAGAAATCAGCAAAAAGCGTAATGACGTCTTTGTTGGCCGGAAGCGGCGAAATGGCTTGGTTGATGTTATCTGACTTTGCGTCCTTGGCAGGAGGGCGGAGGTGTAATTTGAACCTGGGTAGCAGAGCGTTCATCATAAGACAACGAGATGAATGGAAGTATCGCCTACTTTTCGCATCGGATCCATCCCTCCTCTTCGATCTTGTCATTCACATATTCGCTCGTCGCTTCGGCGCCGGCGGCCCTCATTCTGCCATTCTGATCATAGCAGATGACCGTCGGGATTTTTGCGTTGCTACCAGTGCCTTCCAGAGAAGGATACCTGGAGATAATTAGGTTTCTGGTAGCTCAAGGACCCAAAGATTATACCTAGTGACAGGCTGAATCGTTGGACGGATGTCCGGGTCGAGTATGCTATGAACCCAAACCTCAGAGATGGATCCACTGAGCGCGCTGAAAGAGTTACCTGTATGAGATCCCGCTGTAAGTCGTTCCGAGGTCGAAAGCCAAGAGCAGCTTCCTGGAATCGCCATTGTAGGGCAACCGGGTGTTCATGGTGGCGTCGTGGGTGGTCAAAAGGGCGTATGCAAGGGAATATAAACAATCGTTCCTATCCCTATCATTCACACATCCAGTGATATGGTGAAAGGATTGTATAACCCTCAGAGGAGAACATGTGGGTTACATGCTCCCAATGTGACCCGTTGGCCTCTACAGTCACATCGATTGTTTCCGTTCACCAACAGGACCTCCGAGCAGTCGTTCAAGCATGCTTGGGAAAGCTGGAGCACTAATGAAGCACCAACGCCAGCGATTGTTTGGGAGACAGGCTACAGGCGACACCAATGCTGGTCGAAGGCGACAGCCTACCGCGAATTCAAACCATGGGTATGCCTTGCAGCCATTGCACCAAGCACATACGATGAACACCGTTGATCCTAGCAGCCGGGGAGAGAGAGGACAAAGGAATTATATTGATACTGCGGTGAGTTCTCCGTTGCCCAGGGCATGATGGACATTGACACAAACTTTGAACAATCAAAAGTCATCTGAAACGATGCGCAATGAAGAGGTGAAGGAGCTGCGAAAGGAGCTGGGCTTGGCTGAGCAAAAGATCGTTTCGTTGGAAGAGAAAATGGCCGCCCGGGATAAAGATTTGATCCAACTGCACGCAGATTTGGAGCGGGAGCAAGCGGTACGCAAAGATGAGCGTCATCTCTTGGACATACGCACGCAGGAACTGCAGGATGCGCACGCTTATTCGATGAGGAACGATACTTTGTCCACCGAAGAGCTCGTCGCGAAGGTCGAAACCTTAAATGCAGAGATATACCAAGTGTCGGCATACATGGCAGATTCCATGACATTTGGCGCCAGGGTCGATTTCGAGGCCGCTCGAGTAGAGGCCGTGCACTGGTTTGGAAGCTACATCATTGATCTGCTGTGTTCCACAATAAATGAAGAGACGCGCATGCAGGTTGTTCAGATCGCCATGCAAGCGGCGTTGGTTCAATCTTGCGCGGACTTCATCTCCATGTGGCACATAGAAAAACGTACGGACGAGAATCTCAGCCGTCTATATGCAAAGATCCAAGCGACGAGTGAGTCAGCTGTACAAGATCAGAAATAATAAGCACTGACATACCCCAGATACGCAGGTTGTCGCGGGCCGGTGGAGGGCAATGACTCGATCTGGGTCCAAGTACGAGCCCCTTTCCGATGTCAAAAAGGAATGGATAAAAACCGTCGTCAGGAAACTGGCGATTGTTTTGATCTTCGCCGGATGGACTGGTGTGGGTACAAATCCGCCCTGGGAGGCATCTACGTCATTTCTGATGAAAAGATACGGGGAGAGAATAGAAGAGATTGTCCATTTAGCCATGGAATTGGACAGAGGGATGGGCGAGGGTATCGTGTCAGAGGATATCGTGATTTTCTCCGTTGGCGGAGGCAGTAGCTTCGTGCCAGATACGATGGAGAATGGAGACGGAGAATTCACGGTACTGGACTCAGATCACGTTCTCTGCACCTGCGAGCTAGGACTGAAGGTTTCGCGGTCGGTCCAAAAGGATGGTTACTCGGCCGTCCTCCTTAAGCCGAAGGTGGTCCTCTGCTCGACGATGTCAGAGATAATACCTAAGGCGTAAGGTAAAACGGACCACTACTGCAGCTACCATTTACTGTAACCATCGATCGATACTTGACTTCCTATGCATTAGATACCATTTTTCATTGAATTAGGACCACATGCTGCCAGTAGTATTACGCAAACAAAAAAACGAAGAGTAGAACATTGAACAGTACCATTTGTAGCACATAATGCCAGGATGGCTATTCATGAAAATCCTAAAGTATTACTTCGAAGTACAGCGACAAGTCGACGGCCGAGGTAGAGGAAAATTGGACAGACCTCGGAGTCAGGTCAGCAGCGGCAATACTTAGTCCCGATTGAGCTTCAACTTTATCTCCGACAGACTGCCGTGTTGAGCCGAGAATGCCGAACGCTGGCTACCTTTGTCAAATTTTGATGATTTCTGTCATCCGTCAACTGACAACCTCCGCTGGTGCGTACAAAATCACAAAGTACTCGCTGTCAAAGGCGACTAAATAATATTTACTAGGAAAATATGCACATCACAGGACTGTCACTACGCCACAATATCGTTCAACCCGGACAGGAGGATCACCTTGGCCTTCTTCAAGATTTTTAGGCTGGTTTTGTCGTCTTCTCCCCAGCCCTCAGTTGCTGCAAGCCCCAGTTCCGTAGTAGAACATATTTGCATTTCGCCATCCTGCCGCTCCAAATCCCCTCGACCCAATGCGTCCTCCATCACCTCGGAACTAAACAGAAGACCTGGCGCAACGTACACCGGCTCCATCTCGCACGACGTAACACCCTGCCGTGCACAGAAGCGCAACTCCACCAATTTTTTTGCTATCCCTGAGCCTACTAGCGTTTCCGCAAGTTTATTGTCGCCTGGATCAAAACCAGCAATAGTGAGGATGTTAGCGAGTGTCTCCTCAAGGACAGTCTCTATTTCAGCCTCATCGTGCTTGGATGGAGGCTCTATAGCCTTCTGTGTTAGGGCTCTCCATTTTCCAGCAATAGCTTGTTTCTCTGCGCAAGAGTTAGGCGGACGTCGGCCTTGAAGGAGATATGCTCCTACCTGACTGCCGTATACGGTCATATACCTCGTTCCAGCCCTCTTCCTTTCCAGGATCTCTCCTTAGGCACCATGCCATGACCATCGCCCCCGCATGCGCGCAGATGGCAGCACTAAAAGCAACCTGAAGTACTTCGTATTGCGGATTGGACTCGATGAACCTAGCCATCGTATCCCCCAGGATGTCAGCAACATGTCGATAGGGGATTTCTGTTGTAAATTTATCTGTCGCTCTCTCTGTCTGCTCGTAGATATCTGCGAGTGTCGCAGCGGTCCCAGAGATCTCCTCGTTCAGTGCCTCCACAGCTTGAATGATCTCGACACCAGAGAATTGGTCTGCGGTGCTCAAGTACATCTGAGCAACCTGCAACTCCTCCGCTCGTGCCCTCGACAACTTGTCGCTCTGCTGGAGCTTGAGCCCGAGCTCGCGCAATTCTTCTCTTCCCGCTTGAACATCAAGGGTCAGTGCACGATTGTGAGCACGGAATTCCTCTAGTTCTTTGTTCAGATCCGAAATGCGCCGTCTCAACGCTTGCACTTCGGTGCCATCCTTCCGCAACGGTGGTGTGGCAGCTTTCTGTGGCTACGAACCAAGCATTAGTTTTGCTATTCCCCCTGCACGCCAAATGCTGCTCACCTGTTGCGTTGGCTCCGAAAGCGCCTTCCGCAACGATAAGACCTCTGCATCTCTCTGCGCCAGGGCGGATCTCAACACCGACAACTCCTTCCGATTTTCTTCGAGCGTAAATGCGACATGTCTGTACCCATACCATGCCAGGCATGACAAGGCTATCACTCCGCCGGCGGGAGCTAACATCGACCAAAGGGAATATGGCACGTCGGATGCTACGTCTTCATAATTGAAGGACATTGCGCGTAGTAACCGTAGTACAAATGGGTTTTTCTCAGCTGGGTGAACCAACGGTCCCGTATTTGAGGGGGGTGGTCCGTGAGGCGAATGCATGTCAAGCTAGGATCGATCTCGATCATGCATTTAGCCCTTCGTACTGCCACTCAGCAAAACCGCTGCGGCGAAGATTACTCACTCCTTCTAGTTGTCGGGAAATGATTTATTCGTAAGCGTCAAGACCAGTGTAAAATCCGTACAGTAATTAATATCCTCTATGACTAGTGTTTTACGCCAATGAAGATCGCAGTACCACCTTCGGCTTCAATAAATAAGTATCGCCCCCGGAGGTTCCATCTTCGGATGCTTCCGTTACCTTCAGCCCAAGATCGGACGTGCACGTAACACGATCGGACGGCTGCACTTTCTCAGCAGGTCCATCAGCGTTCTCCATGATGACAGGATCGTACTCGTTCCCGCCAGCTGCGATGCAGACGACAATGTCTTTCGAGACGACGCTTTCATGTATAGCCTTGTCCAGCCTCATCATCAGCTTGACGATGTCCCGTATCCTCCTCCCGTATTTTTCCATGACAGTGTCCACGCATGCTTCCCAGGTCTTCGTTCCATCAGAATCCCATCCGGCCAGGAGCAATACCAGAATTGCCCGTCTGACCATCCAAGGTATATAAGACTTTTCAGTCTCCTCCGGTGTCGAGTACTTCGATTTGGATCGAGTCATCACACGCCACCGCCCCGCGACGGGTACCAAACCTAGATAGAACGGTCAGGACCCATCCCCGTCACGTATAGTAGTGAACGTACTAGTTTTCTGAATCTTCGAGTACAACTGACGGAGTCCCTCATCAATCTTCGGATCGGGATGCCACATCGCGATGGTAGCCATACAGGATCGAACGAGCGACGCCTGAAGCGCAACTTGAACACATTGAACCCGCGCTTCAGCGTCTTTCCCCGACCGCAGAATCTCGACGAAGTCGGCGCCAAGCCAAGGGTCTACTTCCTCGGTAACCACGAGTCTGCACTTGGCCCCAAACGCCGAGGAATCCGCTATATATGCGGCCGTCTGGAAAATCTCTGCATTCAACGCCTCTGCCATCGATACAACATCTTCCCCAGATACCAAATCAGCGGTATCCAAGTATGTCCGGGCGTCCTGTAGCTCCCTCGTCCTGACATCCAAAAGGTCCTGCAAACCTCGCAGCTCTATATCCCGAGCTTCGAGCTGATTTTGGACTGTCGACAACTCCATCCTCAATTTCGAGTTCTCGCGACGTGAACGCTCTTCATCACTCGACTTACTCCCCCTACTCGGCATCTTTGCACTTTTCGCTTCTTTCTTGGATACACTCTATAGCTCGGAGTCAAACGAGAATTGAATCCGGCACAATATGCGATATCTTACCTCGTCGGAGTCTTTTGAAACCACCACAAATTCGTCGTCGCTGTCGGCTAGATCATCATACCCCTCTGAGGTGCAACTTCGTCGAATATGCTGTCTCGATACCGGATCCCATCCATCGATATGAAGTGCGTTTTCCCGCCACGTGGGTACCTCGCCTGGCGTGTCCACCGTGTTGCTCTTCTGGGTGCTTCCTAGAGCATCGTGATCATTACAAGCAAGCGCCGCTTGGTTGTCTGACATGGTGGAGAGAGCTTCGGTAGTGGGAGGAGGCTGAAGCACTTTCGAGGTGTGGAGTTTAGCGGGTCGATGAAAGGAGTATTGCAGGCAATCTTCCCATGAAATACTCGACGTGCATTCCTCATGTTTCTCTAGGGCACGCCGCATCCTTTGATCGATATGAACATTACTGTATTGTGAGAACGCCATCACTGTGCATGCGCAAGGAACTTCTCACATCACAACAGCAGCGACCACGAGTCGCAAACTATAGAACGAGGCTAGTTTGAGCTCTATCTTTGGATCAACTTTCACTTATATCACATACAAGCGGAGCGATCTCGTTTCCCGTGAACTTTCTACATCATAGTTCCAGTGGCTCGATCCGGGTATCACCTTCCGTAAATCAAGGACCGGATTCGTTGTGTCCCTCTACTCTAGCACTGATATCGTCATGTGCGTTGAATTCCGGCTTTGCGAACGTGTCGACCAACCAGGTGACGGCTGGAGGTCACCACATTATGTTCAATGATTGCACGTCAGGTGATTCTGTATTATAAAAAATGATTGGGGTTTTGGAGCTATCCCTGTGACTTCTTTCATCCCGGGACGGAGATCCAAAAAAACGACGAACGAGACGAACGAGCCGGAGATTATACTTGGCGAGTGGGATCCTGTTCACCTCTGATTCATCTTTTAGTTAAATGATTTCCGTTTTATTAGTTGAGGTTTCGCAACAAGGACGATCTTCGTGGGTCTTGGAAATCTACCACTGCTTATGCCCAATAAATAGACTCGAATATAACTGATGTTGTTTTGACCTTACAGAAATGAACGACATAGCTACACCAGCGTCGACGGAACGACTACCCCTGCCTTCAACAAAAGTCTGACTTTCTTTCCTTTATCATCGAACGACTTCAACCCAAGCTCACACGTGCACGAAACAGCTTCATCCGTCTTCTTTGGTTTGCCGTAGGCGCCGCTCATTGTTTCAGGATCATACCTTTCCCCAGGACCCACAGAATGTGCGTCCAAATCCTGGGAAGTGATCCCTTCCTTGATCGCTCTATCCAACTTGATCGTCAACTTTGCGATTTCCGTGATCCGTTCACCAAACGCATTTCGCAATGCCTCCGGCTTGTTTGGAATGACCCATCCTCCTAAAAGGATGACGTTCTCAAGCTGACATCCGAGGCGATGGAAGAGATACTGTTCCGCCCTCGGAGATGAGTGATATTTGCTCGTTGCGATTGTTAAAGCTCTCCATCTTCCAACTACCGCAGTCGGTTCTACAGTCGTTGACTATATGAATAATGAAAACAAAGTATACATGCAACTTACTGGATTCCTGGACCCTTGCATACAACTCGCGTAATATCTTGTTTTCTGCGGGATCTAAACCCCAGAGCCTGAGATAAGTAGTACATTCAAACAGCAACGCCGCTTGAAAAGCGACCTGAAGGACACCATTATGTCCTACACTATTTGCATCCCTGCGCATCAAAAGCGCAAGAATGCGATCATCCAGGTAGTATTTTGCTGGCCTCATCGCATGGTTGGCCTCCTCGTCAGTTATCTCGAGTCTTTCCCCTTTGTCGGTCAGCATATCAGACATGTAGGCAGCCAGCTGGAGGATTTCCGAGTTCAGTGACTCCATCATTGACTTGATTTCGGCAAAGGAATATGTGTCTGTCTTGTCCAGGAAAGGACGCGTGCTCTCTAGCTCCTTGCCTCGGCGGTCCAGAAGACGACGATCCTCCTGATGCTGAATTTGTTGATTGTTGATTATTTCACGCATCCGGTGATTCTCCCTACGGAGTCCGTCGTTTTCGTGCCGTAGACAATCTCTATCTGACTGGATTTCAAGTAACGATTTCTGGAGGTCGCTGCTGGTCGTCGTCTTCCCTCTGGTAAGCCAATCATCCCAGTGTTGTAAAAATATTCTTACCTCTTTTGAAAACCTAAACCGCTTTCCCTGCTTCTCATCCTTGAGGGGCCGCCCTTCTGAATCCCTGCCCCCAGCCAGCGTAAGGGAGTTCCGAGGCTGACTCTCCTTAACATTTGGTCCTTTGTCGGCCTTTGCAGTCGGGATTGGAGATAGATTACTCAAATCTGTACCCGTATTTGCGGGTGAAGAGGTAGCGCGGTCTGTATCAGGCAGTGTTGCATTCTCTTGTACAGGACGTGAATCCGCAGAGTAACTCCGCTCTACAAGCACCCGAATGTCAGACGCACGATTAACAATGACGCTACAAGACTCGGACCATCGTTACTGCGTCTTGAGTCTGGAGACAGGCGATCCGATTCTTTGAGTATTGTTTCTTTCATTGCGATTGCAGCCGATTCCCCCTGATTGAAGGCGAAAGCAGGTTCAATTTCTATAGATGCAAAGATAATGAGGTGACACCCTTTCACAATTATGGAACCGTGCTTAACGTATGTCGATCTTCGAGAATATTAGTACAGCGACAGTTTATATGACATCCGTCAAGGCGGTAAGTGTGTAAGCACTACGTAGACGATACGAGGACAAGTTCTCATTTTGGAAAGGCCGGTCCGACTTAGGATCCGATGTCCGATGTCCGATCTTCTACTCAACCTCATTGTACGACGTAGACTGGAAAATTACTTGCGGAACTCATTGAAACATGTCTTGGCAACCCTATCAAGGATCTCGTCAAAAGTTAGTCATAGCATTGGACTTGGGCACCACTTTCAGTGGAGTATCATACAGGTTTGCCACCAAATACCTTTCATGCTTGCTCACGATTTCGAAGATGGTCACCAAAGTATTCTAGATCCTGGACTCGTTCCAGAAATCAAAGGCGTAACAAGGTAGCTCTCTCGTTTTCTTCTCCTAGATCACGAATGATCAGTGTACTTTGAACCTAGATTCCCTGCACAAGAGAACGCCGGCGGTGACGCAAAGATTCCGACGATCCTATATTATGATCAGTCTGGGGATCTCAAGGCAGCAGGCGCAGAGGCCCTTGATGAAAGCGTGATAAGATCCGCTGAGGACGAAGGATGGATCAAATATTCCAGGTAAGTGAGATTTTTTTGTTCCTCGTAAAGTCTAAGGCATCCGGTAGATTCAAGCTCCATCTACGTCCGAAGTGGGCGTATACACAAGAAATAAATGAAGCGATACCTCCTCTTCCGCCAGGAAAAGACGTTATCGAAGTCTTTGGCGACTTCTACGCATACTTGGTTCAATGCACCCTGACATTTATACAAGAATCGCACCAAAATGGCTCAGAACTCCTGAGTTCTTGTCAAGATCATATTGAATATATCATAAGCCACCCGAACGGATGGGAGGGAACACAACAAAAGAAACTACGTAGGGCCGTTGTTTATGCAGGGATCATATCCGATAACAACAAAGGCCACGAGAAAATCCATTTCGTGACAGAAGGCGAGGCGAGTCTTCACTTCTGTATCGATCATGGACTCTCCTCATATGTAAGAGTAAGTTTAATATCTTCTACATCTTACAGCGTACTACTTACACACTATAAGGATGGGGAAGGTGTTATGATTGTCGATGCCGGTGGGGGCACTGTGGATATCAGTACTTACACTCGTACTTCATCAAGTAGCACCAATGATTCGTCATTTGAAGAAATAGTCGCCCCTGCATGTTTGTATTCCGTCCTTTATTCGTTGGACAGAATCTCACCTCCGAGTCCACTAGGTATTTTCTCTGGTTCTATCTTTGTCACGCGCCGTGCGGAATCATTCCTGAAAAGTAGGGTCGTTTGTATCGATCTATCTCCTCTCCTTGTTCTAAAAAAGGTGCAGAGAAACTAAAAGGCTCTCAATACGAAGGAGAAGTAGAACTGATCGCCGACTGTTTTGACAAGACCACAAAGCATCGCTTTAGGAACGCCAACGAACCGGCTTACATCAAGTTTGGGACGATGAGAGATACGGATCCTCAACTGGACATTCGCTCCGGACAACTAAAGCTATCAGGGTCTGTCATCTCTATCGGGACTTGACGTCGTTGTTCGTTGTTCACCCCAAGCTTTGACATTCTAGCTCCGAGGTTGCTAGCTTTTTTGAGCCTTCGGTCTCGTCGATCATCAGAGGGATTGATAACCAGCGTTCGAAGGCGGGGAAGTTTGTTTCGGTAAGATCTCTTTCCATCTTGGTCACTTGAGATTGAGACACGGTTCTAGTCCATTTTTCTCGTGGGGGGGTTTGCCGCCAACACTTGGTTATTCCTAAAGATGCGGCAACAGGTAGAACCGTCTGGGCTATCCTTTTCTCGACCTGATAGTCACGTGTGAGTTACCCTCTTTCGAAGTCCCTGTGTTGTATCTCTTTTGATGTTTATGCTTACAATCGATTAGGAACAAAGCAGTCGCTGACGGCGCAATATCGTTCTACATCCATAACATTGTTTCCGCAAGGGTGTGCAAGTATAATTATGGCGCGATAATTTACACCCCCTTCAACTCATCTGATCCTGAACATGTTCGTCGCAAAGGTCAGGTCTACATAAACCCTGACGGCGAGGAGGTGCTGCCAGGGCAGTACAATATAATATTGCCCAAGGTGTGCAATTTCCTTCTCCTGACATACGATACCACTAACCCTCAACAGGATAGCAAAGTCTCAGATACGGAGGAATTCCGCTCTTTTTATCACCGAATGTGCAAGAGCCGGTCAGAAGCCAATTCGATTCAAGTCGCTATACTGTGCTATCATGGACAGAGACTCGATCCCCTTTGGATGGATAGAGAACCAGGTGCGATCATTCTCAGGAGCTGGGTCTTCAGAGCTGATGGATTGCATATTCACTACACTTCACAGATAGCTATCGTGTTCGATTTACTGTAACAGCTGATACTAAAAAAGCCGCAAAGTCGCTGAAGGCTTTGCCTCGGAAGGGCGGTGGCATCTTCTACCGCTTCGAATACGAGGTTGTCATCTTCTTCGGGCGTACCGAGCTGAAAGCGCAAATTTGTTGGAAGGAGGGAGTGAGTTCATTTGCTACAACTTCGCCCATTTCCGCTCAATACAGATTACTATCTGATAGGGTGCAGAGAAAAGGTAGGACTATTTTGCTCTAAATCACCGATCTTAAATTCTACGTTGACCAGGGGCCCGGCTCAAATTGTGTATGATCCTGATCTTTGAATCTCTCCAACATTTCGATGCTTCGAAGTTCGAAAATGCACATTATTTATGAGTTCTGCTTACTCAGTCTTGCATTCTCATGCCGAGTCGCTGACGTTTACGCGCTTCTTCCAACCTCGTCTCAATTCATCACAAAGCTGTATCTTATAGAATATCGGTAGTACTTGTATGTCTCAATTCTTACGGTAAATACATGGGCGATGTCGCATGAGTATCAGTGCCTGACAACTATAGCTAACCGGCTAGATGTGGTATCCTGCAACTGCTTCAGTGACGCTGAATAGATGGATTCCACTACAGTTGATATTTTTTGACGCTACAGAAATGCAAAAAGCTACGTCAGCGCCGAAGGAACGACTACCCCTGCCTTCAACAAAAGTATGGCCTTCTTTCCTTCATCACCGAACGACCTCAACACAAGCTCACACGTGCACGAGACAACTTCATCCGTCTTCTTTGGTTCGCCGTAGGCGCCGCTCATTGTTTCAGAATCATACTTTTCCCCAGGACCTACGAAATGGGGGACTAAAGTCTGGGAAGTGATCCCTTCCTTGATCGCTCTATCCAACTTGACCGCCAAGTTTGCGATTTCCGTGAGTCGCTCGCCAAATGCATGTCGCAGTGCCTCTGGCTTATTTAGAATGGCCCATCCTCCTAAAAGGATGATGTTCTCAAGCTGACATCCGAGGCGATGGCATAGATGCTGCTCCGTCCTCGAAGATGAGTGATATTTGCTCATTGTGATGGTTAACGCTCTCCATCTTCCAGCTACCGCAGCGGTATCTATGACCGTCGATTGAATGCATACTGAAAGCATGGTATACAAGTAACTCACTAAATCCCTGGATTTTTGCATGCAGCTCACCCAATATCTTGTGTTCTGCGGACTCTAGAGCCCAGAGCTTGAGATAATTAGTACACTCAAACAGCAGTGCCGCTTGGAAAGCGATCTGAAGGACGCCCGCATGTCCTTCTCTTTGTATCAAGAGCGCGAGAATGCGATCGTCAAGGTAGTGTTGTGCTTGTCTCATCGCATGGTTTCGGACTTCATCCGTTATAGCGTCCATACCATGTTCGAGCAAAGTATCGGTGGAGTAGGCAGCTAGCTGATGGATTTCAGAATTCAGTGACTCCACCATTGACTTGACGTCGGCCAAAGAATATACGTCTGACTTGTCTAGAAAAGTGCGCGCGCTCTCCAGCTCCTTTCCTCGGCTGTGAAGAAGACGGCGATCCTCTTGATGCTGAAATTGCTGATTGTGAAGTGTTTCGCGTGTCCGGTGAAGCTCTCTCAGGAGCTTGTCATTCTCGTGCAAGAGACGGTCCCTATCGGACTGGATTTTAAATTTAAGCAGCGTCTCCTCACGCTGTAAGCTGCTAATCTTGGTGTTCGTCTCGGCAAGCTGTTTATCCTCGCCTTCTGAAGATACGGTTTCATCCTCCTCCTCACCTTCGGGACAACCTTCCGAGTCCTTGCCGCCGATTAAAGCAAGGGGATCCCGGGTGTCTTCAACTTTCGGTTCTTTTTCGGCGTTGGCTGCAAGGACTGGAGACAAATTTCTCTTATCTGCACCGGACATTGCCCAGGGAGAAGTCGCATCCTCTGTGGCCGTATCTTTTGGGACTATCATGGCTTCTTTTCCGGGAACGGAATTCGCAGAGTAGCCCCGCCCTGTACAATCTCCAACGTTAGACTTCGGTGATTCACAACTGACAATGAATTCTAGCCACCATGAGAGCGCTTTGAGCGCCTAACTTTCCTGCGTGCTGCCGGTGCCATTATTGTATCTAATTATTGAGGATGCGAATGTTAGGTAGAGGAGTAAAATCAAAGAGGTGGTGGTGATAAATATGAAGGATACTGTATACATTGGCTCCTATTTGTATTGGGCAGCGAACCGGTCCGAACTCCGAGTCATGGTTTGGTCCACAACACTGAGACAATGTTCGTCTCAAATCTTGCCTTCAGAACATGCTTCGGCAACCGTATGGAGGATCTCATCAGAAGTTGATCATTGCATTGGACTTAGGCACAACTTTCAGTGGAGTATCATACAGGTGCGCCGCCAAATTCCTTTCTTGCTTGCTCAGAATCTTAAAGTTGGTCGCACAAGCATCCTGGATCCTGGGATCGTTCCGGAAATTAAAGGCGTAACAAGGCAATTTTGCCATTTTCGTATCCTAGAAAACAGATGATCAGTGTGCTTTGAATGTAGATTCCCTGCACAAGATAATACCGGTGGCAACGCAAAGATTCCGACGGTCCTATATTATGATCCGTCTGGGGACCTCATGGCAGCAGGCGCAGAGGCCCTTGACGAAGGAGTGATAAGATCTGCCGAGGACGAGGGATGGGTCAAATATTCCAGGTACAATGATATTTTTTTGCTCCTTGTAAAGTCTAAGGCATCCGGTAGATTCAAACTCCATCTACGTCCAATATGGGCTCACACACAGGAAATAAATGATGCAATAGCCCCTCTTCCTCCAGGAAAAGACGTTGTCGAAGTCTTTGGCGACTTCTACGCATACTTAGTCCAATGCACCCTGACGTTTATACAAGAATCGCACCAAAATGGCTCAGAACTCCTGAGTTCTTGTCAAGATCATATTGAATATATCATAAGCCACCCGAACGGATGGGAGGGAATACAACAAAAGAAACTGCGCAGGGCCGCTGTTTATGCAGGGATTATACCCGATAACGACAAAGGCCAAGAGCGAATTCACTTCGTGACAGAAGGCGAGGCGAGTCTTCACTTCTGCATTGACCGTGGGCTTTCCCCATTGATAAGAGTAAGTATATCTTCTTTTCCACATTATAGCTTACGACTTACGTACTAAGGATGAAGAAGGTGTAATGATTATTGACGCCGGTGGAGGAACTGTGGATATCAGTACTTACTCCCGTACGCCCAATGACCAATCATTTGAAGAGATCGCCACCCCCACATGTTCGTATAGTTCCCGATTTCCCGAACTAAATCTCACCTCACCTAGGTGTTTTCGCCGGATCCATATTTGTCACTCGCCGTGCCGAAGGATTTTTGAAGAGTAGGCTCAAAAGTTATTCTCATCTATCTCCCCGTTCTTAAACATTGGCAGAGAAACTAAAAGGTTCTCAATACGAAGGAGAAACGGAGCTCATCGCAGACTGTTTTGACAAGACCACAAAGCATCGTTTCAGGAATGCAAATGAACCAGCTTATATCAAATTTGGTACGATGAGAGATACGGACGCTCGACTAGATATTCGTTCCGGGCAACTGAGGTTAGCAGGGTAAGTCGCTTCAATCCGATCTTATTACTGGTTTGCCCTCAATCTTGGACTCCCAGCTCTGATGTTGCCAGTTTTTTTGAGCCTTCGGCATCATCAATCCTTCGAGAAATTGATAATCAACGTCTGAAGGCGAGGAGATCTATTTCGGTATGTTCTCCTTCATTTTGACCAGTTATCAGTGAGATAATTATATCTATGTAGTCTATCTTTCTCGTGGGCGGGTTTGCCGAAAGCACTTGGCTATTCTTGAAGATGCGAGAACGCGTAGAGCTGTTTGGTGTGACCCTTTCTCGGCCTGCGAATAGTCCCCTGTGAGTGCCCTTAGCATTTCCAAGCTACCGATGTTATCGCCTTCGATGTTGATACTCACGACTTTACAGGAACAAAGCCGTCGCCGACGGCGCTATCTCGTTCTACATCCATAACATCGTTTCGGCAAGGGTGGCAAAGTATAACTACGGCCTCAGAATGAACACTGTCTTCAACTCGCTTGATCCTGAGCACGCTCGTCGCAAAGGTCAGGTTTACACGCGCCCAGATGGGGAGAAGGCATTAGGTGGCCAGTACAGCATCATACTACCTAAAGTGTGTATTTTCTTCCCTTGAAACATCGTCCGAGTAATCACTGCTTCAACAAGGACGCCCGGGTGTCAAAAACTCAAGAGTTTCGTCATTCCTTTAAGCGACTGTACCAGAACGTGTCACATATGAATACAATCCGAATCGACATGCTTTGCTATCTCGGGGACAAATCTGATCCTCGATGGATGGAAACAGAGCCAGGTGCGATCGCCGATCCTAACTTCAAAGATCAAATATTCACCGACAATTCTCAGGTAACTATTCTGTTCTATTCACCGTTACAGCCAACACCGGCAAGGCTGCTAAGGCATTAAAACCGCTTCGACAAAAGAAACGAGGATTCTATTATCGCTTTGACTATGATATAATCATATTCTTTGGGCGAACGGAACTGAAAGCGCAGATTTGTTGGATGGAGGACGTGAGTTGATTTGGTACTATTTCGACTATTCAGACTCATCTCAATCTATCTGATAGGGTATAGAGAAAAGGTAGAGTTATTCTACTGCAAATCCTTGACAATGCTGAATTCTCCGTCGACTAGGGGCCCGGCTCAGATTTTGTATGATCGCGATCGTTGAACACTTTGGAGGTGCACGATCTTTCTACTGACTTAGTGCTTTGTTCTCAGGCAGACGTTGTCAGCTTCTTGCAACCGAGTCCGCAAATGGCTCAATGCTTTACCACGAAACTCAAACTGTATTGTAAACTGTAACATCCATTGTATTGGGTTGTGTCGTATCCCTGAACTTGGACGACATATTATGGAACACCTATCAAGCGCCAATACAGTGATGATCGAGTTTGTCTGCATTTTTATGCCTACGTGATGAATACAGTCAAGGGAAGCGAGAACGAGGTCCTTTCAACGCAGAATTCCTAACCATAGATAGTCGGATTTCATTCGGCGCGTCCTTAGGTGAAAAGACAGCTCGTTGACTCACATCAAAGATGGACATCCAGCACTTCCATAGTCTTTCTAACAGAACCAACCGAACTTTCAGTCTTGAAGATGAGAAGTGGTGTCGTACTGGTTGTCAGACGTGGACCGTCGACATCGCAATTTGGGTTGTAGCTCGGCCCGACCTCTCCACTACACCTTCGATCTTTGAATGGAGGGCCTGGGCGCAGTGAGACCGTCCCTGGTGGCGGTAAGGGAGAACGGGCATAAACCGATGAGCCTCAAACCTTAAAAACACGCGTCGTGGACCTTCCCACCACGCAATTCGACCGCAACGTTCACCAGCAAACTCTGAACTGCTCGCTAAGCATTTCGTCTTACCCGCAAGAAAAAGTACGTTGAGCGCGTATAAAACATTGGCTACTGCTTATTCTAATCTCCCTGTAGAGACATACGCTGTAAGCCTTTATCTCGCAATCTGGCATGGCATTCAACAGGATTCAATACAGATGGAAGTAGACCTTGTTTCCGGAACCCCAGGAAGAATGTGGGAACCTTTGCACCAGCCGATGGATGTCGACGACTCATTAAAAGGCACCCTCGAGGTCGAAGAACCAGTCTCCCAGAGCGCAACAACAAGCGTAGCCCCTGGTCAAAGGATGGACCCACTAGTATGGGCTCGACGCGTAATGGCGCGTATGGAGCTCGAGCGAGCGGCGAAGGATATGTACCCGGATGTCCAGAATCGGTCCCATGGCAACAGGTTGTCCGTGGAAGGATTGCGCACGAGCCACGCTCAGCTTGAATTCAAAGTTCGTACTCTCCTAAGGGAGAAGGAGCAACTCCAGGAGGAACTTTTGGAAACGCGTGAAGCGCTTGCCCGTGAGCGGATGCAGCGAGAGGAAGAGCGCCGCCAGGCCAAGGAGCAGACGTAGAGGGCGTCGATCTTAACGTGAAGGGACGGAAGGATGTTGCGTAAAAAGCCACCATTTCTCGCTTTTGTATTCCGACTCAGTTGGTATAAGCAATGAGCGATTTATCACTGACTGTTCCATTTCTTGAACAAGTAATGCAATGACCAAACGCCATACTGTCATGAATACGGATGATCGAGCGTCTAAAGGAGACTTGTGACACTGGACTGAACAGCAGATTCCAAATATCGATCTGCACTATTCGAACATGCACAATGACAAACACACAAACACACGGATAATCTGGGAAACGAGAAAGAAGCATCGGTGATCATCTCTGACATCGGGTAGTGGTTCGCATCCACCATAGACGTGGGATTGAGACGCGTGTCGCGCTCAGTGACAAAGACGACTAGGCCCTCGGGAGTGATGTCTCTGCCGATATCCCTTTCGAAGACCGGTTTCGCCCAGCGATGCGCGCAGGACTGCCCAGATATTGGCGGGCATCATATCACAGCCAAGTTGCTGAACATCTGTTGCGGGTTTGTGGTTGCTCTCAGCTTTCGTTATTGTCCTTCATCGCCCGGCTACAGCCGGATTACCTGTACGCCGTCTTTCTTCAGGAACGAATAGAAGTATCGAGGAAAGGAAACGCACTGAGTCTGAACGGGCGGACATATACGAGCTTGGGCAGCCTGCAATGAACCTTGCAGAAGGTTGATCATGCTACTTATCACCAAGGCAAATTGTGGCGTGGTCGATTGCGCTACACATGTACTCGTCAGAGAGATCCAGTGGGGTATCGCTACATCGTAGACTGTCCGACATGGAATCAGCAAGCTGGGTGATCTCGGAGTTGAGTGTATCGACCATGGTCTTGATTACGCATTGGATTTGGTGAGAAAGGACCGGGTGTTACAAAGCTCTTCGGCGCGGTAGTCGTGTCTGTGGTTTGGTTGACTATCCTTGCCGCTGCCTGTCGACCTGCATCGTGCTCTTGAAGTACTAGGTATGTCGTAGTGATCATCGAAACCTGTAATTCGTACATGGATTCGTCTTGAGAGCTAGATGACATGTACCGCGTAAGACCCCCGCTTGCTACGTAACTGTACCTCCTCAATCATCTCTCCGCGAGCGAACAAGTCGCGCTCTTCCTTTTCTGAAAGTGCAGAGTCCTCACTGTCATTCGCGTGGGCCATCTTCTCCGAGCTTGCATTAAAGTATGTCGTGTCTTTATCCATGCCATAGTTCCGCTCCGGTAGATAGGACTTGAACGAAACAGAGTCGTGCATCGTCTTGAAGGCAAGAATGATCTGGGGCACAAAGAAAAAATGGATGCCTACCAGACGACATTCGGTGCTCTCCCTAGCGTCGGAGGTGGTTTCTAATGGCGGTAGGCGATGAGGGTCGACGGCGCCAGCGTGGCAGGGTAGTGACAGTATCGGAAGAGGACCATCCGGCTGTTTCCGATGCCGGTCCTCCTTGGTTTGCACTATGCACTGGTCAAAGTCCTAAGCTGATTAATCTAGCCTGGATCTCCACGAACTGCTTTCTGCCTTGGCACGGTGTGGTAGGATGCCAGGACGTCAAGGTTGAAAACAACTTATAAACTGCTCTAATAATCTCGCCGTGTACAAGGACCATTTCATATTTCTCTGGATTTCCGCCATATGATCACGTATCATTCGGGTGAGGAAGTATTTATAGTACGTCGTCTGCCTCGGACCACCTGTTAGCGTTTTTCTGAACTTGTTCTAGATCTCAGCGTTATTTTCAACCTGTAACGGGGATGTCCCGTACATTTTCTGTTTTAGGTAGCATTTTTCCAGACGCAATTTTAGTGCTGAACGCAGGCTTTCTTTGGAACATCGGAGTGTTCTATCTAGATCTGTAACCGGTCGTCGTCCATATATGGAGCAAGCTAATGCTATTTATGCTGAGTGATCGCACTCTATGGGAACTCAAATGTTAGTCTCATGACCAATGCTGCCAAATCTCATCGCCATGTCCGCGGTTTCATTCTGAAGACCTGCTAGTATGAGATTGATCTTTTTGCGTACTAAAATTTTCCGGTGGATGTCACGATTCACGACGATTAAATATTAAAGGTGGAGAACAGCAACACTACAATGGAAGTCACTATGGCAGAAACGAGACAAACAAAGGACACATGTACTCGATCTATTTCAAAATAAGTAGTAGGACCGTGGTCACTGTAAGTATGTCGATTTTCGAAGAAATGGGCAAACGAAGGTGTTAATGCCTGTGACGTACTTAGGAGAAGCGAAGGCCCTATCAGGGAAAGGCCATGAGTGAGTAGTCACACCGGTCTGACTTATCCAAATCATAGCACTCCATCTTGATCCACGACGTTGCAGCCTTCCACTCAATCTTGCCTGCAGAACATGCCTCGGAAGCCGTACGGAGGAGATCGCCGGAAGCTGGTCATAGCATTGGACTTGGGAGTAACTTTCAGTGGAGTGTCATACTGGTGCGCGCCAAATTCCTTTCTTGTTTGCTCATAATCTTGAACTTGAAGATGGGCGTACCAGTATCCTACATCCTGGGCTTGTTCCGGAAGTTAGAGGCGTAACAAGGCAATCCTCTCATTTTCCTCTCCTAGGACACAGATGATCAGCCCTGTACTTTGAACTTAGATTCCCCGCACAAGGGAACGGCGGTGACGCAAAAATTCCGACGATCCTATATTATGATCAGTCTGAGGATCTCAAGGCAGCAGGCGCAGAGGCCCTTGATGAAAATGTGGTAAGGTCCGCCGAGGACGAGGGATGGGTCAAATATTCCAGGTAACGTAATGATATTTTTTTTTACCCCTTGCAAAGTCTAAGGCATCCAGTAGATTCAAACTACACCTATATCCGAAATGGGCTCTCATAGAGGATATAAATGAACAGATCGTGCCCCTTCCATCCGGAAAAGATGTTGTCGAAGTCTTTGGCGACTTCTACGCGTACTTGGTCAAGTGCACCCTGACATTTATCCAAGAATCGCACCAAAAAGGCTCAGAACTCCTGAGTTCCTGTGAAGATCATATTGAATATATCATAAGCCACCCGAACGGATGGGAGGGAATACAACAAAAGAAACTGCGCAGGGCCGCTGTTTATGCAGGGATTATACCCGATAACGACAAAGGCCAAGAGCGAATTCACTTCGTAACAGAAGGCGAGGCGAGTCTTCACTTCTGCATCGACCGTGGGCTCTCCTCCTTTATTAAAGTAAGCATACCTTCTTTTCCGCCTTACAGCGTGCGACTTACGTGCTAAGGATGAGGAAGGTGTCATGGTTGTCGACGCTGGCAGATGCACTGTGGATATCAATACATACTCTAGTATCTCATCGACCAACACCGACAGTCAGTCGTTTGAAGAAATGGTCCCCCCTGCACGTCTGTATCCCATCCTTTATTCTATGAACGGAATCTCACCTACACTAGGTATTTTCTCTGGTTCTATATTTGTCACGCGCCACGCGGAATCATTCCTGAAAAGTACGGTCCCCTTGTATCGATATTTCTTCTCCTCGTTCTAAAAAAATAGCAGAGAAACTAAAAGGCTCTCAATACGAAGGAGAAGTCGAGCTCATCGTGGACTGTTTTGACAAGACCACAAAGCATCGCTTCAAGAATGCCAATGAGCCGGCTCACATCAAGTTTGGGACGATGAGAGATAAGGATCCTCAGCTGGACATTCGCTGCGGACAACTGAAGCTATCAGGGTGAGTTGCCTCATTTCAATCTTAGCATTGCAAATCGTCCCTGGGGTCTGAACCTTGAACTCTTAGTTCCGAAGTTGCCAGCTTTTTCGAGCCTACGGTGTCATCCATCCTCAGAGTGATTGATAATCACCGGCTCAAGGCGAAGGTGTTTGTTTCAGTAAGACATCTCTCTCATTTCAGTCAGCAAAATGTGAGACTGTATGTAGTCCATTTTTCTCGTAGGCAGTTTTGCCTCAAATGATTGGCTGTTCCAAAAGATTCGGGAGCACGTAGAACCGTCTGGTGTATCCGTTGCTCGACCTGACGGCTACATGTGAGTTCCCTTGTTTCTAGGCAGTCAGTGTTATTGCCGGCAATGCTGATATTTCAGCAGGGACAAAATAGTCGCTGACGGTGCTGTCTCGTTCTATGTTCATAACATCGTTTCAGCAAGGTCGTCCGAAAGTTGGCTTGTGCGAGGGCTTCAGGAGCAAGTCCGTGCCCTTATAAGGGAGAAAGAGGAGCTCAAACAAGAACTCCTTGGTACACGCGAAGCCCTCGCCCGTGAGCGAGAGGAAGTTCACCGCCTGCGCACTACGCGGGCCGAAGTGAATATGTGGTACAGGTCCGGGAGGAGTATCTGTCAAGATGATATGTGACGAGCGAGGTACAGAAGGATGTTGTGTAAATTTTCTTCGTTGCCGGCGTAAGCCATGATCTATGTATGAACAACCTCGGTCCACTTTTGAACAAGCAATTCCGCATTGATACTACGCTTCCTATGGTCACTGGCCTCGGTATATAGTCATGAATACGGAAGCTCTTGCACAATGTCGAGAGGAAGATTGAGAATCAGAAAGAAGAGCATTGCGGCGCTCTTTATTGATTGCGTGATAGATTCTAACTATTGATCTGCATTCTCCCTAAGCGTCCAATGACAAGCATACAAACATAATGATAAGACGAGAAGCGAGAAGGAAGTCTAGGATACCAGAGTCGACCAGAGAACCACGTTAGCTTTCATCAATACTCTCGATTCTATCTTCGTGACCTGTGAATCAGACGAAGCCGGCGCTTTTCTCGTCGCTCTCAGCCCAAGATCGGAAGTACACGCGACAGCAGTTTCTTCATCTGTGATCATCTCCGACATCGGGTTGTGATTAGCGTCCACCATCGACGTGGGATTGAAACGCGTGTCGTGCTCGACTGCAAAGACAACTAGGTCCTCCGAAGTGATGCCTTCGCTGATAGCTTGATCCACTCGTTTCATCAGCTTGGAGATCTCAAGGATGCGGCCGCCAAAGTCTCTTTCGAGGATAGATTTGGCGTCGGGAACCATCCAGCCAGCGATGCGTAGGACTGCCCAGATATTGGAGAGCATCAAATTACAGCACAGCTGCTGGACGTCTGCTTCGGAGGTGTATTTAGTCTCGGCTCTGGTCATGGCCCTCCATCGACCGGCTACAGCTGGAGTACCTGGCAACGTCTTCCCCATCAGGGTCATGTGAATTCTCGATAGAGGTGAGCGTACTCTTTTTCTTGACGTTGTCATACAGACGGACGAACATGTTATGTGTCTTGATTTCCCGATGCCAGCGCCGGATCATGCTTTCACAGGTACGAGCTATCGTAGCCTGCAATGAAACTTGCAGGACGAGCTCTCGCAGATCTGGATCATTCCTAACCTGCAAAAGGTCGACCATGCGATCACCAAGAGAATGTTTCGCACGGTCGATTGCGTTGCAAGTATGTTGGTCAGAGAAATCCAGCGGAATGTCGTTGAAGTGTAAGCTATCGAACATGAAGGCGGCGAGTTGCATGATCTCGGAGTTCAGTGAATCGACCATGGTCTTGATATCAGCGTGAGAGTACGCGTCAGCTTTGGTCAGAAAAGTCTGGGCATTACGAAGTTCCTCGGCGCGTGTCTCGAGGAGGTGACGATCCTCTTCACGGTGGACCTGCTCCCTCGCCAGCGCGTTCCGAGCACCATGAAGTTCCCGCTGCAAATCCACCGTTTTCCGCTGGAGAGCAGAGGCTTCGGTTTGGGTATGTGATAGCGCAGCTACGAGGTTTCGCTTCTCCTGCAAAAGCCTCTGGAATTGATCGTCCTTGCGTGGTAGAGGAGTTATGCGTCTGTCATGTCTGTGGTTTAGTTGCCTGTCTTTTCCACCACCACACCGACGCGTCTCCTCCCGTCCAAGTCCCTGCCTAGTTTCGAACGTGCCGGGCATATTGTAGTGTTCGTCAAAGTTTTGAATTTCGTCCATTGGTTCGTCCCGAGGACCGGATGGCTCGTATTGCGAAGGATCTCCCTCCCTTTTACACAGCCCTGCACCGGTAACCACCTCCTCGGGACCAAAAAAGTAGTCGTCTTCTTCCCTTTCTGAAAGCGCGACATCCTCCTTCTCATCTCTATGGCCATGCCCCTGCTGTGCCGGCCGGTGTCCTCGCGCCACCTTTTCCGAACTTGCGTCGAAGCTCTTCATGTCTTCGTCCATGTCAAAGTCGAGCTCAGGGCGATAGGATGCGTAGTCTTCATTTTTGAGCGTGGCAGAGCCGTTGTCCATCGTGTTCCATGCAACAATGGATCTAGGAGCACAGAGAAAAGGTCAATGATTGTCGGACAGTATTCTATGCTACGCGCGCACCAAGTACGAAAGTGCGAATAATCGAGGCCTAGCAGCAGGATTGCAGTGGTCGATGGTGGCAGCTGGTGGCAGCTGTAGTGATGGAAGATGTGAAATTCGGGGCTGGCCCTATGTCGCAAACAGGACAAATTCAAATTATTAATTTAAATTAATGTCAATAAGTCACTGTCACGAGTCACGTGTTTTCCACGTTAATGAGACACGAACCGTCACGTTGGACGCCACTGGCGGCACCCACCTCTCAACAACCTTCTACCATGAATACTGCAGTCCGCAAGCCCTACAGCGGGTCTCGACGCAAGCTTGTTCTTGCGTTTGACCTAGGGACAACTTTTAGCGGCATTTCTTATACGTAGGTTCTTTCAAAGCTTTCTTCGGTGCTCTCACTGAGTGGCTGCAGTGTCCTGGACCCTGGGACGATCCCAGAAATCAAAGGGGTGACGAGGTATTGGAATACATTTCATTATTGGGCCGCGTATACTCATTTCTCTCACAGGTTCCCTTCTCAGGAGCATGTTGGCAGTGATGCAAAGATTCCGACTATTATGTATTACAATAATGAAGGGACCGTTAAGGCTATTGGAGCGGAAGCATTGAAAGAGAACATCATCGAAGCTGCTGAAGACGAGGGATGGGTGAAATACTCCGAGTACGTGTGTAGTTCTGCGCTCCCTTGTGCTGCCTGACCGCCAATCCGGTAGATTCAAGCTACATCTTCGACCCGTGATCAAGACAGAGGGCGGGATAAAGTCCGAATTTGACGTAGAAATGCATAATAGCATCGCTCCCCTCCCTCCTGGCAAGGGTGTCGTTGCTGTTTTCGCCGATTTCTTCAGGTATCTTTTTCAATGTGCCAAGACGTTTATCATGGAGTCGCATCAAAGTGCGGAGACTTTTTGGAAATCTATCGAAGGACATATCGAGTTCATCCTTACTCATCCAAACGGGTGGGAGGGTGAACAGCAGAGTAGGATGCGGAGAGCAGCTGTTCAGGCGGGTTTAGTCACAGATGACGATACGGGACACGCTCGCGTGAACTTCGTCACCGAAGGAGAAGCGAGTCTTCATTTTTGCATTCACCACGGACTTTCTTCGCATATAAAGGTACGTTCGATGGTTCACTGCCTGCGACACTTATTGATTGCTTTGCAGAACGATGAAGGAGTAGTCATTGTTGATGCAGGTGGAGGCACTGTGGATATCAGCACTTATTCTAGTGTCCAATCAGCAGGACGTAGCACCCAACGCTCGTTCGAAGAAATAACGGCCCCGCAATGTACGCAGCCTCTCTTCCTTGATGCTTTATCGAAATTGATGCTGCTCGAAAGGTCATTTCACTGGATCAGTATTCGTCACCAAGAATGCCAGGAAGCATCTTGAAGGTGTGCTACTTCTACCGGCATGCTAACTCTTCTTTGATGTCTTGCTCCAGAGAAACTTCGAGGATCGCGGTTTGAGCCTGAAGTGGATCTTATCGCCGAATGCTTCGATAAAACAGCCAAGCTTCGGTTCAGAAACGCCGAAGAGCCCGCATACATCAAGTTCGGCACCATGAGGGATCGCGACCCAGCCCTTGATATCCGTTCGGGACAACTCAAGTTAGCAGGGTACGCACTTCTTGGTTCCTGTTTTGCTTAGCTGAAGATGAAAGCGAATCTTGTAGGAGTGTCGTATCTGACTTTTTCCAGCCTTCAGTCGATTCTATCATCAATGCGATAGATGAACAGCGACTTAAAACCAGAAAACCTATCACTGTGAGAATCATTTGCATCGTTTTGATGAGGTCTGACCCATCTTTTCCAGTCCGTCTTCCTTGTCGGCGGCTTTGCTGCAAGTGATTGGCTTTTCATGAAGCTTCAAGAATACTTGACGCCTCTCAGAGTGTCGTTCTCGCGGCCAGATAGCCACGTGTGAATAAACATGAGCTTACTCACCTCAACAATGCTGATTATTTGTACCCAGAAATAAGGCTGTTGCCGATGGTGCAGTCTCGTTTTACCTGGACCATTTCGTATCAACTCGGGTGGCCAAATTTCACTACGGCATCAAGGTTGGGACGACATACGACCCTACAAACGTTGAGCATCAGCGTCGTCGAAATAAGACATATCTGAGCGATTCCGGTAAGCTGATGGTCAACGACCAATACGATACCATTCTCGCTAAGGTAATGTGCTTCTCCGACTTGCTTGAGAGTCTGTATCGTTTACTCAAGTTGTATGACTCAGGATGTCCAGGTGTCCGAAGACAAGGAGTTTCGAAAAAGCTATCAGAAAGAAACAAAACTCTTATCTGACCTGAACACCATCAAGGAGAACATTTTATGCTACCATGGTCATAAACCAGTTCCCCGTTGGATGGATACTGAGCGTGCGTTGCTGATTTTCTCAGACTCAACTGGTATCATAACCTAGATGTATCCCAGCTGACGTCTATACGATGCTTTGCTGTGTCACTGCAGATACTCGGGAGGCGGTCAAGGCACTGGCGCTTCAGCGAAGACCGGACGGGAAGTCCTACTACACCTTTTCCTTTGATATCATCATTATATTTGGTCGAACGGAGATGAAAGCTCAGATATGTTGGAAAGAGAATGTAAGTATTGCGTTATTGCTTGTCATACACGAAGCTGACTGATGTGTGAAATTGTAGGGCATAGAGAAGAGGTTCGTGTATCCGAGTCAATATAGTAAATATTTTGCTGATGTTCGCTTTAGAGGACCGGCTCGTATTGTGTACGACAGAGACGTGTAACACATAGGTGCACTTAGCGCGGGCGATTGGACATTGGTCGAGTGTACATGCCAACGCCTTTGCGGGACGACCCTGTCACAAACGCGCGTCATCACATTCTCGTGCCCGTATGATTATTATAAGGGGATTGAACGTGATTTGTACCGGAACGCAATTTATTGCTGGTGAGCTGGCGATGTCGGCTATTCTTTCCAGGGCGTCGACCGTAGACCTCATGCTACTATTCTACATATTAACAACTAAATTATTTCAATGAAAAATAACAGATACACTAGCCAAAGCATTACTACTAATAGTACACGTCACTGCCATATTGATTCTGCAACGGAATCGTCAGATACACTGCTTCAATCTTCAATCAAGGACGCATACTTACATTGGGGCCCATACACTACACGAGCAGGGCTCCTAGATTTTGACTATGTCAGTATCGGCCAAACTTGCAGAGAATGGAACTCACCTTTTTTCAACACCCTGGAATGTTGTCAGCATCGCCATGCACGCCTACGTGGTAACACACACTCACGTTCTCGACCCACGCTATCTGGGTTTCATCTCCGTCTCCCCGAGTAGAAGAATGATCGAGAAAAGTAGGATTGTCCATCTGGTCTTCGCTGGAGCACCAATGATCGGGCGGCTTCCTGAGTGTCTGCCGTCACATTGCACACAGTACATGATAATTATCTTTAAACAATATCAGCCCCGAAAAAAAAGAAAGCCAAAATGCGCGCACCAATCTCAACATCCATCCAGCGGGGATCCTTTCTTATCCCGCGGTAACACAAGATATCTTGAGAAATCGAAGCGAGGTCAGACAGTTTTTGTTCCTTGCGGAAATAGGGACGCCGGAATTCCTTGGTCTCGGCAATAGACTCGCCCTACAAGAATTGCGTTTGCGCGCGACTGTCGAATGAAAACGACTGACCTTTGGTAGAATGACGCTGTACTGGCCGGTCAAGGACAGCACGCCAGCTCCAGACATGAAGACTTTGTCTTTTCGTTCGACGTGCCCAGGAATTGATGCATCATATGCAGTGAAACTTCTGATGCCGTAATTGTACTTTGATATGCGCTCTGATACAGCTCGATCCAAGTGGAAGGACAAGGCGCCGTCTGCGACGGCTTTGTTGCTGTGACGAAGCTGCGATGAATGGAGGAGATCATCATCGCGGGAAGACGGACTCACACATGGCTATCGAGTCGTGAAAATGCGATGTTAAGCGCCTTGAAATGCTCCTGCAGTTTTGAAAAAAGCCAGCTGCAGGCAGCAAAGCCACCGACGAGGAAAGCCGCCTGGATAGAACGAGACCAATAGAAGAACATGAAGAACAAGGACACACGAACTCACGGAAACTGTGCTCGTAGAAGCAAATCGTTGTTCGTCAACGACCTTGATGATAGATGTCACCGATGGCTCGAAAAAGCTTGCTACTTCAGCACTAAAAGACATGTCAGTATGCATATACCCAACACGAGTACTCTTACCCAGTCAATTTAAGTTTTCCCATGTTGATGTTCAGCTTAGGATCTTTATCCCTCATACCACCGAAGTGGATATACGCTGGTTCGTCAGCGACCTTGAACCGAAGCTTAGCCTCGAGATAGAAAATCATGAATGGTACCATCAAGAAATGCCTTCGCCCGACGGCTCACGAATATTGAGCCTGCGAAGTTGCCTGTTCAAGGTGTTAGAAAAATATTAGACTTTGACTAAAAATAGTGTACATTGCGGGGCTGCAACTTCTTTAAACGTCTCACTCCTGACATACCTGAGTTTCTGCTCAAAGGAAATGTGTAGTGGCACTGGAAGAATTTCCTCATGCAGTTTCCGTCTGGCCAAAAACAGAATTCTCCCCGCCAAAATTAGATTTCCAACAGACGGAAACGTGTCTAAGGAAACGTTTTCAACTCTTTGAACAATTTCCGTTAACTTTCCTTCGCGCCGAAATCGTTGGGAGTCAGGAGTGTCTGGGTCCCGTCTTTGGCAGAAACACAAGTGTATGCACTTATGTCAACTGTGCCACCTCCGGTATCGATAATAATAACGGCTTCCTGATCCTACAGTCCTGACTGTGAGTATGGGTTGCGCGGCACTAGAGGTGAAGTACTTTGATAAGGGAAGAAAGTCCGTGGTGTATAGAGAAGTGAAGACTAGCTTCTTCTTCTGTGACGAAATGAATGTGCTCCTCGCCGGCGGCTTCATTGGGAACCAGTCCGGCTAATACAGTGGCTCGCCGCATGTTGGCTTGGTCGCGACCCTCCCAACCATTTGGATGGCTGAGAATGAATTCGATGTTATCCTCGACGGAACTCCAAAAGGTAGTCACGCTCGGTTGCGTCTCTAAAATGTAAATTTTGGCGCATTTAAAGAGATACTTGAAGAAGTCGGAAAAAACAGTGACGACGTCCTTGCCTGGAGGCAGAGGAGGGAAATTAGTGGACCGTGTTTGGATAGCGAAGCCTTGGATGTTGGGGCGAAGATGGAGCTTGAATCTTTGGGAAGATAAGTACAGCGGAGCTCGTTATAAAGGGAACATAATTACCTGAGCACTTGAATCAGCCTTCTTCATCCGCCTGCTCGAGAACGCTCTCTTTCAGTGCCTCTGCTCCTACTGCCCTGACAGTCCCCATTTTGTCTTTATATAGAATTGACGGGATTTTCGCGTCGCTGCCGACATGTTCTTGCTCCGGAAACCTAGTATTCTCGTGTCAAATGCAAAAACGTGCCTGGTCACGCCCTTTATTTCGGGGACGCTGCCAGGATCCAGGATACTGAGAATATTTTAGTGGCGCGTTTTCTTTCATATCCGGCCAGGCTCACCAGTAAGATATTCCTGAGTACGTAGTCCCAAGGTCAAAGGCGAAAACCAGTTTACGTCAAGAGCCTGCGTAAGGTTTTCGCGTAGTCATGGCGGTAAAGAGGTGGCCAAGTCGGGAACAGCCGAACCCTTCGACTGCTACTTTACCACAACCATCATCACTGCTTGCCACCATCAGTGCATTTCGCCACTGTTTTCTCTTTTCTTCTGTATATACCTGGTGCGTGTATGTTTTCGTTTACCGTAGTTATCGCGTCCTAATCACTGGTTTTTTCTTCAGAAAGCGCGGTGTTGATCCCGCTATACGATCCTCGGCCTCTGGAGTACAATGTACAACCATTTAGCCGCATCTACAAGGGTCGAAAACGCGCCCTACCGCCAGTAGGTCGATTTTCCCATGCACGAAGAGATGGTCTTGAGTTCCGACTTGGAAACAGATCGACATGAGAAGGGGCCGGAATTTTCAGAGCAGATGGATCCACGAGCTCGCCATCGACGGCAGGGGGAGGAGGAGCTGTATTACGACCAGGAGAGCATGACTAAGGAACCACGAAGGCACCGCAATCGTGGTCGCCAATACCACCTCGACTGCCAGCACGTTGCCGGCTATACCAGACGGACCTTCGGACGAGTATATGGATGATATCCACGACTTTGAAGACGGATATGATATGCCCCGTGCATTTCATGCGACCGTGACATCGACAGTCCAGAGCAGAGGATCTGGGATGGAGGCAAGGAGGCAGCGCAATGACCGACACAACCGACGCATGACACCCATGCCTCGCAGCGACGGTCCTATGCAGATGCATTCACAGGAGAAGCGGGGTCCAACGGCTGCCTTATCCCATGCTCAAACCGAAGCAAGAATTCTCCAACGGCAGATGGAGGACATGAAACGGGAACTTCGAGGTGCTCGTGAAGTCTTGTCTAGGGAACAGACTAAACGAGAAGAAGACCGTCACCTCCTCGACGCGCGCGGCGAAGAGCTCCGTAATTCCCAAGCCTTCCTCACCAAAGCCGATGCGTATTCGCATGCCGATATCAAGGCCATAGTCGATGCTTTGAACTCGGAGATCATGCAACTCGCTTCCTACATGTCGGATACACTGCGCTTAGAGCAGAGTCAGTTCAATCTCTCCGATGGGGATACATCGGACGCGGTCAGCTGGGCAAAGCCTGTGCTTGGTGATCGCATGGTTTGTCTTCTAGGCAGAAGAGATGACCAAGACTTTCTTGAGGTCGCTTTGCTGTGCTCGCTGCAGGCAGTCATGGTCCATACGTGCAACCTGATGATCAGGCGCTGGCACAGAGAGAGAGAAATACACGACATCTGCTCGGAGTTGTACCAGGATGTCAAAGCCAGCAATAGGCTATCAATGCTTATGCACATTTTTAGATGCACCGGATGTTGCTGGACGATGTAACGCCTTGACTCGAGCAGAGAGCAAATACCGCTCCAAGGAGGGCGTGGAGGATCTATGCAGTCGACTGCTCGTGGCCCATCTTTGGTCCGTTTTGCGGATCGCTGGCTGGCTGGCATCCGATGGGAGGTCAACAATCGAAAAGGGATTGGGGGCCGGATATTGGAGATATCCAAGTTGATGAAGCTGATGGAACCGGGCTATGAACGAGGGTATCACATCTGAGGACCTCGTAACATATGTCGTTCGGCCTGACGTGCGTAGTGACTCGATCCCGCGATGATGGCCGATGACAATCAGGATTCAGAGGCGGAGATGGTCACGGATGATGAGGTGACTGCAGCGTGCACCACTGAACTTGGATTGAAGGCGTATAGCGCGGATTTACCGTCGGACGATGTACGGGACTTCAGAATGACGGTATTGATGAAACCCAAGGTCATCCTATGGGCCTCCATGGCGTCTTGATATTTTTTATATTGTAACGTTAGCGAGCAATACTTATTATTGATGCCGCAGAACTAGGACATTTTGTGCTTATGCGATAGGATTTGGCGACTGCTTCCTGGGGTACGCAAACGTCCACCTGTTTGGACAGCGTATCGGACAAGCACGCAGTTGGTTGGTAAACTGTCCCTTCCGCAGGTCCGTTGGGAGAAGTAAGCCGTACTGGGCTCTGGGGAACTTGAAGTAAAAGAGACAAAAGTTGCCTCCTATTTCGATCGCCCCAATCTTAACCGGTATAACGGTCCGAACTCCGAGTCAACCCTTCATCAAGAGACAACATGCCTCGCCATCCGTATATAGGATCTCACCAGAAGCTGAGTGACATATAGGTGCGTCGTCCAAATTATTTCCTGCCGGCTTGCAGTTCCTAACATCATCGCAAAACTAGATCCTGGGATAGCCCCTAATGTCAAGGAACCCTCAATTCCTTGCAAGCGTCTTCAACACTGATTTCATTTACATTCCCTGCACAAGAGAATGCGGTCCGACCTCTCCAATAGAGTATCACCGTTGATCTTTGAATCTGGCAATCTCAAGCTCAGAGATCAATATGATACCATTCTCGCCAAGGTAATAAACTTGTCCGGTCTGCCTGAAGCCGCATTTCCGTTGCTAAAATTATATTTCAGGGTGTTCAGGTGTCCGAAGAAAAAGTGTTTCGAAGGAGATATCACCACGACTGAAAGCTCCTTTCTGAACTGGACACTGTTTTGAATGTGGACATTTTGAGTTATCAGGGTTCGAAATCAGATCCGACTTGGATGGATACTGAACGTACGTTCCTCCTTCGTCTATAAAGCCACGTGGCTCGACCGACGATGGCAGACAAACATGCTGATGAAAATATTTCACCAGTAGCGAGCGACTCAGTGACAGTGTCGGTGAACTTGATAAGTATCTTTTCATTGCCCATCACCGGTCTTCAAATTTCTTGGTCCAAGAGTCAGTATGGATAGGGCCCTGGGGGGTTGATGCGTGATGGCGCAAGGTAGGCAGCAATTTCTGAGGTTTGGCAATCTGTCAACACTTTAATCAGATACAAGGTATATACAATTGATATTTTCCAACGCTACGGTAGTAATAATAACAGCTACGCCAGTGCTGACGGAACAACTACCCCTGCTTTCAACAAAAGTCCGACCTTTCCTTTATCATCGAACGACTTCAGCCCAAGCTCACACGTGCACGAAACAGCTTCATCCGCCTTCTTTGGATTGCCGTAGGCACCACTCATTGCTTCTGAATCAAACATTTCCCCAGGACCCACGAAATGGGCGTCCAAATCCTGGGAAGTGATCCCTTCCTTGATCGCTCTATCCAACTTGACCGCCAAATTGACGATTTCCGTGATCCGTTCGCCAAAAGCATGTCGCAGTGCCTCCGGCTTCCTTATAATGGCCCATCCTCCTAGAAGCATGACTTTCTCAAGCTGATGTCCGAGGCGACAGAACAGATACTGTTCCGCCCTCGGAGATGAGTGATATTTGCTCATTGCGATCGTCAAAGCTCTCCATCTTCCAGCTATCGCAGTCGGTTCTACAACCGTGGACTATATGAATAATGAAAACATAGTATACATGTAACTTACTGGATTCCTGGACCCTTGCATACAGCTCGCGTAATATCTTGTTTTCTGCGGGATCTAAATCCCAGAGTCTGAGGTAATTAGTACATTCAAACAGTAACGCCGCTTGAAAAGCGACCTGCAGGAAGCCATTTTGTCCCACATCGTTTGCGTCTCTGCGCATCAAATGCGCAAGAATGAGATCATCGAGGTAGCGTTTTGCTCGCTTCATCGCATGATTGGCTTCCTCATCAGTTATCTCGACTCGTTCCCTTTTGTCGGTCAGTGTATCAGACATGTAGGCAGCCAGCTGATGGATTTCCGAGTTCAGCGACTCCACCATTGACTTTATGTCGGCAAAAGAATATGCATCTGTCTTGTCCAGGAAAGGACGCGTGCTTTCTAGCTCCTTGCCTCGGCTGTCAAGAAGACGACGATCCTCCTGGTGCTGAATTTGTTGATTGTGGAGTATTTCACGCATCCGGTGATGCTCCCTACGGAGTCCGTCGTTTTCCTGCCGGAGACGATCTCTATCTGATTGGATTTTAAGTAACGACTTCTGTAGATCGCTGGTCATAGCCTTCCCCTTGGTGAGCCAATCATCGTAGTGTTGTAAGGATGTCCTTACCTCTCTGGAAGACCGAGATTTCACTCCTGATTGCTTTTCCTGCCTCTCACCCTTGAGATACTGTCTTTCCGAATCCTTGCCTTCCGTCAATATAAGCGGATCCTGACTCTCCTCAGTAGGTAGTTCTTTCTCGACCTTGGCTGGGACCGAAGTACTCATGCCTGTACCAAAAGTCGTAGAAGAAAGATTAGCGCCCTCCGTGTCGGGAACTATCATGCCCTCTTCTACGGGGGGTGAATCTACAGGGTGATCGCGTTCTGTGGGAGCCCCAATGTTAGCCTGATGATTAAGAGCGATGTTGGAAAACTGTGACCGTCATGTCCGCGTTTTGAGTCTGAAGACCCGCTATGGAAACCTAGGTGTTTGCGTACTTCTAATTTTCTCATTGGAATCGCAGTGGTGTCTCGGTGATTAAAAGTGGAGACTCTTCAACAACGATAGGGTGACTCGTAGTGCTACAACGAAGGTAATACAGAAATGAGCGAAGCCAAGGACACACATAATTCATAATAAGTATAAGACCGTGCTCACCGTATGTCGATCTTCGAAGAAATGGGCAGGCGAAAGAGTTAACGCCCGTAAAGTGGAAGATACGAAGGCTGATTCCTATTCGGAAGGCTCATCGGCACAGTCACACGGCACCGGTCCGAATTGTCCTATCCCTCCATCTTGATCGACGACGTTGCAGCGTTCCACTTCAAAATCTCGTTGTGAACATGTCTTGGCAGCCGTACCAAGGTCCTCGTCAGAAGTTAGTCATAGCATTGGACTTGGGCACAACTTTCAGTGGAGTATCATACAGGTACACCGCCAAATTCTTTGCCTATCTGGTCATAATCTTGAAGGTCATCGCACAAGTATCCTAGATCCTGGGATCGTTCCGGAAATTAATGGCGTAACAAGGCAATTTTGTCATTTTCGTGTCCTAGAAAACAGATGATCAGTGTGCTTTGAATGTAGATTCCCTGCACAAGATAACTCCGGCGGCAACGCAAAGATACCGACAATCCTATACTATGATCAGTCTGGAGACCTCATGGCAGCAGGCGCAGAGGCCCTTGACGAAGGAGTGATAAGATCTGCTGAGGACGAGGGATGGGTCAAATATTCGAGGTAAAATTATATTTTTTTCCCTCTTTGTGAAGTCTAAGGCATCCGGTAGATTCAAACTCCATCTGCGTCCGAGATGGGCTCACACACAGGAAATAAATGACGCGATAGCCCCTCTTCCTCCAGGAAAAGACGTTGTCGAAGTCTTCGGCGACTTCTACGCATACTTAGTCCAATGCACCCTGACATTTATCCAAGAATCGCACCAAAATGGCTCAGACGTCCTGAGTTCTTGTCAAGATCATATTGAATATATCATCAGCCACCCGAACGGATGGGAGGGAATACAACAAAAGAAACTGCGCAGGGCCGCTGTTTATGCAGGGATTATACAAGATAACGACAAGGGCCACGAGCGAATTCACTTCGTAACAGAAGGCGAGGCGAGTCTTCACTTCTGCATCGACCGTGGGCTCTCCTCATTCATAAAAGTAAGCCTATCTTCTTTTCCACCTTACAGCTTACGACTTACATGCTAAGGATGAGGAAGGTGTAATGATTGTTGACGCTGGTGGGGGAACTGTGGATATCAGTACTTACTCCCGTACTTCTGACGACCAATCATTTGAAGAGATCGCCACTCCCGCATGTTCGTATAGTTCCCGACTTCCCGAACCGAATCTCACCTCTTTAGCTAGGTGTTTTCGCCGGGTCTATATTTGTCACCCGCCATGCAGAAAACTTTCTGAAAAGTGGGCTCACAAGTTGCTTTGGTCTATCTCCTCGTTCTTAAAAATTGACAGAGAAACTGAAAGGCTCTCAATACGAAGGAGAAGTAGAGCTCATCGCAGAGTGTTTTGACAAGACTACAAAGCATCGTTTCAGGAATGCGGATGAACCAGCTTATATCAAATTTGGTACGATGAGAGATACGGATCCTCAGCTAGATATTCGTTCCGGGCAATTGAGGTTAGCAGGGTAAGTCGCCTCAATCTTATCTTATCACTGGTTCGTCCCTGAACTTTGAATTTTCAGCTCTGACGTTGCCAGTTTTTTCGAGCCTTCGGCATCATCGATCCTGCGAGAAATTGATAATCAGCGTTGGACGGCGAAGAAATCTGTTTCAGTAAGATTTCCTTCATTTTGAGCAGTTGTCAGCGAGATAATATTATCTATGCAGTCGATCTTTCTCGTGGGCGGGTTTGCCGAAAGCACTTGGCTATTCCTGAAGGTGCGAGAACGTATAGAGCTGTTTGGTGTGACCCTTTCTCGGCCTGCAAATAGTCCCTTGTGAGTGCCCTTAGTTTTTCTAAGCTACCGATGTTATCGCCTTTGATGTTGATACTCACGGTCTTACAGGAACAAAGCCGTTGCCGACGGCGCTATCTCGTTCTACATTCATAACATCGTTTCAGCAAGGGTGGCCAAGTACACTTATGGCTTGAAAACACACACCATCTTCAACCCACTTAATCCTGAGCACGCTCGTCGAAAACTTCATGTTTTTACACGCCCAGACGGGGAGAAGGCATTAGGTGGCCAATACGCCATCATACTGCCCAAAGTGTGTATTTTCCTCTCTTGAAATATGGTCCTAACCCCTCAATGTTTCAACAACTTGAAGGACGTCCGAGTATCGAAAACCCAAGAGTTTCGTGAATCTTTTTCACGGAGGTACAGGAACTTGTCAGATCTGAATTCAGTCCGGAGTGATATACTTTGCTATCATGGGCACAAATCAGATCCTAGATGGATCAATACAGAACCAGGTGATACTGCTCCATCTAAGTTCATGTAATACATATTCACCGATAATTTCCAGAAAACTATTCCGTCCTGTTCACTGTCGCAGCTAACACCAGTGAGGCCGCTAAGGCACTCAAACCTCTGTGGGCAAAGGATGGAGGGGTTTATTATCGCATTGAATATGATATAGCCATCTTCTTTGGGCGAACAGAACTGAAAGCGCAGATTTGTTGGAAGGAGAACGTGAGTTCATGAAACAAATTCGACTATATTGATGCTCATTTCATTTATCTGACAGGACGTAGAGAGGAGGTAGAGACATTTCACTGCAAACTGCCATCAATACTGAATCCTCCATCCACTAAGGGGCCCGGCTCAGATTTTGTACAACCATGATCTTTGAATAATTGTACTTGAATTGTACGCCTTGAAGGTGCGCGATCTTTCTGCTTGCTTAATGTTTCATGCTCACGCTGATGTTGTCAGGTTCTTCCAATCAGGCCCTGAAACGAGTCGGTTTTTTACGACGAAACTGTATTATGAGCTGTAATATCAATTGTATTGGATTGTGTTGTATCTCTGAACCTGAATGACGTCTTATGGGACGCAAGTATAATGTCAGTCGAGTATACTTATTGACGGCACGCAAACGACTTACGCCTGTCGGGATTGCTCTCTCTCTCATCCTGGTACCGTACTTCATCCGACTCTCAGGTGTCAGATTCCAGGGCTAGACCGACGCGGATAGAAGCTTTAAAGGCTGCAGGATATGGCTTGAGCACCAGTATTGACGTTGTGCTTTAGGAATTTAGCTTCAATGCTGACCGGCTGAGAGTGCGTACTATTGGAAACTACAGGTGCAATTGATATCAAAGTGATATCTAAGATCTTTCGAGCTCCCCTTCCCCGTAACGGTAACATCGAGTTGGAATAAAAATGTGCCTGATATCGGTACGTAGTGAAATTTTATCAATCTAGGCTTCTGTAGTCACTGGCAGCGAAGGCGACGCTAGCAAATGGAGTCTGCGCCAGTCACTGTACTGGGGTGATGCTAGACCCACCTTGGAGCCACCGGCAATACCACGTGGTTCGACGGCAAACACGCTCCTTTTACCTTTACTGCCATCGCCTCTCCCAGTCTCTGCCCAATCGAGCTTTGCAAGAGTCAGGCTTGTCGAAAACCATAATGTAGAGTATCTTCTGGTGACAAAGTACTAAGGACACTCACTGCTAAGTGTAGATATGCATTTGGCCGCGAATTCGACGGTGTTTAATAAATGTTACAAAGAATGATCAGTACAGTCGTCAACCAAGTGGGGCCCTCCACGAACAGCGACGATTCTCAGCACAAGCAATCGGATGCAGACATGGAAGTGGACATAGTGCCGCAGGGGCCAGGGATCTCGGAAGTCGGCGCTGTCCACGAGCCAGACTCGGAGACCAAGGACGTGAAGAAATCAGAGGTGGACGGAGCTGTAGCCTTGGATTCTAAACCGAAACATTCTTTTGACGAGGAAAAGAAACTGCCAGCTGGCGATTCCAAACCCGATATTCCATCGATAAATCTCGCTGAAAGAATCGCGCGATTTGAACCTGACTACAAAGGAAAAGAACGCAGGGCCGCTGGGAAGGAAAAGCAACCTGACGACAAGCAGGATCGACGGTTCCACGCTCCATACCAGAAGCAAGATGATCGGGGGGCAAAGTTGTCAAAGGATAAAAGGAAACTGACTCAAGAGCTTGGACACGCTCAATCGGAGAATCGCGCCCTTCTGAGGAAGAATGAAGAGCTCGAGCTCGAGCTACGTGGCGCCTTTGATGCTCTTGCCCGTGAACAAAGCCTACGCGAGGAAGATCTCCGTTTGCTGGAAGCACGCGCGCAGGAACTTCAAGACGCACAGACCTTCCTGACCAAAGCTGATGCGTATTCGTTTGCCGAGATCAAGGGTATGGTTGAGGGGCTGAATTCGGAGGTCCTCCAGATTGCGGCGATGATGGTGGACGAGTTTAGCGGTTCAGGAAAGAGTATGAAAGCCGGGCACTTGACGGAGGTGGGACAGAGATTAAAGGGTATCCTAGGTGACTGGATGGTCGAGAGGATGCAGGACCGTAAGGATCCGGACATGCATATTGAAGTGGTGCAGAAGGGAATACAGGCGGTTTTGACGTATACCGTCCAACACTTCATATCTTGCTGGAGTTTGGACGACCGGATATCGGATATTTTTGTGGGGACGTACAACGAAATAATGAGTACCAGTTAGTTCTTACTATTTATCGTCGAGTATCAAGTGACTGACAGCAGCCAACAGATAATCCCGCAGTCGCAGGGCGATGGAGAGCGATGACTCGAGCCAAGAGCAAGTATGGCGTCGGCAATGACTTTGACGAAACGTTTGGGTGGCGTATCACGGAGTGTCTGCGAGACGTACTCCGTGTGGCGGGCTGGTCAAGTGAAACTACGCAATCAAAATTGACCGAGAGGTTCGGTGAACGATTTCGTGCGCTGGTGACGCTTGCGAAGAAGCTGGATATGGCAATTGGGGAGAGCATTACATCGCAGGACTTGTTCGTCTTCGCACCTTCGCATCAAGAAGCGTTTAGTGTGGTGTGTATGGCCCCTGCGGAAGAAGGGTCTGGGACTATTGCGTGTACGTGTGAGCTGGGTCTTGGGGTATCCCATATGATGGAGCAGGCAGGCGAATGGAAGGAGCGGAGGGTAGAATGTTTGGTGAAAGCCGGCATAGTGTTTGTCTCTTCCTTCGAGGTTCCAGTCAAGTAAGTAGTGTGTTCATGGTTACATATTGTATAATTCACTCGCTTTGTGGACATAAGCTGTTGTATTTTATTCTACTTATATCGTACTTCAATGTGCCAGCTGCAGGCTTCCGGAACCAGGCCCGGGAATGCCGGAATGTGTGACTCGCTGGTGACTAGACGCGTTTGTGACCATTGTGACGTAGCCACACGTCAATAGGACCAAACATTCCCCTTTCTTGCCCTTTCCACTGATGAGACTCTCGTCTTTCAACGTTCATGACTGCGCCGCTGCGAAAACCGTACAAAGGACCTCGCCGAAAGCTGGTTATCTCGTTCGACTTGGGAACGACGTTTAGTGGGATATCCTACAGGCATGTGCACCCTACTATGCGATTTGGCTGGCCCTTAATGTTCTGTCTAGCGTTCTCGACCCTGGCGTGGTCCCAGAAATCAAAGGCGTGACAAGGTAACTTTTCTCACTCAGAATTCGGATGGAAATGTTCAAGTTCTCTTCAGGTTTCCGTCTCACGAGCATGTTGGCAACGATGCAAAGATCCCAACGATAATGTACTACGACCAGACAGGCGACGTCAGGGCTGTCGGTGCCGAGGCCCTCAAAGAGAATATCATTGAGATGGCTGAGGACGAAGGATGGGTGAAATATTCAGAGTGCGTATTGCTCTATGGCATCCGAATATTATCCCTTACATGACTTTACTAGATTCAAGCTCCACCTCCGACCTACTATCAAAAGAGAACCAGGCCTAGCCACTCAAAACACCATTCCTCCACTTCCTCTAGGAAAAGATATTGTCTCCGTCTTTTCTGATTTCTTTCGGTACCTCTTCGAATGTGCGAAAACGTTTATCCTGGAGAGCCATCAAATGGGAATCGCATTCTGGCAGTCCCTTGGGAATCAAACTGAGTTCATCTTGAGTCATCCGAATGGATGGGAAGGCGAACAGCAGGGCAAGATGCGTGAGGCTGCGGTCCGGGCTGGGCTGGTACCGAATACCGACGAAGGACATGGCCGTGTGCATTTCGTTACCGAGGGAGAAGCGAGTTTGCATTTTTGCATCCATCATGGTTTGTCGACGCATGTCCATGTGGGTGGCAGGTTGTTCTATATGTGGGTACCCTCTGACGTCTTCAACAGGAAGACGAGGCCGTTGTCATTGTTGATGCGGGAGGCGGGACTGTGGATATCAGCACGTATTCTAGCTCGCCTTCAGACCGCGTTGATGCTCTCTCCTTCAAAGAGATTACTGCCCCTCAATGTAAGCAGCTCTCGAATAGCATCAATAATGCGATTTTTGAACTGTCCTTCTGTACTAGGTCACTTTACGGGTTCAATTTTCGTCACTAAAAACGCCAAACGATATCTGGAAGGCGAGGGTTATACCGTGTTTCCTAAATGGTCAATGGTCAACAATCTCTTCTTTTAGACTTTCTTCAAGACTCGCGGTTTGCCCAAGAGGTGGATCTTATTTCCGAGTGTTTCGACAAGACGACAAAGCTCCGCTTCCGTAATGACGATGAGCCTGCATATATCAAGTTTGGTACGATGAGAGATCGTGACCCCGCGCTCGGCATTCGATCTGGGCAACTCAAATTGGAAGGGTGAGTTAATGTTAATCCTGCGATAGTTCTGGTTCCAAAGGTCTCCTCTGCCAGAGGTCAGGTCGCTGAGTTTTTTGAGCCGTCTGTGACGTCAATTATCAATGCCATCGATGACCAGCGGTTTCTTACGGACAAAACTGTTACGGTCAGTTGCTCTCTACATAGTCTATGGACACATTGATAGAGCGAAAACTATAGTCTGTTTTCCTCGTCGGGGGATTTGCCGCGAGCGATTGGCTTTTCAATAAGCTACAGGAATACCTTACTCCGCTGAATGTTACTTTCTCGAGGCCGGACAGCCACGTGTGAGTGCAAGCATCCTGGTGATTTACAACTGATTTACTGTTCGTTAGGAACAAAGCTGTCGCAGACGGTGCCGTGTCCTTCTATCTGGATCATGTCGTCTCAGCCCGCGTGTCCAAGTACGATTACGGAATCTGTTCATCCACTCCTTTTAATTGCTTGAATCCTGAACACATCCTCCGTCGCCATAAGACGTTCTTTGATGCAGCCGGGGTACTCAAGTTGGACGGACAGTATAGTGCCATCCTGCGTCGAGTTGAGTTACTGTTATGGTACCTTACGAGTCCGTAATTGAACACATACACAGGGTGTGCAAGTGTCCGAAGAAAAAGAGTTCCGATCTTCGTATCACAGAGTTACGAAGCTTCTCTCTGACTTCAACAGAATTGATGTGAACATCCTTTGCTACCGTGGGACTCGGGCTGATCCTCGCTGGATGGACTATGAAAGCGGTGCATAGTGATGTTTCTGGTGTCGTTGACGGGACTGACCCTTTGATTAGATGCAATGTATCCGACGCTCTGTGTTGTAACAGCCGATACGCGTGAGGCTGCCAGAGGGTTGATCCTTAGGCGAAGAGTAGACGGGAAATCATATTACAGTTTCTCGTTTGATGTCATCATATTGTTTGGCCGCACGGAGTTGAAAGCCCAAATCAGTTGGAAAGAGAATGTGAGCTTTTCAGATTGTTGACTATGCAGAGCACACGTCTGACTTGAATTATCACAGGGTATGGAGAGGAGGTGAGGTCTTGGGCTTTTGGTTTAGTTGTCGTACTGATTCCTATACAGAAGTCCTGCTCGCATCGTCTACGAGCGAAATTTATGATTACTATGTGAGTATCATTAACTTTTCCTTTGCGAAGGCTTTGTATTGACGGCGCTGGGTAGTTGGGATTATTATGTAGGAGAATCTAAAAGACATTGATTAATTCGTGTACGCTGCCATATGGATCATAACCAACCCCTGAATCGTTCTGTTTATTTGATAGCTTCTCAAAGATAGATAGATAGATAACCGGACAAGGTCCCAAAAAGAAAACCAAACGCAAGCACCAGGGACGCGCAATACTGCAGCACACAATTTCGAAGAACAGCGCGGCAACAGAGACGGCAGGGCCTATGGAACGGAACCAAACAAACGTAAATACCAAGTCAAGCACGGAAACGGGAACAACGAACACTCGGGACGGTACAGGGAAAGGAAGGAGAGGAATATCGTCGGGCTGCATTCGGGCGCTAGTGACAGTACATGCTTCAGGTCCCGCCAGGATACGAGGAGCCCAAAAGGGTAACAGATCCCCCGTACCTGCGTCGAGAGAAGAGAGGCCAAGATTGTGGAAGAAACAGATTAGGAATGATAGTGTTGGAAATTCGAGAGGCTCGTCGACATCGTCGACACCGATGACCAGGCAAGCGAAGAAATGCATACAACTGCAGACTTTATTATACATGCATGTCCCGACTATGTGATAACAGACCTCAACGTCCAGTGCCAAGTGCACCTACGTGTCATACAAAATATGAGCCGGACCTCTGAAACGGGCATGGAGATTAGCAACGCATTTACGATATTAATGATACACGAACCTCTTCTCTACGCCCTACATTTCATATACAAGTTAGCGCGGAGGAACTAAGCTGACGTGAATGGATATTCACATTCTCTATCCAACAGGTCTGGGCGTTCATCTCCGTCCGACCAAAGAGTATGACAATATCAAAGCGAAGGGTAGAAAAGGGCTTTCCATCCGGCCTTCGCTGGGGAACCAGCGCCTTAGCTGCTTCTCGAGTGTCTGCAGTCACAGTGCAAAGCACCGGATACATGTCACCTTGGATATACATGTCACAATGGTGTTGAGCTTTATGGTGTAAGTAGGAACGTACGTTCAGTATCCATCCAAGTCGAATCTGATTTCGAACCGCGATAACTGTAGATACTCACATTGATAGTGTGTAAATCAGAAAGGAGCTTTCGTTTTAAACAGTAGGTCCTTCGAAACTCTTCTTTCTCAAAGACCTGAACATCCTAATATATAAGTTTAGCAACAGAGATGCGGCTTCGGGCGAGATCATCACCTTGGCGAGAATGGTGTCAAATTGATCGCCGAGCCTGATCTCACCAGAGGCATCTTCAAAGGTGTTGTTTCTACGCCGCTGGTGTTCTGGATTGGTAGGGTCAAACAGTCTATCCACCGCTATACCATAGCAATACTTTGAAACCCTAGTTGTAACAGAGTGATCTAGATAGAACGAGATGGCACCGTCCGCAACAGCCTTGTTACTACGATTTACTTGTCAGCTGCGTCCACAAAACGGTAGCATCGCAATCAAGTGCACTCACGCATGACCAGTGTCAGGCCGAGAAAAAGATAATCCAGCTGGTTCTACGTGTCGGCGCATCTTTGAGAATAGATAGCCGTTGGCAGCGAACCCGCCCACAAGAAAGACGGACTAAATCGAATCAAGTTCAAAGACAGCAACCTTTTAAAATATGGTATCCTACTGAAACAGGCTTCTTGGCCTTCGAACATTGGTTGTCGATCTCCTTGACAATGGACGATACCGAGGGGTCAAAAAAGCTAGCAACATCAGAGCTGGACATTTAGGAAAGCATAAGCATGAGTCATAGCGCTGTAAAATAGTTAGAATAACGCACCCTGCCAGCCTTAGCTGCCCAGAACGAATGTCCAGCTTGATATCTGTATCTCGCATTGTTCCAAACTTGATGTAAGCTGGCTCAGTGGCATTCCTGAAGCGATGTTTGGTCGTTTTGTCAAAGCACTCCGCAATGAGGTCCACATCTTGCGCATAGTGGGAGTCTTTCAGCTTATCTGACATATACTTAGGCAGTGTAGATAAGATGAAGCAACGTTGATTACCTTTCAAGAACGACTGGGCGTGGCGGGTAACAAATATAGAACCCGAGAAAATACCTTCCCGAGGCGATCAGATTTAGATGTTGAAAGATTTAGAGCTGGGACGAACATGTAGGAGCGGCGATCTCTTCAAATGGGTGGTCGACGGTTGTACTTGATTGAATACTAGAATATGTACTGATATCGATCGTCCCTCCTCCGGCGTCGACAATCATAACGCCTTCCCCATCCTGAGCAAGTGAGCAATGGGTGGCAGGATGAAAAAGAAGACAACTCACTTTGATATACGGGGAGAGACCATGTTCGATGCAGAAGTGAAGACTGGCTTCACCTTCCGTCACAAAATGGATTCGTTCGTGGCCTTTGTCGTCATCGGGTATCAACCCTGCGTGAATGGCCGCCCTACGCAGTTGCTGCTGTTGAGCTCCCTCCCACCCATTGGGATGGCTAAGAATAAACTCAATGTCTCCTTTGACGGAAAGCAGAAGGTCGGTGCCATTCTGATGCGATTCCTGAATAAATGCCATCGTGCACTTGACCAAGTACGCATAGAAATCGCCGAAGACTTCGACAACATCTTTGCCAGGTGGAAGGGGGGCGATTGCTTCATTTACTTCCTTTGTGTCAGCCCATTTCGGAAGCATATGTAGCTTGAATCTGTTTGAATTTCAGTACATATACTGTTGAGAGAACGGAGAGAATCTCGATATACCTTGAACATTTGATCCATCCCTCGTCCTCCGCAGTTGTTACCAGACTTTCGTCAAGGGCCTCCGCGCCTGCTGCCCTGACCTTACCAGACTTGTCATAGTACATAATTGTCGGGATTTTGGCATCACCACCGGCATTCTCTTGTTCTGGGAATCTAAATGAAATTGAAGTTGATGAAGCTTGCAAGGAATTGGGAGCTATGTACCTTGTTACGCCCTTTACATTAGGGGCGATCCCCGGATCTAGAATACTTTTGCGACGACCTTAGAAACTGCGAGCCGGCAGGAAAGAAATTGGGCGAACGTACCTGTATGACACTCCGCTGAAAGTCGTGCCCAAGTCCAATGCTATCACCAGCTTCTGCTGAGATCCTCCATGCGGACGACGAGGCATGTTGGAGAGTATAACGTTAGCTCCGTTGTCTCAAACTGAGCATCGTGGATGAAGCGGTGACTCGGAGTTCGGACCGCTGTACCGGGTAAGGTTCGAAATAGGAGCCAACCTTTGTCTCTTTTACTTTTTGTTCCTCAGTGCTCAGTACTGCTTATTTCTCCGAATAAGACAGACCTGCGGAAGGGACCGTTCGCCAACTAGCTACATACTTGTCCGATACGCTGTTGGAACAGGTATGGACGTTTGGATGTCCGAGGAGGCAGTCGCAAAATACTATCGTATAAGCACACAGTGCCCTAGTTCTGCAGCATCAATAGTAAGTATTGCTCGCTAAAAGTACAATATAAAAATATCAAGACATCATGGAGGCCCATAGGATGACCTTGGGTTTCATCAATACCGTCATTCTGAACTCCCGTACATCGTCCGAGGGCATATTCGCGCTATACGCCTTCAATCCAAGTTCAGTGGTGCATGCTACAGTCACCCCGTCCTCTGTGACCATCCCCGCCCGTGAATCCTGATTGTCATCGGCCATCATCGCGGGATCAAAACGCACGTCCGGCTGAACGACGTATGTTACGAGGTCCTCCGACGTGATACACTCGTTCATAGCCCGGTCCACCTGTTTCATCAGCTTGGATATCTCCGATATTCGGCCTCCGAAATCCTTTTCGATTATTGACCTCCCATCGGATGCCATCCAGCCAGCGATCCGCAAAACGGACCAAAGATGGGTCACGAGCAGTCGGCTGCACAGATCTTCTACGTCCTCCTCGGAGCGATATTTGGTCTCTGCTCGAGTCAAGGCCCTCCATCGTCCAGCGACAGCTGGTGCATCTGAAAAAGTACATAAGCAGAAAACACGGTTAGATGAAAGTGATAGCCTACTGCTGTCTTTGACGTCCTGGTACAAATCGACGCACATTTTGTGTATTTTTGTCTCTCTGTGCCAGCGCATGATCATCTCGTTGCACGTACGGACCATGACGGCCTGTAACGAGCACAGTAAGGCGACCTCGCGCAGGTCTTGGTTATCTCTTGTGCCCAGAAGGAAAATCATGCGATCGCCAAGCATGCGCTTTTCCTGGCTGACCGCGGCCGATGCATCCTCATCAGAGGGATCCAGCTGACTCTGGTCAAGGCGCAGCGTATCTGACATGTATGACGCGAGCTGCATAATCTCCGAGTTCAAAGCGTTGACCATGGCCTTGATATCAGCATGCGAATGTGCATCAGCTTTGGTGAGGAAGGCTTGGGCATTACGGAGCTCTTCACCGCGCGCGTCGAGGAGCTGACGGTCCTCTTGTCGTTTAGCCTGCTCCCTAGCCAAGGCTTCACGAGCACCTCGAAGTTCCCGTTTCATGTCCTCCATCTGCCGTTGGAGGGTTCTTGCTTCGGTTTGAGCATGGGATAAGGCAGCCGTTAGACCCCGCTTCTCCTGTGAATGCTTCTGCATGGGACCGTCCTTGCGGGGCAAGGGTGTCATGCGTCGGCTGTGTCGGTGATTGCGCTGCCTGTCCTTGCCTCCATCCCAGATCCTCTGCTCCTGACCGTCGAAGTCACGGTCGTCATGAAATGCACCAGGCATATCATATCCGTCTTCAAAGTCCTGGATATCATCCATATACTCGTCCGAAGGTCCATCTGATATGACCGGCAGCCCATTGTCGGCGTCGAGGTGGTATTGACGACCACGCTTGCGGTGCCTTCGTGGTTCCTCAGCCATCCTATCCCGGTCGTAATACAGCTCTTCCTCCTCTCGTCGATGGTGGGCTCGTGGATCCATCCGCTCTGAAAATTCCGGCCCCTGTTCCCCAGGTTGATCTGTCTCCAAGTCGGAACTCAAGACCATCTCTTCGTGCATGGGAAAGTCAACCTCCTGACGGTAAGGCGCATTTTCTACCCTTATAGATGAATCGTTGTACATTGTATTCCAGAGGTCGAGGATCATATAGTGGGATCAACACCGCGTTTTCTGCGAAGCAAAAAATTCATTAGGACGCGATAACCACCGAAAACGTAAAATACACGCACCGGGTATATATAATACAGCAAAAAGAAAAACAGCGTCGAAACGGTAATCCTTGGCGCTGAAAGTGGCTAGCAGTGGTGATGGTTATGGTTGCAGTCAAAGGGTCGGCTGTTCCCGAATTGGCCACTCCTCCTTTCTTCTTTACCACTATGACTACGCGAAAACCCTACGCAGGCTCTCGACGTAAATTGGTTTTCGCCTTTGACCTTGGGACTACATACTCAGGTATATCTTACAGGTGAGCCTGGACGGATATTAGGAAAGACAACGCGCCACTGAAAGATTTTCAGCGTCCTCGATCCTGGCAGCGTCCCCGACATAAAGGGCGTGACAAGGCAGGTTCTTGCATTTAACTATTGGTAGCAGTCTTTGACACAATAATGCTAGGTTTCCAGAGCAAGAACATGTCGGTAGCGACGCGAAAATTCCGACAATTCTGTATTATGACAAAACGGGGACCGTCAGGGCGGTAGGAGCAGAGGCACTGAAGGAGAGCGTTCTCGAGCAGGCGGAAGAAGAGAACTGGTTCAAATGTTCAGGGTGAGTATACTCCCTATGCAACGAGCTCCGCTGTATTTACCCTTCCCGAAGGTTCAAGCTCCATCTTCATCCCAACCTCGAAGGCTCTGCTATCCAAGCCCAGGCCGCCAATTTCCCTCCTCTACCTCCCGGAAAGGACGTCGTCACCGTTTTCTCCGACTTCTTCAAGTATCTCTTTCAATGTGGCAAGACTTACATCTTAGAGACTCACCCGAGCGCGACTACCTTCTGGAGTTCCGTCGAGGATAGCATCGAATTCATTCTCAGCCATCCAAATGGTTGGGAGGGTCGCGACCAAGCCAATATGCGACGAGCCGCTGTATTGGCCGGATTGGTTCCCAATGAAGTCGCAGGCGAGAAGCGCGTTCATTTTGTCACAGAAGGAGAAGCTAGTCTTCATTTCTGTATACACCACGGACTTTCTTCCTTTATCAAAGTATGTCACTTCCAGTACAGCCGAACCATGCTCACCATCGGGGCCATAGGACCAGGAAGCCGTCATAATTATCGACGCCGGAGGTGGCACAGTTGACATAAGTACATACACTTGTGTTTCTGCCAAGGACGAGACCCAGGCTCAGACATTCAAAGAAGTCGCAGCCCCGCAGTGTAACTATTTTTTCGTCAACGTCAACGTCTTTTTAACGCCGTGAACAGGTAATTTCACAGGCTCAATGTTCGTGACCCGTCGTGCGAAGGCATTTCTTGATGGTACCGGTCGTTTTTCTATTTCGACGCTGATTGGCTGACATATTTCAAAGCAAAGCTCAAGCGCACCAAGTTTTCCAAAGAGGCTGAGCATATCGCTCAATGCTTCGATAAAACGACCAAGCTCCGGTTCAAAGTCGCCGACGAGCCAGCATATATCCACTTCGGTGGTATGAGGGATAAAGATCCCAAGCTAAACATCAACATGGGAAAACTCAAATTGACAGGGTAAGGATATTCGTACTGGATATATGCATACTGACATGTCTATTAGTGCTGAAGTGGCAAGCTTTTTCGAGCCATCAGTGTCGTCCATCATAAAAGTCGTTGATGAACAACGATTTGCTTCCAAGAGCACAGTTTCGGTGAGCTGCCGTACTGATGTCCCTCGCATTCTTTCATTGATCTCTTTGTATCCAGGCAGCTTTCCTTGTAGGCGGCTTTGCTGCCAGTAACTATCTCTTCTCAAAACTGCACGAGCATTTCGAACCGCTCAACATCGCGTTTTCACGACCCGATAGTCATGTGTGAGTCCGTCTCCCCACAGTTTTCACGATCTTCCGTTGATAGCAGCTTCATCGCAGCAACAAAGCCGTCGCAGACGGCGCTTTATCCTTCCACTTGGATCGAGCCGTATTGGAACGCATTTCAAAGTACAACTATGGCATCAGAATCTTCACTACATATGACGCATCAGTTCCTGGGCACGTCGAGCGAAAAGACAAAACTTTCATGTCCGATGCCGGCGCGCTGTCCTTGAGTAACCAGTACAGCATCATTCTACCAAAGGTCAGCCATTCAGGTTCGACTGACATGCCGAAATCTAATGATTGCAGGGTGAGTCCATTGCCGAGACCAAGGAATTCCAGAGTCCCTACAGGCGCACGGCCCAAAAGCTCTCTGATCTCGCTTCGATCTCCCAAGATATCTTGTGTTACCGCGGGATCAGGGAGGACCCGCTCTGGATGGATGTCGAAATTGGTGCGTGTGTCTCGGCTTTCCTTTTTTTCGGGGCTGATAGTCTTGAAAGATAACTATCCGGTATTGTGCAATGTGACGGCAGACACGCAAGAAGCCGCCCGATCGTTGGTGCTTCAACGAAGACCAGATGGAAAGTCGTATTTTTCTTTCAGCTTTTCGATCATTCTTCTGCTTGGGCAGACGGAGATGAAAGCTCAGATAGCGTGGGTCGAGAACGTGAGTGCCATCATTTCTGATACGCATGCGTGGTGATGCTGATAAAGTTTTCAGGGAGTTGAAAAAAGGTCAGCTCCGCCCTCTGGAAGTTCAGCTGGTACTGACGTGGTCGAAATTCTAGGAGTCCTGCTCGTATAGTATATGGACCGCAATGTGAGTATGTGTTCTTGATTGAAATGATATAACTGACAGTTCCGTGCAGAACTAGATTAGTGACGTGCACCACTGTAGCAATGTTCTGGTCATTGTATCTGTCTTTTATCTCGATAATGTAGCTGTTATTTAATTTGTAGAGTACTAACGTAAAGTATTACTTTTATTGCCATCGACGTCCTGAAACAAATAACGAAGGTCAGCAGTAAAGCCGTGCGGGTGTGTCACAGACGCGCGTCGTCACATTCTCGTGCCCGTATGATTGCTATAAGGACATGAATTGCCTTTTATATCTTATCCAGTACAATCCTGACTCCTATTTTGATTGGGCAGCGCACCGGTCCGAACTCCGAGTCATAGCTTCCGTCGACGCTGAGACAATGTTCTCCTCAATCTTGTCTTTAACATGCCTCGTCATCCGTATGGAGGACGGCACCAGAAGCTGGTCATAGCATTGGACTTAGGTACGACTTTCAGCGGAGTTTCGTACAGGTGCGTCGCCCAATCTCCTTCCTGCATTCCGAACAGTTCGAAGATAGTTGTAAAAGTATCCTAGACCCAGGGATCGTCCCTAACATCAAGGGCGTAACAAGGTACATAATGCCTCCTAATTCTTCGCAAGCTTCATCAATACCAATTTCACTTAGATTCCCTGCACAAGAGACTGCCGGTGGTGATGCCAAAATCCCGACAATCATGTACTATGACAAGTCTGGTAAGGTCAGGGCAGCAGGCGCGGAGGCCCTTGACGAAAGTCTGGTAACAACTGCGGAGGACGAGGGATGGATCAAATGTTCAAGGTATGTTGAAATTCTCTCCGTTCTCTCAATAGTATATGTACTGAAATTCAACCAGATTCAAGCTACATATGCTTCCTAAATGGGCGGACACAAGGGAAATAAATGAGGCGATCGCCCCTCTTCCACCTGGCAAAGATGTTGTCGAAGTCTTCGGCGATTTCTATGCGTACTTACTCAAATGCACCATGACATTTATTCAGGAATCGCATCAGAATGGCACCGACCTTCTGCTTTCCGTCAAAGGAGACATTGAGTTTATTCTTAGCCATCCCAATGGGTGGGAGGGAGCTCAACAGCAGCAGCTACGGAGGGCGGCCATTCACGCAGGGTTGATATCTGATGACGACAAAGGTAACGAACGAATTCATTTTGTGACGGAAGGTGAAGCCAGTCTTCACTTCTGCATCGAGCACGGACTCTTCCCGTATATCAAAGTGAGTTGTCTTCTTTTTCATCCTGCCACCCGTTGCTCACTCGCTCAGGATGGGGAAGGCGTTATGATTGTCGACGCCGGAGGAGGGACGATCGATATCAGTACATACTCTGGTATTCCATCGAGTACAACCGACGACCATTCATTTGAAGAGATCACCGCTCCTACATGTTCGTCACTGTCTTATACTTCTGCCCATTCTGAATCTTATCCCGTCGGTGAGGTACCTTCTCGGGTTCCATATTCGTAACTCGCCACGCTCAGTCATTCCTGAAAAGTGCGGAACCTTACTTTGCTTCGTCTTATCTACATCGTCTAACTATACGGCAGATAAGCTGGAAGATTCTCCCTATGCCCAAGAAGTGGACCTCATTGCGGAGTGCTTTGACAAAACGACGAAACATCGCTTCAGGAACGCTAATGAGCCAGCTTACATCAAGTTTGGTATGATGAAAGACACGGATATAAAGCTGGATATTCGTTCTGGGCAGCTGAGGTTATCAGGGTGCGTTATTCTAATCGTGTTCCATTCCTGTGATTCATGCCTACGCATTCCTAAATTTCCAGCTCTGACGTTGCTAGCTTTTTTGAGCCTTCGGTATCCTCCATTATCACGGAGATCGATGACCAACGTTCCAAGGCCAAGAAGCTTTTTTCCGTAAGGACTCTCCTCTCTTTTCAAAGGCCGCTCTCTCTGAACTTGATTCAATTCAGTCCGTCTTTCTTGTGGGGGGGTTTGCTGCCAACGATTATCTATTCTCGAAGATGCGCCGACACATAGAACCGGCAGGATTATCGTTTTCTCGGCCCGACAGCCATGTGTGAGCGCTCTTGATTTCGTGCTGTCCTTTTCTGGGCAAAGTTGACAACTAAATCGTAGTAACAAGGCCGTTGCGGACGGTTCCATTTCGTTCTATCTAGATCACTTTGTTACCTCTCGGGTTGCAAAATATGGCTATGGTCTCGCAGTGCGAGTACTGTTCGACCCGACCAATGCTGAACACCAGCGCCGTCGAAGCAAGACCTTCATCTCTGATTCTGACGGTGAGCTCAAGCTTCCTGGTGCATACGGTACCATTCTCGCCAAGGTGATGATGAGATTTTCTGGTCAGCCCGAAACCGCATTTCCGTTGCTGATTTTTTATATTTTACTCTAGGGCGTTCAGGTGTCTGAGGACAAAGAATTTCGAAAGAGCTTCCACATAAAGGAAAAACACCTGTCTGACTTGAACACTGTCAAGCAGGATATTTTATGTTATTATGGTTCGAAATCAGACCCTACCTGGAGGGATACTGAACGTGCGTTCCTACTTCCCCATAAAGCTCAACGTCATTGTGACATGTATATCCAAGCCGACATGTATTCGAAGCGTTTCACTGTGACTGCGGATACTCGGCAGGCGACCAAGTCACTGGTTCTCCATCAAGGAAGGAATGGGAAGACCTACTTTTCCCTCAACTTCGACATCATCATCCTTTTCGGTCGAACGGAGATAAAAGCCCAAGTTTGTTGGATAGAGAATGTGAGCGTTCACGTTAAGTGGCTTGGCGTCTGTGCGCTAACAGGTATATGAAATGTAGGGCGTAGAGAAGAGGTTTGTGTATCCTTCGAAATACCGTAAATACTCACCCCTTCGTGTCCAGAAAGCGTACGTTCTCCAGTAGTTACAGTGCTGTTGGGATTTGCAACTTCAAGCTGATGCCGGAAGATTCCCGAACATTCGGCTTAGTAATTTGTCACGATACTTTGATATATTTAGGTACTTTAGTAGAATATTCTAGATACATTCTGTAGTATTTAAGGAGCTCGTTCCGAGCTCTAGTAGCCAACAATTTAGTATATTCACCTACTGCAAGCCTCCCACTGTTATATTTACAACAAGTGCAAGCCAATGCGCACGTTTCCCAGTAATACTAGAGCCAAGTGCAACGTGTGCATTGTTGACATGATACACTGAGGGAATGTTACAGTAAAAGCCAACGTGCACATTCCCCAGTAACACTTGAGCCAAGTGCAATGTGTGCATTGCTGACAAAGGCTTGGGCCGCAGAAATCTGTCATTGATCACTATGTGTGTTTTGTATCATTAAATAAATAAATACATGTAGTATTTGAATATATATAATCAACGATAAAATATGTGCCGGTGGGCGGGCACGGCGGGCTGTAGGCGTCGACGGTGGTCATCACTATCAGGTATGGCCGAAAATGGGGACTGTGAGGACGTGGGGATTAATGCACTGCCGAAAAGGGTGAGACATGCCGGAGAATGTGTGCTTCGGGACAGGGAGTAGGCGCGCAATGGTGATGACGCCAAGCGGCGGGTAGTGGTGGGGGTATCCGTGGTCGCATAGCCATGAATTCGGGCACGCTCATCATAACATGATGCCTAAAAAGGCGTGCATGTTGTCGGCATCGCCCGCTGTCCGCATCCCAACCTCGCTTGCACCCATCCACCCTTCTGCACCTCTCCGGCACATCCCCACCTTCCACTCCATCCCTCGGCTATGACTTTGTAAGACTCTGCTTCATGCTCGAAGCCTCCCCACCCCTCACGCCATCGCTGTCGCCATCGTGACCGTCATCGTTGTCATCGGCATCGGGTGTGCATCGCTTTCCTGGCTGCAGAAGGTGGTCAATGTTGTTTTTCAGGTTAGACCTAGTAACGTTGGTGTATTTGAAAACTGGGGTCAACATAGATTGGCCCCGATTTCGATGCGGGAATGCTGGGGTAGGTCGTAACAGGAATGGGATTGGGCATCGTGGTTGCCAGTAGGCATTGGTGGGCGTCGTAATCAATGGCAAATGTGTTGGTAGCGTTCCTCATCGTCCGGGATGGAGCTAATAATGCTGCCTCGTGTGAGGGCTTACACACGGCCAGTAGGGAAAGAAGCAGAAAAGAAGCGACACAGCCACTTGATCGCTCTGCGGTTTCACAGACCGGAGCGATTGAGCGAGTGGAATACATGCTCGGGACGCATCCTCTGTTCAATTCATCCCTTCTGTGGCCTCAAAATCATTGGAATATAGTATTATTGCAGTGTAGAGTATATTTATGTAGTTTTCTGTGTATGAAATACATCCCAACCTTGATTAATATGTATTTCATGGTTGATAAACCGCATTTTGGGCCATTTGTTAGAGTATATCCATTCTGTGTGGTTCCATATACCATCACCAAGGTCCGGATGAGGTGCATATGCAACATTATGCTTTATGTTGTCCAAACATAGTGTCTGATTTACAGAGATCCACTTGTATAAACCTCGTTATTCACTTCATTGCTTAGAAAATGTACGCTCATATTCTATCTTGGTGCACTTTCGTCTGATTGTCTCACCAAAACAAAGTTATTGTGTCGGAGGCTCAGGGCAGGTGCCTTTTCAGATATATGCCACCCAGAATAAATGAAATCCATACTTTTACAGACTGTGTATTCTTGTTTGAATGTGTACTGTGGGGTGAAGGATGTGTTGCATCTGCATTTGATAATGTAATTCATATTTATTTTTGAATCAGATACAGAATAGAGACAAAAAAGCTATATATAAAATATGAATACTAATAGACACAATCTGGTAAAAATTGAGCGCTAGAAGAGCTACATCGACTGTACAATTGCGACCCGTTGGTCACTGCGAGTGATTTAGGGGCTGTCCGGCAGATTCCGGAAATCAACTCAAAATGTTCTTCTCTCACTAGTCCTACATGCAGCGAGAAAGAAGCTTACAGAGTCTTCATATATTATACCAGTGCACATTCTATATCTAAAAGAACAGATTATACAAATATTTTGTCCAAGATTCCAAGCCTATCGGATTGGAAATACTATATTCCCACGGCAGGCACATCCAAGCGCACGTCGACGCATTCACCCAAAATATGCCATGGGTGGGCGTTGAGCAGTGCATGGAATATTATTTTCGGGCCTGCGTTTCTTTTTTTGGGACCCAAGCGATGCCGATGAATGGGAGGGCGGGGAAACACGGGAAATTCGGCACCAATCTGTGCACTGATGACGTAGCTGAGAGCGGACCGATGGGATGAATATGACACATACAATGGGCATACAGCGGCCGAAAATCAATCTGAAATATATTTTACCGAGAACACATTAATATAAATACAATTTTACAGACTGTACGAATTGTATTTTTGACAGCTTTAGTAGTTACTGGGTAAATTGTATCAAATGGACAGTATAACCTCAGGTGGACTGTGGTGGGCGGAATCGATATCTGAAGCGTGGGAAATAGCTCCCGGGAATGTGCACAGCCGTGATTTGATCATGACGCCACGTGTATGTCGATGTGTGCATTGAATAGACAGAGAGCAACTACTGGAAAACGTGTGCAATATGGACGCTATGGACTCAAATACTTTACTGATGTTCATCTTCGTCTCAGAGGACCGGCTCGTGTTTTGTATGACAAAGACACGTAGGTGCACTTGGCATCCGAGATTGGACATTGTTATCGCGTAGTCCAAGCGTGCATGTATATAGTCTGCGGTCGTATACATTTATTCCTTTGGGAAGCTATTACACGGCAATTTGTAGCCCTTATAGTAATGCGAGCACGAGAATGTGACCGCGCGCATATGAAAAGATTCACCGGCACCGTCGGATGATGTACGGGACATCCATCTCAGTGACGTCTTGATATTTTAATATTTACGTTTGCCGAGCAATACCGACGATACATACTGCAAACTAGGACACTAGGTGCTTATTCCCGTATGTGACTAGAGACAGACATGACCCCAAAAGGTAGAAGGTTAGGAACTGGTTATAATAAACATGTAAGTAGGGTACGCGAATTAATCAAAGACTCTTAGATCCTCCTATAACAAATCCAAGCTGTCAAACAAGAAGGCAATCGGTACGAGGCTTCGCCTCAGCCGAGATGACGACACTCACATAGTAATCATAAATTTCGCTCATATACAATACGTGCAGGGCCTCTGTATACCAAGATCAGTACGATAATCAAACGAAAATGCCGAAACCTTCACCTCTTCTCAACGCCCTATCACACTTTGAGTCAGACGCATACTCAGACAACAAATGGATAAAAGAACTCACATCTTCCAACCAACAAATGTAAGCTTTCAACTCCGTGCGGCCGAACAAAATTACGATGTCGTATGTGAAGCTGTAATACGACTTCCCATCTGCCCTTCGGGTGAGAACCAACTTCTTCGCAGCCTGTTGTGTATCAGCCGTGACAGAACACAGCGTCGAATACATATCATCTACATAATACTAAGTCATGTCAAACAGCATCGAAGAGAACAGCTCACCACCTTCTCTATCTTTCCAACGGGGATCCTTTCGGACCCCACGATAGCAGAGGATGTCTAGTTCAGTGGTATTAAAGCTGGATAAGAGCTTTGCAGACTCCGTGTATGTACGTCGAAATTCTGTGTCCTCTGACACTTGAACTCCCTATATATACAGTTAAAGATAGATTTGAGTTCATCTGTCAAGCAACATTCCTTTGGAAGAATAGTGTCGTACTGCCCATCCAAGAGGAGTTCTCCCGTTACGTGCAAGAATGCCTTGTGTCGGCGTGCAATATGATCAGGCTTGGTCGCGTCATAGCTAACGGATGCATTAACACCGTAGCAGCACTTGGATACACGAGCGGAGACGACATGATCGAGATAAAATGACACCGCACCGTCTGCGACAGCCTTGTTTCTAGGGAAAAAAGAGATGTCATTCCCTTGTACACCATCGTCAAGTTATATCACTTACACATGGCTGTCGGGCCGCGAGAACGTGATGTTCAGTGGGCTAAGATAGTCTTGTAACTTCGTAAAGAGCCAATCACTCGCAGCGAAACCCCCGACAAGGAATACTGACTACGGCACCTTCCCCGTCAATAATGACACATCATTGACCGGTCCTACCTACCGTAACAGTCTTATCCGTGGTGAAGCGCTGTTCATCGATAGCATTGATGATAGACGCCACAGATGGTTCAAAGAAACGAGCAACCTGATGGCTAGCCAAGGCAGGGATTAGCTGGAGAGGCGCAACCACACATTGATTGACTTACCCTTCCAACTTGAGCTGGCCTGATCGAATACCAAGATCTGGGTCACGGTCTCGCATCCCCCCGAACTTGATATATGCTGGCTCATCGGCATTTCGGAAGCGTAGTTTTGTGGTCCTGTCGAAACACTCGGAAATGACATCCACCTCTTGAACGAATCGCGAGTTTGCTAAGAAGTCTGGTGTAAAGGGCATGGTCGGCATCCACGGTCGTGGCGATGATATATTATTATAAAAGTTCTCACCCTGTAGATACTGTTTGGCGTTTTTAGTAACAAATATGGACCCTGTGAAATGACCTTATACAGAAATATGCATCAGGACGCGGGATTTACATCAAACAGGATGCACGTACATTGTGGTGCAGTGATTTCCTTGAAAGCCATAGAATCAACATGGTCAGATGGCACGCTCGAATATGTGCTGATGTCGACGGTGCCACCGCCTGCGTCGACAACAACAACAGCTTCGTCTTCCTAAGCAAAACGTTAGAGTGGCTACGATAAATCAACCTCGATACCCACGTGAACATGCGAGGACAGTCCATGATGTATGCAAAAGTGCAAACTCGCCTCTCCCTCTGTGACAAAATGTACCCGGCCATATCCTTCGTCGTTGTCAGGTACAAGCCCCGCTCGTACTGCAGCCTCACGCATCTTCCCCTGTTGCTCGCCCTCCCAGCCATTCGGATGACTCAAGACGAATTCTATCCGGTTTTCAATGGACTCCCAGAACGTTGTGCCAGTCTGATGGCTTTCGAGTATGAACTTCTTGCCGCATTCAAACAGATATCGGAAGAAATCAGAAAAGACCGACACGATGTCTTTACCTGGAGGAAGTGGGGGAACGGAGTCTTGGATTACTGTGTCTGGTTCGGATTTCACAATTGGACGGAGGTGGAGCTTGAACCTAGCAAATGCGAATTAAAGAAGGAAGCGAAAGCGGTAAATAAACGCACTCTGAATACTTAACCCAGCCATCCTCCTCGGCTTGTTCAATGATATTTTCTTTGAGCGCTTCTGCGCCAACAGCTCTGACATTCCCCGCTTGGTCATAGTACATGATGGTCGGGATTTTCGCGTCGTTGCCAACACGCTCTTGAGACGGAAACCTGGACACTAAGTCACACATTTTTCTGTCGTTATGCGGTGGAAACACGTACCTCGTTACACCTTTGATTTCTGGGACAATACCGGGGTCGAGAACACTAGAGAATGAAAGGAACTTCAGTAGACCCTTGCAGGTACCCTTGCAGAGAATACGTACCTGTAGGATATCCCGCTGAATGTCGTCCCCAGGTCGAAGGCCATTAAAAGCTTTCGGCGAGACCCATTGTAGGGTTTTCGCGACGATACGGCCATGGAAGAGAAGTTGAAAGGTGAGGATGTCTCATTAAGGAAGAAAATGGATCAGTTTGGTCTTGTTGACCAGCGCCTTTGTCACGGACGCGTTGCGTCACACATTCTCGTGTCCGTATGCCTACTTGAAGGGGATCCATTATAGGTGTTCGGAAGCTCGGACCGCCAATGCATGTAAGCATCCGTCTCAGCACAAGATATACATCCAAATTAACTACTGGGTCTCGAAGGAGGAAATATATATAACACCTACTTTCAACAGACACTCCGCTCTCGTCTCCTCCGTAACGCCTGCCATGAGTCCCAGGTTGCATGAACATGCTATAGGGCCGCTCCCGTCTTCTTCAGCAATCATGTACGAAGGGTCGAACTGCTCTCCGGCCTCAACCATGAGAACATCGAGATCTCTCGACGTTATACCCTCGCCGATGGCCCTATCCAGTTTCTTCACGAGCATCACCAGCACATCCAAGCGTTTGCCAAATTTATTTATCATCCTCTTTTCTGTGTCCGCATTCGACCACCCCGCAACATGCAATACATCTCGAAGAGACTCGAGCAAAAACCACGAGAACCTCTCCTCAAAGTTGGTATCGAGTACATATTTGGTTATTTCTCGAGTCATGGCTCTCCATCTTCCCGCGACGGCGGGATTCTCTGCAGGTACAGATATTAGCTAAGTAGTATTATTGTCAGATCTCAGACGGCGAGAACTCACTAGATGTGCGAATGTGGTGGTACATGTCCTGAAAGACACTCGACAGTGGATCATGTGAGCTCCAGCGAGATACGGCGTGACTAGCCGCGTTGACCAGAATCGCCTGGATGCTTTTCTGGACCACCTCTATATGCATTTCCCTGTCCTTGTGATCCTGCAACAGCCGGACCATCGGCTCCCCAAGAACCTTCCTCATTTGCATCACCGCCGCCGTCAAATCCTCGAACTCGTCCCTCATACCTGCATCCCTACCTTTACAGTCGAACTCATCCACCATCATAGCGGCAATCTGCAACACCTCGGAATTCAACCCCTCCACCAAATCCTTAATCTCGGCAAACGAGTACGCGTCTGCCTTGGTCAAGAACATCTGTGTATCATGGAGCTCCTTGCCGCGTGTATTGAGCAGACGGCGGTCTTCCTCGCGGCGGGCTTGTTCTCGTGCAAGTGCTTCACGTGCACCATGTAGTTCCCTCTCGAGTTCCTCATTCATCCTCTGAAGGGTGCGGTTTTCTGCTTGGGCATGCCCAAGATCCTGCACGAATTTCCTCTTTTCCCTGGACCACTGTGCCCCTCGGTCATCCTGCTTCTGATATGAGGCATTGAACTGCCGGTCCTTCCTGTGGTCTGGTTGCCTTTCCTTCCCGGCCCTGGACTCCAAGTTCTCTTTATGGTCTGGTTCAAATTGCGCTATTCTCTCAGCGAGATCTGCTTTGCCAAAGTTTGGGATATCCAGGCTGCTACCAGAGACGATGGGATTCGATTTAATCTTTTCAAACGGGGCTTCGTTTGGCTTCACAGGTTGCGATAGAACTTTTTCCACTTCAAGGGTGTCCTTCAACTCGATGTCTTCCATGTCCCAAGGCTCTGGCTCGTCGATATCGTCACATCCAGGGGTACCCGGAATGTATGGCTCGCTGTCCACTTGCATATCCGCCGCATCTGGTTGCTGGAACCCAGAAGTAGTAGCACGGGACGGTCCTTCTTGTACAGTATTGCAGACCATTCTTTTAGGGGCAGATCTCTGAAATTTAATCAGTGAACTAGATTTTCGTGTGCGAAACGTGCCTTTGAGTATAAGGAGACCAGGATTTAGTTCTAGTTCCACTCCAATTCGAGTAGCAATGGTGGTCGCAAAGAACGGATTGTATCGCACGTGGCTTTTGGTATCAGGCCGTAAGCCGGGATCTATTTGAAGGCCGGCATTTCCTTCTTTGTACTACTTCTTTGTACTTCTTTCTATCAAACCATGGCAGGACGCGAAGCCTACAATGGTTCTCGCCGTAAACTGGCGATCGCCTTCGACCTTGGAACTACATTCTCCGGAATATCATACAGGTACGTTCCAATCGAGCCGATGCAATGGAAAATAAAAAATGCTCCCTAGTGTTCTGGATCCCGGTAACATACCAGAAATCAAAGGCGTAACAAGGTAATCAAAGCATTCAGTCATTCTTTTCTTACTGAGAGTTTCCTAGATTTCCGTCTCAGGAGCACGTTGGGAGCGATGCAAAAATCCCGACAATAATTTACTACGACCAGGAAGGGAAGGTTCGAGCAGTCGGTGCCAAAGCTCTCAAGCAAAACATTATCGAACAAGCAGAGGACGAAGGATGGGTGAAATACTCAGGGTACGTCACTGCCTCCATGAATGATCGCCACTCTTGACGCACTCGGACCGTCGCCCGCCAACAGATTCAAGCTCCACCTTCGCCCAAAACAGCACTATGCCCCTCACATCAGCTCGAATCTCCCACCACTCCCCCCAAATAAGACTGTCATCCAAATCTTCTCCGATTTCTACGCGTATCTCTTCCAATGCGCCAAGTCTTTCATTCTCGAAACCCATCAAAGCGCCCTTGTCTTCTGAAACTCGGTCGAGGACTACATCGAGTTCATTCTATCACATCCTAACAGGTGGCAAGGCGCACAGCAATCGAAAATGCGACAGGCCATAGTTGATGCTGGACTGGTTCCGGACAACGAGGAAGGTCACACTCGGTACAGTTCGTTACAGAGGGCGAAGCAAGCCTGCATTTCTGCATACACCACAGCCTTTCATCATACTTGAAGGTGAGACTGTCTCTTTTCGCAAACATTGGTCTAATTATTCTGTCTCCAGGATGACGAGGCTGTTGTCATCATAGACGCTGGCGGAGGGACGGTCGATATCAGCAGCTACATGACTACACCTTCGAGTACTCCGGATGTCAAATCCTTTCAAGAGGTCGCAGCCCCTCAATGTACGCGATTTCACTTATCCATCATTAGTGCTCGACACTACGCATTTTACAGGCCATTTTACCAGGCTCTCTCTTCGTCACGCAGCGCGCTAAAGCATTCATAGAAGGTAGTCATAAACCCGTTTCTCTTTCTAGCATCTGAACTGAGACCTTTCAAGATAAATTGAAAGGCTCAAGGTTTGCCGAAGAAGTTGGAAACATTGCCGAATGCTTTGACAAGACTACCAAGCTTCGCTTCAGGAATGCAGAGGAACCAGCCTATGTAAAATTCGGGTCGATGAAGGATAAAGACCTCGCGTTAGACATTCGTTCCGGGCAACTCAAATTAGCGGGGTACGTTTCCTTTCATATTATTCTTGATGTCACTGACAGTCATTTGCATAGGACCGAGGTTGCCAGTTTCTTTGAGCCGTCGGTAAAGGCTATCATCGACGTTGTTCATGACCAGCGCTTTGTATCCGCCAAGACAGTATCGGTGAGCGTAGCATCTCTTTCATCTATCTCTTTCATCTTCACAGACCGCACCTAGACAATCTTCCTTGTCGGCGGATTTGCTGCCAGTGATTATGTGTTTCTTAAGCTTCAGGAGTACCTGACACCCCTCGGCATCGCATTCTCTCGCCCTGATAGTCATGTGTAAGTCCTCATCCGGCGATCGCCGATTACTCGTCTGTGTGCTAAATACTTGCGGAATAGAAACAAGGCAGTTGCAGATGGCGCTATGTCATTCTATCTTGATCGTGCAGACACAAGTCGAGTTTCTAAGTTCGACTACGGTGTAGAAATCTCAAGGGTGTTTGTCCCCGGAGATCCTGAGTATGAAAAACGCAAAGACAAAGCATACATCACAGCCAGCGGTGCATTTGTAGTAGGACATCAGTTCAGTATAGTGATACCCAAGGTAGGTATGCCGTCTTATATCTACGATTCTTTGTCCGGGTAACATCAAACAGAATACTCACGTTTATGATGATACCGAATTCCGCCAAGCATATATCAAGTCCAACGAACATTTGTCCAAGCTTTCTACAATATCAACCGATATTCTCTATTACCGTGGATCTAAAGAGAACCCTTGTTGGATGGATAATGAACCTAGTTAGCCCATGCATCGTAAAACACTCCTGAACTCTCATTATCTGTTTCAGATTTGTATCCTGTCCTGTGTCGTGTTACCGCGGATACCCGCGAAGCTGCAAAAGGGCTGAAACTTGAGAGGAGACCCGATGGCAAAGGCTTTTTTAGGCTCGACTACGATATCATCCTGCTATTCGGGAAAACTGAATTGAAAGCTCAAATCTCTTGGAAAGAAGATGTGCATGTTCCTTTGATTCGCAGCCTTGTGCTCGCGTATTCATTAGTTGTTATAGGGTGTCGAAAAGCGGTAAACAACTTGTGCCTTTACAATGCCACCTACTCATCTCCATGCCATAGCGGTCCTGCTCGGGTTGTATACGACCGAGACCTTTGAAGCTGCGCTCGTCTTGCGATCATGATGTATGTGTATAATATCTGTCTACATATCTACAGCAATATTGGTGGCGCCCCAACTTGTTATACCTCATCTAGTCTACACCGTGTCAGGACGTGCACACTTTCGTATTAGAGTATTTCTTGAACATTACTGTCATGATACGTTACATGGACCAGAGTCAGCACAAATGTAATCACAATGTATACAGATTCACTGGAGGTGACCACCTATTAATATTCCTACTTTGGCTCGTCTTGGCTAGCTTTCTTCTGCAATCCTCCCAGAGGCAAAATTGCCTAGAACACCTCCTTTTGCGAGGTTACCATTGCATTCGTTCTGAGAACCCGTTATTTCGGCACTTCTTACTATTCTGTAGGTTTGTCATGTCCGCGCCGATTAAAATATGATTCCAACTGAGCTGCCGTCATTTACGACTCCATTTGGAGAACCCGAAGAATAATAAACTGTGTATTCGTCACTAGTCAAATTCGTTCGGCTTACAAGAAAGGTTTGTGTAGGAGAATTGAGAGCAGAGGTTCAGTAAGAAAACATCAGTATTGGAGATTTCCTGCATGTACGATAATGATGAGAGTTTAAGTGAACTGAAGAGATCAAGGAGAATGGCGATCCTTCAATGACCGGAGCAAGTCAGTAGGTAGGTATTACACATGCCAGGCATAAATAATACAATCACGTACCTAATTATCCATACCCTCAACCGAACCCAATAGGGTTCCGTAAGAAATGTCCGAATTCTAAACACCGTATTTAAAACATGGTTTATAACATGTTTGAAACCGGTTTTAAACACGAGGGGTCCAAATGGGTGTGTTTGCAATTGTTAATAATGATGACGTTTTCGCAGCTTTTACAAGCAGAAATCAATGCTCTATCCACAAATTTGGTGGATGAACATAGTATTTGCTGGCATTCCAGATGAAATTCTGACAGTTTCCTTGGTTTTGTCACTAATCCTCGCAAAAGTAATGGATATGTCTATATATATCCAGTCATCTTGGCTAATGTAACAGCGTGACCGACTAATCGCCGACAGTATGTGAGCCTGGATTAAGCCTTACAGTGCTCCTCTGGCATTTTACAAGGGTATCGAAGTTGTCTACACGCAAGCATGTTATAAACATCGTTTATATGTCATTTTTAACAGGTTACAGCTGTTCCGGAAAATAATGAGAATCACGCGAGAACAACGTGTGCTCAAATTTGACGTATTTACTATATTTGGTAAATATATTCTCCTCGATGTACATCTTGGTTCGACATTCATATCCTCTGTGAAGTTATTCTTCAGACCACTTCAGATGTCACTGACTATTTCGAAGCGGTAAATGTCGAATTTGGCCAGTTTTAGCCATTGGATGAGCTTCAGGACATCCCTGATATGCCAGTGGACGGCGTCGGACACACGCTTGCTCCTGTAATTATCAGAATGCATACACAGTTTTGTAGTTCTTGCAGTTACCTGAATATATGCTATCACACTCCAGGATACCCCTCATTGTACGCAGGAGGTTCTACAGATGCCGATGTGGCTCCGCTGTGCTAGTATGGGTGTCAGGGTACATTCTTTGATGTCCGAACTGTTACAATGTCTGTCAGATGTTATATCGTGGTTCTATTTCGCAGATTTTTATGAAAGGGCCTCAGAGGCATAACATGAGTGAGTTATACAGGTGTACATTGAGGAGAATATATTTACTAAATATAGTAAATACGTCAAATTTGAGCACACATTGTTCTCGCGTGATTCTCATTATTTTCCGGAACAGCTGTAATAACATTTCTTACCAAGTTGTTTGAAACATGTTTGAAACCTCTGTTTATAATACCCAAATTAGGAAGGATGTTTATAACCGGTTTTAAACACGGTCCCATAATATCTTACGGAACCCTAGAACCCAAGACCGAGCTCATGGTCAACTTTACGCTGCTGGGTAGAATCTAGCTGAAGGCCTCCGGGGTCTGCTATCCGCAGCCCCTCATAAAGGTCGGTAGCTTGTGAACATTGTTCAGCGCCTGGTAGCGGGTCATCGTGCAGACCCTCGGTGGGAGGTGCCCCATCCCATCAAGCTCCGCCATGCTCTCCGAAGATGCAGAGGCGTTAACGTACCACAAAGAGAAGTTCGGCAATGGCCGGTGTACTGTACAGTTGCCGAGCTGACACGGCCTACGGATTTTTCGCCTCGCGGAAAATTGGGGGATAGTCGGCTAGTCGCGGGGAAAACAAACATTCCACAATCTTGAGGAATGCGAGGGAGGATGTCAGAAAGCTGTATTCCCTTTTTTTCAATTTTGCTGAAGAACAGCGCGGTAGCGCATAGACCGAAATAAATAGGCTCAGAGAGAACAACAATTGAGAGGTAGACAGGGAGTACTAGAGGGCTAGAGAGCGCTGCATTCTCAGCCGTTAAAGATGATGGTGGTTGAAAAGAGCGGCACCAGCGGGCCGTTGCGACTTCTTCGATGCACGTGATGGACATAGATGTATGATTGGTATTTCAAATTTCCCAATATCTCAATATGATTGGCGATTGTATCTCAGTATCGGACTTTCTGAGGGTATAAACACCGTCTTCTGACACTTTCTTCCCCTTCCTGACACAGCCTAGTGCAATGGCAGCCACGCGTCGCGAACGGTGCAGTGACTCTTCCCGCAAACTAGTCATCGCATTTGACCTCGGAACGATAAACTCTAGCGCATCTTACAGGTGAGTTCCATTAGATTACGTCGCAGGTGATGACGATGTATTTCATGTTTAGCGTAGTCCTTGCTCCCGGAACCGTGCCAGATATAAAAATCGCGAAGTACGTGTAAACGTACTGCCTTCTAGGTCATTCCTTTTGACAATTAGGTATAGATTTTTATCTTGGGGAGATGCCATCGCAGAGTATCTCCGAGTACCGACAGTTATATACTACGACCAGCATGGCAAGTTTACTGCAGTCGGCGCTCAAACACTCGATCAAGCCACTATATACAATGCCAAAGAGAAGGGCTGGGTCAAATACTCTCTGTGCATCCAACTATTTTGCATTCAATTCACGCTTACCAAGAGGACTTCATAGACTTAAGTTTTATCTCTGCCCAGCAGGCATGACTTCACTCAACGCCAGTCTCCCGCCACTTCCTGCAGGAAAGACTGTCCTACAGCTTTTCTCTGACTTTTATGCGTACCTCTTTGAAAGCACCAAGGATTTTATCCTTAGAGACGATCCGAGCGGCAAAACTGTCTGGAACACCGTCAAGGACAACATCGGGTTCGTACTCTCACATCCTAATGGATGGGAGGGGGAGCAGCGAAATCAGATGCGTCAGGCGATGATCAATGCCCAGTTAATCTGCGACAATGACAAGGGACGTTCTCAGATAAACTTCGTCACTGAAGGCTAGTCGAGTTTGCGTTTTTGCATCCAGCACGGTCTTTCATCGCACATGAAGGTCAATTCTTCTAGGGTTGTTTTCGGACTAATCATTAAAATTTCTATCCGTAGGAAAACGAGGCCGTTCTCATTATCAACGCCGGTGGGGGTATCGTTGACTTAAGTACCTACGGTAGTGTTATTTCAGCAACGACTTCCGGAGCTTGATCTTTGCCAAAGGTCTCAGCACCCCGGTGTGCGTCACTCCTTCATTTCCTTCATTTGACTTTCCAAACAATTCGGCGTGTAGCTCTTCTTGCGGGATCAGTCTTTGTGACCCATGAGACTCGAAAATTCATAGCCGGTAGGATTTACGCTGCTTCTAATTGCTATCAACAGTCTACTAATACATCCATTGGCTAGACAAATTAAGAAGGTCGAAGTTCGCCGTAAAGGTCGACAGGATTGTCGAATGTTTCCACAGAACTATAAAGCTAGCCTTCGAGGGTCTAGTAGGTAGAGATATGCATGTTGATTTTGGATCTGACAGTGACAAAAGTAGTAAGTTGGGGGTTGATTCTGGACGGCTGAAATTATCCAGGTATCACTCGTTCTTTCTTTCAACTTTGACGTTAAATCTCAAGTCCTTCATGCAGGGGTGACGTCACGAAAGTTTTTGAGCCTTCCATAAGGTCTATCATTGATGCAGTCGAGAGCGAGCGCCACACTTGCAACAAACCAAAATTGGTAAGTCTTCGCCAATACTAGCCCTTCAAGATCGATGCTAGCCCATTTTATTGGGACCATATGCCGGTTTTCTAAACTCTAAATCCTTCCAGATTGTAGTACTTTGCGGCGGTTTTGCAGTCAGCGCATGGCTGTGCAAGCAACTTTGGGAGGAGTTGAAGGCCCTCGACATCGTTCTCTCTTGTCCTAGAAACCATACTTCAGCCGACTCGGGTGCCTCCAAAGGAAACATGAATATGAATACACACACAGTCTATGGCTCGATATCAATCTATCTTGATCTGATAGTCATCAGCTGTATCTCCAAATCTACCTACGGCGTGCAGGTGGACAGAAAAAACAATCCCGATGACCCTGAAGACAGAAAACGAACGCTTCACGTACACTGACACCAGTGGGACTGTCAGGCTAGGCGACCAGTTCATAGTGATCTTGCCTAAGGTAAAATCTCTGGTTTCGACGATGCTATATTGACAAAATCTACCTTAGAATACTGTTGTCTTCGAGGATACCGAGTTCCGCCTGTCAAGCATGCGAATTAACGAGCATTCGAGGCATTTGACCTCGATATCACACGATATTATCTGCTACCGTGGATCAGAAGAGTGCCCCAGATGGATGTCTGAACAGATGGACACCGAGCGAAGTGGGTCTGCTTGACATTTATCAGGGCTGCATTCTGAATAATGTGTTCCAGATAACACTGTTGTCTTATTTCGCCTCAAGGCCGATACCAATTGCGGTGCCAAACATTTGCCACCCCAGAAGACCTCGTCTGGAAAGACCTTCTATGTACTCGAGTATGATATTGTCCTCGTCTTCGGAAAGACGGGACTGAAAGCTCAGATCTGCTAGAAAGAAAACGTAAGTCCGGATCTCCCATCTGTGATGCGACATGAGTTGATCCTTGCGTGCAGGGTGTTGAGAGACGGTGAGTAAAATATGACTTGACGCTGGCTCCGTGTTCTATTGGATTCGTGCCTTAGGAATGAAGCCCAGGTTGTGTATGACCGGGATCTTTGAAGAAAGAACCCAACGATCAGTCGTTTCTGATCTGGGCACAGATGTTATCTTGGATGTCGGCTGACTTGCTAAGGACCGTAGTAGCTCGATTAGGTCAAAACATTGGCTCTATACATGTTGCTCCCACGGTGCGCTATCGAAAATTCCACTAGATTGCATAGCTTTGAATCATATATCCCTGCTGTTCTTCAAAATCCATGCGAAAGTTCTCTGATGCGGTCACCGATTCTGTCACCGAAGGTCAACGTAACCGTTGTTACATCGAAACATTCTCCGTGAGCTGAATTTAGACATCGTTTCAAGAAATCGCAGCAGAACGAGCAGGTACTGTTCTTCTTCCTTCCCTTCCACGTCTACAATCCAACCATGGCAAGCTGCAAAGCTTACAACGGCTCTCGACGAAAATTAGCCATCGCTTTCGACCTTGGGACCACCTTCTCTGGAGTATCGTATAGGTAAGAAGATTTCGCGCTTTCCTGTAGTAAGTAATCTGGAGCTGATTTATCGCAAGCGTCCTCGACCCCGGCAGTATCCCAGAAATAATTGGCGTCACAAGGTTCCGATAGAGCCCTCGTCCTCCATCTAGTTTTTATTTATACTTATCTAGATTTCCATCCCATGAACATGTCGGAAGAGAAGCGAAAATACCGACGATAATATTCTACGACAAGGAAGGAAACGTTCGCGCAGTCGGTGCCGAAGCGCTCAAGCAGAACATCGTCGAACAAGCGGAAGAGGAAGGCTGGGTGAAATATTCGGAGTACATCCTATCAACCTTCCCTCGCATTGGGATAACTTACCTGGACCCGTTGAACAGGTTCAAACTCCATCTCCAGAACATCATTGAACAATCGGAAGAGGAAGGCCGGGTGGAATATTCGCAGTATATACTGTCAATCTTCCCCGCGTTGCCCATAACTTACTAAGGCCAGTTGAACAGGGTCGAACTCCGTTCCGGACACAAAACGATCACGTCCCCGCGAATCAAGACCAAGCTTCCCTCGTTCAAAGCTCTGACTCAGGTCTTCTCAGACTTTTACGCGTATCTCTTCCAATGCACGAAGTCCTTTATTCTCGAAACGCATCAAGGTGCTCAGGTTTTCTGGAACTCGGTTGAGGATCACATCGAGTTCGTTCTCTCGCACCCTAATGGATGGCAAGGCGCGGAGCAAGCAAAAATGCGAAAAGCCTTGATCGACGCAGGGCTTGTGCCGGATAGCGATGAGGGACACACAAGGGTAAAGTTTGTTACTGAAGGAGAAGCCAGCCTACATTTTTGCATCCGCCATGGACTTGCGTCGCACATCAAGGTAGAGCTTATAATGTCTTATCTTCGTTAATATACTCAATCCCTCCAGGATGACGAGGCTGTTATCATCATCGACGCTGGCGGGGGTACCATCGATATCAGTGCCTACACTCGCGCGCCTTCGACCGCTGACGGTGTCCGATTCTTCGAAGAAGTCGCAATACCCCAGTGTACGCGCATGATGATTCCCTGTTGTTGTCTTCCATTCACGCTACTGTAGGCCATCCCTCCGGATCGTTATTGGTTACTCAACGCACTCAGACATTCATAGAAGGTATTTCCATCTCCTATCTCTCTGTCGGGAATGGTTATTGACATGTTTCAAGATAAATTGAAAGGTACATCATTCGCCGAAGAAGTCAAGAACATCACCGAATGCTTCGACAAGACTATGAAGCTTCGATTTCGGAATTCGGATGAACCTGCCTACATCAAATTCGGATCGATGAAGGACCCGGATCTCGCTTTGAATATCCGGGCTGGGCACCTGAAATTGGCTGGGTATGTGCTATCCTTTCATAGCTTGTCTTTTTGGATTTACATCTTTAAATAGGACTGATGTTTCCAAGTTCTTTGATCCTTCTATAAAATCCATCATCGATGCTGTTCACGAGCAACGTTGCGTATCGAAGAAAACAGTTACCGTAAGGCATAAGCCACTCTTGGAGCTGAGATCAATACAAAACCTTCCCTGATAGACTGTATTTCTTGTTGGCGGGTTCGCTGCCAGCGACTGGCTGTTTCTCAAGCTTCAAGAGTGTTTGAAGCCGCTTGAAATCACCTTCTATCGTCCTGATGGCCAAGTGTGAGTAACTCGCAGTTCTGCTCCGGAGGTGATACACATAAGAAATTGCTAGGAACAAAGCGGTTGCAGACGGCGCTATGTCCTTCTACGTTGATCGTACAGTCTCTGTGCGATTTTCCCAGTGCAGCTACGGTGTATGCAAATCCAGTGCATTCAACCCAAAAGATCCTCAGCATCAGAAGCGTAAGGAGAAGGTGTATACAGATGATGGAGGGAATCTCATGTTGGGAGATCAATATAGGGAAATCCTGGGCAAGGTATATCATCCTTTCATTCCATCTAGTAGTATCTCAGCAAGTCCCAGAATGTTCGTCTCGCCGAAGGTACCGAATTCCGTGCTAGGTTACGTTGGATTCGTGAAAGTTTATCGAAATTGACTTCACTTTCAATTGACATCTTGGCTTATCGCGGTGCGCTTGAGCATCCCCTTTGGATGGATGTCGAAAAAAGTGAGTGTGTTTATGTTTCCTTGACTGGATTCAGAAGGGTGACATCGAGTCCAATTCCTGTATCTTAGGCAAATATTCAGTCATGTGTCATGTCACCGCCGATACGCATGAGGCCGCAAAGCTTTTGAAACTTCAGAGGAGACCCGATGGGAAAACCTATTTTAAGCTCGAGTGTGAAATCATGCTGCTGTTCAGGGATACAGAGATGCAAGCACAGATTTGCTGGACAGAGAACGTGAGCATCTCATATCCCACCTCTTGCGCACACCGAATTGACATCAGTAGGGCGTAGAAAAACGGTGAGTTAAACCACGATATCTCGCTGTCTTGATATTGACTTTAGTTTTTGCGCTAGCGGTCCAGACCGGGTTGTATATGAATAAACTTTCAACACGCACCCCACTTATTTGGACGCTTGCATTGTGTACTGGCTTGCAATAATCATGAATACCAAATGTTGTAGATTGAACTTTCATAACTTTCAGTCGTTATCATTGATTTGGTCTACACATTTAGTTACACGATAAGACAAACGAAAGGCTCTGGCTAAGAGCTTTCAATGAAACATACATTTCCACCGGCGCCTCGTTCGTTCCCTCTCGCTCAGCCCTACTGGAACGCAACCCAAGGTCGCAAGTACAAGCGATACCGTCCAATCCTTCCTCGACGGTGTCCACTGTACAGTCGGGACCAGGATGTGTACCATTGGCTATGGTATATACCCGCATATACTAGGACACAACGCGCTTGCTGACGACCTGTCCACTTTTCTCGCAAGCTCGATTAGTCAAGAAAATCCGTCTGCAGACGAACCGAACCCCGCCGTTCGAAACACGTTGCGCGCAACCTCTTCCCAATACCGACTTAGGCTGTCGCCGAAGCAAGAGCTCTCGTCCGTGCATTTCGCCCGTTTGATAGCTCTCCGCGCGTCTGTAACCACTGGATGTTCTATGGTTGAAATGTTTAGCTGGTACAAACTAGACTACTCACCTATCGTCCGTATCCGCTGATATAAGCTCTCCTACGTGGACCTTGTGCCCTTATCCGCATCCCAGGAATAGGTAAAGGCCCCGCATGGTGAATCAATTGCAGGATGTCGTCGTCATGTCCTGCCAGGAGCTCTAACAGACGTTCTCCTAGATGTAATTCGATGTCCTGCATTGCTTCGTCAAGGTCGTCGAATTCGTCTCCTGGCTCCCTATCTCACAGTATGTCCCCGAGTCCAAGTTCAAGGCGACCACCTTGCTGGCACCGGCAGAAGAGTACGAGTCAACGCTAGGCAGGGCGCGTTTGAGGTCATCGTTCTCCTGTTGGAAATCGCTTTTTGAGCGTTGCGAGTTTCTACAAAGTCTCCATTTTTCGATATCAATAATAATATCAGTGGGTGATGCTGACCGTTCATCCCGTCATTCGCTGGTCTCTGCCCTAGTTCAGGTTTCCCACTTGTATTTTCTGTACCTGGCTAGCTTATTCGTCCAATTTTTGAAGGCCTTGCTCTGGAAGGTGGAAATTGCCCAGTCAGAAATATAGAGGATGTGACCTAACAGGGAATTCATCAGCCCCACCCGAGTTAATGCCGCGGTGGGTTCGATATGTGCCGCGGCAGTGCCGTCATTTGCTCTGCACCACCTTTGGCGCCGTCGTCACGCTCCTCAGACTTGGCTGCTTCTACATCTGTGACAGCAGATTAGCAAACTTGAAATCAAAAGGTGCCATATGGGCGGTTGATTTGACCGGGTCGTGTACAGGCGAGTGCTAGGCTATTTTATTATTTTATATACTCTAAGGCAGAGCGAAGGATCACGATAGGTTTCAATAGGATCTGCTCTTTAGGACCTACACCCCCGACAACATTGCCCCCGTCTTCAGGTTCCCTACACTTCGCCACCAGCCCGATACTAGTGCACACTGCAACTAGATCATCAGCAGAAATCCCTTCGGAAGGCCCTTTATTTTGATCAGTCATGTGTGCCAGCGCGAAGGGTATGTCAGGTTGAACGATGTAAACATGTAGATCCTGCGAGATGACATCTTCCCCCGTTGCCTTGTCTAATTTAATGACGAGCTCGACTAAGTCTTTGACGCGTTGGCTATATTTATTGTTGATAGTCTCCGCAGCATTGAAGTTCTTCCAGCCTGCAGCAGATAGAACCTTCACTATGTCGTCAATGAGGCAGCGTTCACAGGATGCTGACATCAAATCCGAATTTGGCCCTGTGTGTTTGCTCCTCGCTCTCGTCATGGCTCTCCAGTGTCCAGCCACACCTGGAGATTCTGAGAATGTGTTAGTGCTTGTCAAACGGAATAGGGGAGCACTTACGAATCAGAAACTGGCCATAAAGGTTTTGAAGAACAAACCGCTCTGTCATATCCATACTCCAAGATTGAACGAGATCGGCGCAAGTCTTTGACAAGATTGACTGCAACGCAAGGCGCACGATCAAGCGACCGCGATGCGTATCCGTTTTGTACAAAAGAAGATGAGTGAAGTGGCGACCCAATGCACCGGCGATGCAATTCACTGCCGGTACTGCGTCTATTACCAGAGGGTGCGGTGCGATGGGGACAAAATCTTCCAGTGATATTTCATCGGCAATAGAAGAGCACAATGTCTGTATATCGCTATTCAACGACTCCACCATGACACGGATTTCCGCATCGGAAAAGGCGTCCGCTTTGAATACGATAGGAGGGTGAGATTCTCCTGGCGTCAAAGCTCGATATTCTTGCGCTCCTCCGAACTTGGATCGACACTGCGGACAGGCATCCGTTTCCATACTATGTTTCAAGTCGTCGTACTCTTTTTGCAGAGCTGCCTGTTTGCGCATTAAGGTTTGCAGCTGCAAGTCAATCAAGCGTTTCCGTTTGTTCGGTGTGCTGCCTGCGTCAGAATCAGTGGTCACAGACGCGGAGGAGAGTTCATGGCTTTGAACTCGTTTTCCGCCTCTGATGCCGGTTTTCCTGTGATTTTGGTTTTCGTACGCTTTCTCGACATTGCCGGTGGTTAAATCCATCATCGGTGTACTAGACGAATTCCTGGTTTCTAGGCCTGAACGCTGAGAGCCCTTCGAAGACTTTTTCGAGCGTGAGGAGCCTGCCTTCGCCGGTGCAGAATCTCCCAATAGTTTGTTCTTCTTACTATTCCGAGTGCTTCGAGTCACCGGTGTTTTAGGCATTACTATGCAAGGAATTCTGCAGTGCAATTCAATAGAATGAACCAAAGAAAAAGGGAGCAGCGTACCTGTGCTAAAACGTAGTCCTTTCCGACGAACGAGAAGCAGGAATGGGTTGGAGACAGAGTGCGAGCACGCTGTGAGTGAGCACTGCAAAGCCTAATAGTCCGCCGTTGGTCCGCCGACTCCCACGACTCAGCATGTAAGGAACCCCTACTTCTGGAAAAGGTTCAACATTGTATCAGTACATCTTTCCGCACTTCCCGCGCGCTCTCAGAACTACCATGCCCTTCTCTCTGAAATGATAGTGACTTCATCGCCGTTGATGGTTAGGTTGTCAGGTTCTTCGGCAAACACCGGTTGCCGCCGTGATCTTCTTTGAACAATGAACTTCGACTCGAAAACCAGGCTGTTATGCTGTTATTTTATTCTCGATCCAGATGTTCTTAAATTCTTGGCGTTTATGATCTATTCGTTTTTTGTGTCCCCCGCAATTGCTATCCCGTGTCCAATGGATTCGCCTACACAGCGGCAGCCTTATGGCGGGCCTCATCAAAGACTTGTCATCTCTTTTGACTTGGGGACCACTTTCAGTGCGGTGTCTTACTGGTATGGATACATCCTTGTTCTGTTGTCTGTACCACTGACGGTAGCGACAGCATCCTCGACCCTGGGGCCATTCCGAGCATCAATGCAGTAACAAGGTTCATTAAGCGAGCCGTTCAACGTGATCGCCTGTTCTAACACCCATAGTCAAGATTCCCTTCTCAGGAAGAGACTGGAAGCGACGTTAAGGTCCCTACCTCCATTTTCTACGACAAAAGTGGGAAGCTCAAAGCAATCGGTGCGGAAACACTCGAACCAAGTATAGTCCATTCGGCCACAAGAAACGGGTGGGTTGAGTATTACGGGTAACTTGGTGTATTGCAATAATCAAGTTCGTCTATCGTCTAACAATCCGCGAAGATTCAAACTGCACCTAGGATCTCAGAACGTAACACCTGTATTTGGAGAACTGCCGTCCTTGAAAGACACCATGATCCTATTTTCTGACTTCTACGGCTATCTATACAGCTGTGCTGTAACTTATATCCAACAAACACACCACTTCTCGCGCTCAGCCTGGTTAAGCCTCGAACGCGATATCCATTTCGTACTCGCCCATCCCAATGGATGGGGCGGCGAGCAACAAGCGCTGCTGCGTAATGCCATGGTGCGTGCTGAGTTAATACCCAAGGACAACTCAAGTCGTGCACACGTTTCTTTTGTCACCGAGGGAGAAGCCAGTCTGCACTTCTGTCTCAGTAAAGGTCTCTCGGGATTTTCCAGGGTGAGTGCTTTGATTTGATTCTACATTCCCTGCTCTTATCAGGTATCTATAGCTCGATGAAGGAGTGATGATCATTGACGCTGGAGGTGGAACAGTGGATATTAGCACCTATTCTAGGGCAGGCACATCGAGGAATAATAAATCTTTCGAAGAAATCACGATTCCTCAGTGTACGTGGATTCCAATTTTGACAGTATAGGTGTTAGCTCATATGACACGTAGGCAAATACTCCGGGTCAATCTTTGTAACCAAAAGGGCTAAGTCGTATCTTCAAGGTAGCCAAAAACTATGTTCTGAGTTCCGCGTACTGATGTTTTCCAGACAAATTCAAGGGTACGACGTACGCAGAGGATGTCGACAATATTTCGAAAAGCTTTGATAAGACTTCCAAATTACGATTCAAAACCCCTCACAATTCGGTTTACATCCAGTTCGGCCGTACCAGAGATAATGCACAGACTCTAGGTATTACCGCGGGTCAGCTCAAGCTGAATGGGTGAGTTAAAGCGTTTCCACGGTGACTACACTGTTTGTGTTGAACTTCAAGAAAGGAACATTGTGGCTGGGTTCTTCGATAAATCTGTGAACGACGTCATTGAGGCCATTGACAACGAACGCTTTGCCTGCTCCAAGAATATCTCGGTCAGCAGAAATGCTATCATGTATCAAATCCGCTGCTGACATGTTGCATCAGGCTGCTTTCCTTGTCGGGGGGTTTGCTGCCAGCGAGTATCTTTACAACAGACTCTCCGATCACTTACAATCACTTGGGATCATGCTCTCCCGTCCAGATAGCCATGTGTTTGTCCTACTATTTTTGTTAGCCTCACTTACGGGCTGATCTACAAATGTTTAGCAATAAAGCCGTTGCGGACGGTGCGATCTCCTTCTATATAGATCATGCTGTGACTGCTCGAATGTCAAGATATTTCTACGGGGCAAGTATGTTCACTTCTTACGACAGCTCAGATCCTGAGCATCGGCGCCGATCTGGAAAGACTTATGTTGCCATCAACGGAGAAAAGTCGCTGGACGCGCAGTTTGATATTATTCTTCCCAAAGTGAGTCATTCATGCTGTGTTGCTTTTCTAAGGCCCGCAATTGAACATGAATTCAGGGCATTAGTGTCTCTGAAAATACAGAGTTCCGTAACATGTGTCATCTTTACTCCCACAACTTGAAAGATCTTGCCACAATCTCCGACGACATAATTTGCTATCGCGGATCCAAAAAAGACCCGCGTTGGATGGATACTGAAGAAGGTGGATCAATTTCCGATCTTTGTTTCCATACCACTGACAGAAACGGATACATGTACAGCCAAGTACAAAGTTCTATGTCGGGTCACAGCGGATGCTCGTGAGGCAACAAAATCGCTCAAACTCCAAAGAAGGCCGGATGGAAAGAGCTTCTTCAAGTTCGACTACGAGCTGGTCCTTATTTTTGGTTTGACCGAGCTCCAGGCATACGTGTCTTGGAAACATAAAGTGAGTGTTCCCTGACCGTTTCCGCACATTTTTTGATATTTTGGTTATAGGGAAAAGAAAAAAGGTTAGGTTTATAATATGGAGCATAGCGCGCATACTAATATCGAGACAGAGGTCCAGCGAGTATCATTTATCAAAAAGATCTTTGATATCTTTAACGATTCAAGTGATAAGAGACTCCTCGGAAAGATAGGCTTTGGATAGGCCATAGGAATAGGTAGTATCCGTACTTGTGTCTCTAAGCTTAGGTATGCAGTGTAAGCTTCCTTACCAACTTTACTTGAGGGAAGAAGTCCGAGAACTGATTCGGACGTTTAAGTTTTCGGCTAACTTCGAGGGCTGCAAAAAGTGCCGACACCACCAACTAGCCTCTTGCATCGCTGATCTTTGCATTGGCAACACTTTTGAGATTCTTACGAAGATCTCGAGTCCAGTGTCGGATTTTTTCATTCTTGTCTTGTTATGCATTGACTCCCTACAAAAAACCAAAAAGCCACGAGAGAAGCACCTGGGGCCGTTTCGATTCGAGCTGGAGCACCTATTTTCCCCACTCTCAGTCGGGACTCTTAGCAGCTATTGTCATCAATTTCCCATTTAGATCCGAGACAACCTGATTTTCTTGACTTATTTGATGCTGTGCGCTTATTTGCAATGGCTCATCTTACCTTTATTCTCCTTGACATTGCCACTGGAAAAAACTTGCTCTCAATTTGGCCTTCCTTTGTCCATACCCAGCCCTCGGAATTCTCCGTGCAGCGTCCTTTATAAGAGCCAACGTCGCTCAGCTTCGACCAGTCTGTCCTGTATCATGCCAGCAGTTTACTTTGAACGCGCCCATCCTTCCTCAGTCAGCAGATGGGACAGGTCCCAGCCATTCTTCAAACGGCTCTGGAACCGCCTCTCTTCCTATCAACCCGACTTCACAGCCTCCACATCGACAATCATAATACAAGTTGCCGCATTTGTGGCACTCGCGTTCTTCACGCTCTTCCTCGCCCTCCTCATCGCAAGTGTGGGCCTATGCTGCAGCTCCACAGTGTTCATAATCGGTCACGCCGTCCTTCGCCGAAGTCATAATCATCTCCTCGAGGGCGTCCCTTTATTGTGGTCTTTCAAAGTTGGGCTAGTCGGGAACACGATCACATCCGTGGCTGTTAGCCTCGTCCTGTTGTTGGCGACGATTGTAATGCCACCGGCCGTTCAGATACTTCGATATCTCCTTGTGTCTGCTTTCGTCCCCATCGCAGGGGCTATAGGGGCTATAATCTTGGACTCTACGAAGGAGTTAGTAGAGGGAGCGGTTGTGGCTGGGTGTTTGGGTTCTGCAGTTCTCGTGGCTGCTGCACTGGCTGTCTTCATGCTTGGGGCATTGATAACTTTGCTTTTCCCTTGCCTTCCTCGAAATTGAGTTGCCCAGTATTAACACCCCGTCGCTGGCCCTACTATGTGCGCTGGTTCTTCAAGCTTTAGGCTTTGATTTCTGTACACTCTGTATCATGCTATCCTATGTCTTTGTCCCTTCTTTGCTGTACCTCGATTCATGTACATTCATTGACCGGATGAGAAACCAAAGGTTACATCAAGTTCATCTACTCGGTGAAGGCGGGTTGATCCTTGGATCACAACCACCCACCGCCGGACCCAGTTTCAATGGCCACCGCAGTCCGACTACGCTGTATCTTTTTGCTTTATTCCAAATCCGAGGATAAATCTTGCCGTCTGAGATACCCAGAGTCTAAGTTCGTAAGTTCGTAATGGGCCAGCATCTGGGACTCGGAGCGTTGCTGTTCTATGAGCTAAGCTGGATAATTATGCTACTGCGTGAGAACGTGAAGGGAGAAATTTTCCTGGCTGGGTCGCTTTTCGTTTCCTGATATCACGCTCGGTATCAGAGTTCTCGTATTCCCATGCACTGGCATTGGAATCAGACGGATATATTCCATGACGACGCCTGTGAACGGAAGGACTCGAGAAATGCAGTGCTTGGATACTCGCGACTAAAGTCTTCTGAGCGCCTAAGATCTTTTGTTCTCCAACACGGTTGATGACAACCTCATCATCAGGCCTGGAAATTTACTTTATTGTTCACGTTGCAAAGGCTCGCGCAAAAGTATTTCGTGAGTGTTCATAAAGGTCTCGTGCTTCACTATTATCTCTTAGGTCCAACTCCTGCCATTGCTTTCAGAAGTACGTTCTATCTCTATCGCGGCAGGTATAAGTATCATAACCTCTCTACAACTCAGTTTGAAGCGCGATGGACTACGGCTTCTATGTGCAGCAAAATATTCCACTCACGAACCTGAATCCCGGGTCTCAGGGAAATTCCAACCACGGAGTGAACATCCCAGCACCACCAACCGTGTCACCCCTTGTCCCAGATTCGACTTTCTTTGACATGTTGCGGATTTATCGCTCTTCTGTCAAGTGTACGGCGGTGATGTATTCTAGCTCGCCACAGTCAATGAAGTGGATCTACTACGGCACTATATTCCTCAATATTCTTGCGCTTTGGGTCATGTACATGTTCTGGACCGCGACATTCTCTATGTTCGGGTACTTCATCACGTCCCCCGGCCCTTACCCAATGGATTCCGCTGAATTCTTCCAGGATTGTGTGCTGGGAGCCTTGATCTTGAGTCCTGCCTAGCTCCTGCTCACTTGGGTGATTTCGCGGGCGACTATTCCTGTTGATACTGTTTCGACTAGGTCCGGAAAGCGTGCCATGTGGTCTCTTTCCAACTCTTTTTCTTTGCAGTGGTGATTGCGACTATGACAGCTAACGTTGTGGTGGGTGTAATCGCCAAGGAAGGAAACACGCGCTTGGATTGGGTCCATGCTGCACGAGTTGGGGCAACGGGGGCCGGATTGATGTGTTTTCCTGAACTTTTCATCGTATTGTTGGCTTCTTTCGTGTTGTGCTTGGTCAAACGGTGCACAACGTACTGATGCCTGTAATTGTGTGTGTTACTAGATATCGTAAATGCAACCGATGGATTTAGCTAGGGGGAAAATCAGCCAAAACCACACGAAAACAGTTAGGACTCCCGGTGAAAAACTGCCGCCTACCGGAAATTTGTCTGCGTCAGTGAGCGAAGCCCACGATGAGTCGCATCGGATCATAGCCAGTTATATGAAGTCCATCAATCTTATGCAGCCGAGAAGATTCTGTGGAATACTTTGCAAGGTCCTTGATTCGTCAAATGATCATCGAAGTTGAATTTGGGTCTAGGTGGGAAGCTTGGACTATAAGGGGGCTCATTTGCATGCCACTAGGTGTTTCCAAGAGAACATAGGCGTAGGGTCAGTAATTGAGAGTTCTTGAGCTAGGACAGAAGATGATGATACTAATGTTTGAATCATTTTCAACTGTGAGATATTAAACATCGTGAGGCTGAACTCAAATGAAGGATCAGAAACTTACTGTTTTATATCTGTGGTGCGCGGCGAAATTTACCAGCTCAGCTGATGTACAAGGAAATCCCCTCGGAGATAAACAAACACGGTACAAGAGCTCCAACGGCGACTGGCCATGAGAAGTCGCCTGAAATTTTACACGAGACTGGTTTTGGAACGGAGGACGCGCCGCGGTACGGTCACGTAAGTAGCCGGGAAAGTAATGATGACGTCAGTCTAGGCGGAATTGTATTTTGCAGGATTGTTGATAAATAAGCTTTTGCCTTCCACCGTCGCGTCGCCTGTTCGTCGTCGTCGTTCTCTCTTTGTCCTCGAGCTTATCTGCCTACGTGCAGGCCGTTCTGCTTGAAAATTCCCACAGAAGTTTGCCACTCTTCGAATGCCTAGCCAACCGGAATTATGGGATCAAATCTTGGCAGAGCTTCATTAGCATTGAAGGCGGCCCTTAGACTCGCTTAACAATTCAGCAACCTCGGATTGGCTGCGGTGGTCTTCGAGACGTCAGGATTAGCTTCCACAGAGGGCTTATTCCACCGTTGACGGCCTTGGGCTTCGCTACACGTGCGGCGTTCATATTCTACCGAAGTTTTGTCTTGTCACTTACCATGCGTTACAGCCACCATCCCCGACCTTATAATGACTCACAATAATCTTGCCCATTCACCGTTACAACAGTATGCCCACCCTTGGACATTCACTGGTCTTCTTGACCTTTTTAAATGGGTTGTATGCGTACACATGGCCTTCGAACATCGATTACCTGGAAGGCGTCATGTATCAACAGGCAGGGTATCGTCGATTTGGCGTTATCGACGGAGTATCACCTTGCAGTTTTTCAAGCGATGGAGAAGGGAGGCAAGCTGCAGCGGAATGGGTGTGTTCGCTAATTTTTGTCATACCAAAACTCGGTCTTATCGACTTCCAGGTCCGGACCGCGTTCCACGACATGATAACCCACAATGCCGCCGAAGGGACTGGTGGGATGGACGCGTCAATCCTGTTTGAGATGGACCGACCAGAGAACCCAGGATCAGCATTCAATGCGACGATGGGTTTCATGACCAATTTTTACAACATACAGACCTCCATGGCCGACCTTTTTGCTCTCGCGGTGTATACTGCCGTCAGGACCTGTGGTGGTCCACGTATCGCTATGAGGGGAGGTCGTATTGATGCTACTGGTGCCGGCCTGGCAGGAGTTCCCGAGCCCACCGACGATTTGGACACCATTGTTGGCCAGTTCGCAACGGCAGGTTTCAATACGACGGAGATGATTCAAATGGTTGCCTGCGGACATAGTGAGTCGCTATCTCTCTCTCCGGAGCCTTCATGTCTCAATTATCGCTCAGCTTTGGGCGGTGTTCATGGCGTCGACTTTCCCGACATCACTGGGAACAATAGTTCTACCAATTTTGTCCACTTCGATAGCACTTTCAGTTCTTTTGACTCTGCAATCGTCACCGACTACCTCGATGGCACTACCGAGAACCCCTTAGTCGTTGGACCAGAAGGTTCCAATTCCGATCTACTCGTATTCGGGGCGGATGGTAATGCGACGATGCAATCAATATCGGATGCGCACACGTTTACAAACACTTGCCAAACTATACTTCAGCGGATGATTGAGGTCGTTCCCTCTTCCGTCACGCTATCCGAGATCATCGACCCAATTCCCATCAAGCCCGTAGCGATTCAGATGACGTTTGACTCCAGCGGAACTCTCATGCTCACCGGAGAGATTCGCGTCCTGATATCAAATCGAGACGACACCGACCTGACAGTTCAGCTACATTACGCTGATCACGAGATGAACGTTCCCTCCAACAACACGATCTCCACCTCTGTGATATCATATTCCACTGGATACGGCTACGACGCTGAGTTCAGGGTATGTCTCTGTATATTTGTGCTCCGTACCTGTGGTTAATGGGACACAATAGTTCTATGCGTTTTCAGCGCCGGTACCAAATGGCATCTCTTCCTTCAACATATCTGTTACCCCATCCTCTGGCGGAGAGGAGATGTACGATAATGGACGTTCCGGGTATCCCATACAGGACAATATCGTTTTTCTACGTGATCATTCCTGTCTTGTCCAAGAAACAGATGCAAATGGCAACTGGAACCTGACGGCGGTTGCAGCGGTAAGCGTTGCTCTATATGTCAAGTTTTCTAGTGAATGACATTGGTGCAGGTCCGAAATGACGCGTTGCTGACGAACCCTTCCTTTGATGTTGTGGTGAAGACACAGCGCATTGGTATACTTGTCCCTTCGTTAGCTGTAGAGTCTTCTGTGATGGAGGTGTGGAACTCGGACGCGTATGATGGCTTCACCCTATACGCGGGTCATTTCAGTCTTCCGATCTATTCGTGGTCGACGACGTTTGATGTGACGGTGGGGGAATACTCGGATTCGTTTAAATCATCTGGAGGCTTGCCTGGTACATGTGTAAGTGGAATTTGTGTGCATTTCAACGTGCGAGTTGCTGATTAGCAATTTGGCAGTCGTAGTAAAGTTTGGTTGGAATACATTGTCTTTTGCCTCCTACAATCACGTCGTCGGTATTTAAAAGACATTGTGGAGCTTGAATTGCTACACATATCCTTGGCCAGAAGCTTTCAAATGATAGGCGAACGCCCGGGATTTTGCCGGAAGCTTTTAGTCTTGTTTCGCAGAACTTCGTTAATGTTGAAGGCGGCTATTACGTTCGACAAGCTCGCTTGACTATTGAGCGACCTCGGATTGGCTGCAACGCTTCTAAAAATCGGCAGTTGCCATGAACGGGCTTATTCTGCCGTTGATCTTGAGCTTCTCCACATGCATCCCCACCTTCTACCGGACGTTTTGCCTCGCCACTCGTCATGCATTACAGCCAGGAACCACCTCGGCGGCCTTATAAAGTCTCGCGGTTCTCGTACTATTTAATACAATAAACAACAACATTATGCCTACCGTTGGACGTTTGCTAGCCTTCCTGGTCGTGTTGATTGAGGTGTACGCCTACACCTGGCCTTCAAACATTGACTACCTGGAAGGTCTAATCTATCAACTGTCTGGATATCGTAGGTTTGGTGTCATCGACGGGGTGAGCCCATGTAGCTTTTCTAGTGGAGGAGCAGGAAGGCAGGCAGCAGCAGAATGGGTATGTTTGCCGATTTCTCTCGTATCTGTTCTTATTGCTTTTCAGGTCCGGACTGCGTTCCACGATATGATAACGCACAATGCAACCGGTGGAACCGGTGGAATGGACGCGTCAATCATGTTCGAGATGGACCGACCAGAGAACCCAGGAGCAGCGTTCAACGGGACTATGAATTTTATGATCAATTTTTACAACATACAGGTCTCCATGGCCGACCTTTTTGCTCTGGCCGTCTACCATGCCGTCGGCAGTTGTGGTGGACCGCGTATTGCCATGCGGGGGGGCCGTATCGATGCCACCAGTGCCGGGCCTCCAGGAGTTCCTGAACCCACGGATGACTTGGATACCATCGTTGCACAGTTCGCGACGGCAGGATTTAGCGTACCGGAGATGATACAAATGGTGGCCTGCGGACACAGTCAGTCTCTTTTTCTTTCCTCATATCTCGAATTTAATTATCGCTCAGCTCTGGGTGGTGTACATGGCGTCGACTTTCCCAATATCACTGGTAACGACAGCTCTACCAACTTTGTTCACTTCGATAGTACCTTCGACTCTTTTGACACCACGGTTGTTACAGGGTACCTGGACAACACTACCCAGAATCCGCTTGTCGTCGGACCAGAAACGTCAAATTCTGACCTCCTTGTGTTCTCGGCGGATGGAAATGCGACGATGCAGTCGTTATCAGACAACGAGTCCTTTACGACCACCTGCAAGGATATCCTCCAGCGAATGATCGAAGTCGTTCCTTCGTCCGTCACGCTCTCTGATCCCATTGAGCCGATACCCATCAAGCCGGTAGCGATTCAGATGACATTCGATTCTAGCGGGGCCCTCACATTTACGGGAGAGATCCGTGTCTTGACATCGGACCGAGATGACACCAACCTTACTGTTCGGCTACATTATGCTGACCATGATGGTAACATTCCCTCCGATAACACGATCCCCACCGTGGTGGTACCGATCAGCGGGTACGGTTTCCGTGTAAATTTCAATGTGTTATATTCTTTTCTATTTCTCTGCACTTTTGCTAACATGACGCTGTAGTTCTACGCGTTCTCGGTGCCAGTGCCGAATGGCATCTCGTCCTTCAATATATCCGTCACATCTTCCTCTGGCGCGGAGGAGATGTACGATAATGGGGGTGTGGGGTATCCCATACAAGACAATATATTTTTCCTTTCGTCGCATTCGTGTCTCGTCCAAGACGTGGATGAGAATGGGAACTGGAACCTGACGGCTGTTGCGGCAGTGAGTGCCCTCGCTCTATTTCTTGGCCCTCTTCACTAATGACGTTGGCGCAGGTCCGGAATGATGACTCGCTGACGAATCCCTCGCTCGATGTTGTGGTGGAGACGCAGCGTGTTGGTATACCGGTTCCTTTGTTAACTGTGGAGTCCTCTGCGATGGAGATCTGGAATGCCAGTGCCTACGATGGCTTTACGCTATTCACAGGTAGTTTCACTCTCCCGATTTATTCGCGCTCGACGACGTTTGATGTGACGGTGGGAGAATATTCGGACTCGTTCAAGTCTTCTGGTGGTCTGGCGGGAACATGTGTAAGTAACCTTGTTGAAGGTTCGGTGGAATCATTTCTGACCAATTATTTGCAGTCATAGTAGTATCGTGAACTACACCTCCGTCGAGTTCGGCGAACAAATGCGACGCCAAGTTTTATTGTAACACATTTTTTTCGAGCACCGAGGGGAGGGCTTCACTTTGGCTGTGATATGTAAACGGAAAAACGCAATTTGGAACAAATGTTAACCTCTTATCGAATCTTTCCTAAAAGTAGGGTTTCTGTGGCTCGTATCTTGATGGCGCGTGCCTTGTTCATCCAATTTTGCTGATCCTTCGGTTGACAATAATCTCCGCATTCTTGAGGCCCGGTCGACATGGTCTCGTGATCCCTTGCCAGTTGCGAGTCGGGTGATACATACGCGACCTCAATGCCGCGCGATACCTCACGGGATATCAGGGGATTGTGGAAACTTCCCTCAGTCTGGACTTGATCTAAGTATCATGACTGGGGGGACATGCGTATATGGGTCCAAGATCTATGCGATCGCCGACACAGACACCTCAAGTTCCACGCGTCTGAATCTGTGTCAATACCGAGCGGGGATAACACACTTCTTGTGAGAAGAATTATTATGGAAAGAGCGGCCAAGGTGGAGTTTCATAGGGCTGGGCGGTCACCGGTCCCTGAGGTAGTTCCCGAGAGATCAGAGATAAGAATGGGCTTTGAGTAGGTGTTTATATAATATACCAAAAATAAAATTATTTCGTATGGAAGAAACCAACTGCGCAGAAGAAAATGAAACAATAAGGGCCCGATCTATTCCCCATTTCAATACCCTCCGAAGTGACAAGTCTTGTTTTCAAACTTAACAGCATGGTCAAGGTCAACGATACAAGCGAGTTGGTGGTGTTTGCCGCCCGCAGGGAGAGTATCTGAAAACGTCCGAATCCGAATCAGTTCCCAGACTTCTCCACTCAAGTTAAGCCGGTACGATAGCTTACACTCCATACCTAAGCTTAGATACATAATTCCGGATACTACCTACTCCTATGACCCATATTTCCGAGGAGTCTCTTGCCACTTGAACGCTGAAAATATCAAAGCTCTGTTGAATAGATGATACGCGCCGGACCTCTGTCCCGATATTAGCACACGCGCGCGATCTATGTTCCATGCCCACCTCTTTTCTTTTCCCTAGAATGAAAACATTGAATGAGAGAACGGAAACGGACCGCGACCAAAAGACACTTACTTTGTGTTTCCAAGACACATATGCCTGGAGCTCAGTCAAACCGAAAATAAGGACAAGCTCGTAGTCCAATTGGTAGAACGTTTTTCCGTCGGGCCTTCTTTTAAGTTCAAGCGTTTTCGCTGCCTCGCGAGTATTCGCTGTGACCCGACATAGAACTTTGTACATGGCTATCTCCGTTTCTGGGTTAACGAGGTAGAAATGTGGAAGGGAAATAGACCAGCCTTCTTCGGTGTCCATCCAACAAGGATCTTTCTTGGTACCGCGGTAATAATATATGTCATCAGTTATAGTTGCAAGATCCTTTAAGTTCTTGGAGTAGAGATGATAGGTGCGACGGAACTCTGTATTTTCGGACACTCGTATACCCTGTTAACCAGTCACGGTCATTTGGAGAATAAAGGAAAGGAACTGCTCACTTTAGGAAGAATAATATCGAATTGATCAGCCAATGACTTTTGTCCGTTGTCGGCAACGAAGACCTTTCCTGTTCGACGTCGATGTTCAGGATCTGACCTGTGATAAGAAGTGAACATGGTTCCCCCGTAGAAATATCTTGACATTCTTGCGGTCACGGCATGGTCGATGTAGAAAGCGACAGCACCGTCAGCGACGGCTTTGTTCCTGAAGCCTAAATATCAGGCTACAAACAGAAGTCAATGAATTATTAGGACGGACACATGACCGTCTGGACGGGACAGCCTGATTCCAAGGGGCTGTAGATAATTTGATAATCTCCCGTATAAATATTCGTTGTCAGCGAAGCCACCGACAAGAAAAGCAGCCTTTGCTTGGTTTAGCAGCTGAAACAGAACGTGATACCGAGACGGACCGAGATATTTTTCTGGGAAGTAAGTCGTTGATTGTCGATGGCTTCGATGACTTCAGAAACAGATGGTTCAAAGAACCCGGCAACCTCTTCCCTATCTTTAAGTTCAATGTACTCTGCCCACCGAAGATTTGAATGACTTGCCCATCTAATTTAAGCTCACCCGCAAAAATACCTAGCGCGTGATCGTTATCTCTGGTTCTGCCGAACTGGACATACGCTGGATGGAGAGGATTTTTGAATCGCAATTTTGTATACTGGTCAAAATTTTCCAACATGATATCCACGTCCTCTGCATATGCTGTACCCTGGAACCTTTCTGGAGTTGAAAGTCAGGAATTTCGTCCTCGAAGCATCGATTTCTCTACCTTGAAAAAATGCCCTAGCTCTCTCAGTTACAAACATGGACCCGGAAAATTTGCCTACGTAAACAATGAGTACGATGAAAAATACCCCTCACAAGATTGAGATCGACTAACACAGAGGGATGGCAATTTCTTCGAAGCACCTGTTACGCTCAGATGACCCAGCTCTGCAATAAGCGCTAATGTCCACCGTTCCACCTCCGGCATCAATGATCATTACACCCTCCTCGGCCTACAAATATCTGTTGAGAAGGGATGGGAACTAAGCGGATGAAATTTCAAACACTTACAGTTGCAAACGCATTAAGCCCTTTATTGAGGCAAAAGTGTAGACTGGCTTCCCCTTCGGTGACAAAAGTCACACGTTCATGATCATCGTTATCTATCAACCCGCCGGCTATCATGGCGCTCCGCATAAGTGTTTGCTCTTCACCGCCCCATCCGTTTGGATGAGCAAGTATAAATTGGATATCATTTTCCATGCTTGACCAGTCTGAGGGTGACAAGTGATGCGATTGTTGAATATAATCCATCGCGCAGCTGTATAGATACATATAGAAGTCAGAGAATAGAGTGACGATGTCTTTGAATGGCGGGATTTCTCCGAGCTCATACGGGGTGGCTTGAGAGGCGAGATGCAATTTGAACCTTCATAGGGCACAGTGTGAAAAATAGTTCAAACCCAATCCGTGAGCTATATAACGCACCCACGACACTTATAAATGCTGGACGAGTGACGTTCACGTGAGTCGAGTGCCTCAGCCCCGACAGCCTTGAGTTCCCCCTGGCTGTCATACAACATGACGGTAGGGACCTTGACATGGCTTCCGTTTTTGCCCTGCGAGGGAAATCTGGTGGATTTGTGAACACTTATATTTACGTTTAGAAAAGAATAACGTGCCTTGTCACTGCGTTGATGCTTGGAACAACACCAGGCTGAAGGATGCTGTCAACACCGCTATGATTTGCATAGAGACCAGACAGATAACGGCGCGACTGTACCAATACGATATAGCACTGAAAGTAGTTCCCAAGTCAAACGCGATGATGAGTTTCTGGTGTGGCCCACTATAAGGCTTTCGCTGAGTTATGACTGCTGCCATGCCAGGACTCCAGGACAGGCGAGCGATAAATTGCTAGTACTGAGCAGGAACTTTGGAGTCGAAGAAAAATCTCAGAAGATCCTCCAGATCCTCGAGAACATCAAGAACTGGAGATGCCATAACAGGGAATGCCGTAGAATAAAGTACCTAGTGATTCGGAGAAGCTAGAACTTGGTTAGAACCAACGAAGAACGCATCCAGAACACATGGCAGCGGATCCATAACGACACCGGCGTTTGCCGAAGGAGAACCTGCCACAAATCACGATGAGAAATCCTTTGGTCAACAACAGGACCCCTGATTATCCCAACAGAGGTTGGTACAGGAATTTTGGCCTTTTTGAAGACTTGTCCGGACTTTTTCGTGACCCCGGAGGCTGAAATTTGTCCGGATTTCTCGTCCAACCTCAGGCTGAAAATAATTTGTCCGGACTTTCGATCTGACCTGTCAATTTTTGGCCAAAATATAGCCAAAAATGTCTTTTTTCGCCCCAAATCCAACTGATGTGCTCTCATTGTCACTCTCATTGTCCACCTCGTCACGCAAATGACATTGTACACTTTTCAGCTCGTTCTGAATGGGCGACATGAGTCATGGTCTTGTGGCGGTGGCAGACAATAATCAGTCCCTTGTGCGGACTGCTGTACCAACCTCTCCACCGTGCATGGCCTCGTCCGGATGAATTGTTCCTGCATATATCGTCCGGACCCTCTTTTGTCCGGACTTATGTACCGACATTTTGTAATTTGGGGGTCAAATTTGTCCGGACTTTTCAACCAACCTTAGTAGGGATAATCAGAGGTCCTTCAACAACTCTGCGCTCAGAAGGTGGTACGGTGGCTCTGAGAGGTTCCAAGAATACGGAGCTAGGTTCTTTTCCACGCTTCTCGTGTACATATTGAATGATCATTACTCCCTTCTCCCAACCTTTTCCCCTTTCTTATTAGTTTTGTCGGTAAGTCGGCGATGAATAGGTTCTGAGCGACAACCTGATTGCAACCTCTCATTTTTTCCTTTCAACTACGTCTCTAACCATCGCCACTTTCTGAAAATTTAATCTCACTGTTGTCAGTATTTGTTCGCATACCAGGTGAGTCCCACGCGACCTCTTTGATTAACAGTTGATACTTATAGAGTTATGCACTCTCGAATATTCAGACAATCAGGCTGTACCGGCTCATTATTGACATGGCATCGCGCTATCACATGGAAGGGCCAAATACTCGCAGCAAGGCAAAGCAGAAGGATACACCCGAAGTTTTCACTGTGGAGACGAAGTTGGCGCCGGCAGGCTCAACAAAGAAGTTCGAGAAAAGCAGTGGGACAAACAAAGCTGCCATGGCAGTACGACAGGCTGCCCCAGATCAGGCATCCAAGTCCCCTCTGGCAGGTTCTACGGCGATTGACCCAACTGCCATCCCAAGCGAAGGTCGATCCGATACACACCGTGGCAATGCTGGCAGTTCGAGGGACGATGGCCGGAATAAGGAACAGAGTCGGGAAAGCCTGCATTTCTCCGAAGAGGCCCCCGATTCTGACCGCTTTCTCAAAATGAGAGCAGAAAAACGTGATCTCATGAAACTGCAGGATCTGATTCGTGAAAACAAATCTCTTCGGGAGCAGAACCAGGACTTGGAGCGGAGGCTGCAGCACGATGCCTTCCAGAAGCCGAAACGCAAAGACGCGCCGCCGGAAAGTAAAGGCTTGAAGCAAGAGGGGTCGTACAGCCTCCTTCCTCTCATCCTAAAAGCGGACTCTTACTCGTGGGCTGAAGTGGAAGCTATGGTGGCCTTGCTGAATGGGGAGACAAGGGATTTGGCCTCATTCTTAGTCGATGAATTATCCGCGGCTTTTGCGTCTAGTTGTCCGCATCCTCTCGTGGTCGAAGCCTCGCCGACGATAAACAATCTCCACAAGAGATTAGGTCGTCGCTTCACACAAGTTCTTCTATGCAGCACTGATCCAGATCAGCGTCGTCTTGTTGCGCGCGCGGCGTTGCGCTCGGTTTTGATGACACGTTGCAGGACTTTCATTCAATTTTGGAGTACAGATGCGGCGGAACACAATGTTCTCACAGAGCTGTACGGCAACGTTCTGAATCGTGAGTTCCTTCTATGCTCCTGCTGTTTGTGAGTTCAACTCGATACAGATTATCCCGCCGTGGCAGGTCACTGGAGATCTATGGCGAAAGAAAGTATTAGGGGTCGCCCGAAACCAGACCTCACTACTTTTTATCACCGTAAATTGGTGGATGAAATTGTGATGGTTCTATACGCTGCGGGATGGCAGAACTACAATGCAAAGGAGACTATCGAGGAAAAATTTGCAGAACACATCAAAGAGCTAGTCAAGCTCGTTATACAAGTGCGCGATGCAATCGGTTCCGACATTGTATCTCGGGACCTGCGTCTCTTTGTCAGCCAACATGATACACCATTCGACTCCACTACAATGATTGATGATGATCGTCGCGGCCAGGAAAATGTCACAGCTTCGCAAGATGCCATGAACCTGGTGGCAGCGTGTACGGGTATTGGGTTGATTGTCAACCGCCCGACGGGAGAAATGAGAAATGATGGGGATGATGTTGATGGAACGCGCCAGAAGGGTCGGATATTGGTGAAGGCTCAAGTTATGCTGTACTCTGCCTTTTCACTTCCGACCGGCGTTCACCGTGTGGACACTGCTGTATAATACTACCTACTACTACTTACCTACCTATCGTGACTTCTTCCGATCCCAAAAACTTGACATGCTTACATTTGATTCAAACGTTGTTCAGACGGTGGCAGAATTTGTATCTATTATATCAAAGTATGCAGCGAAACTTGAAGCTTGAAGCACTACTGTGTTAAGCCGGAGATTCAAGATTCAAAAGATTGACAATATTGGCCTTTGAAAAAGCCACCGAATCATGAAAACCAACGCTGTCCGATATAGGATCAATCCTCAGTTCAAGGCCGCAGGTATAGGCTATGAAATCTGTGCATTCGTTCAACATTATCCATAAGGACGTGTACGACGCCTGGTTTAATGACGGTATAACGCCAAGTAGCAGTGGCCTGTTTACTATATTGATATCCCACATGGTAAGCGCAAGGAGAGGTAGCCAGAGAATCTAAATTCTTTCAAGGTAACCAATCGAGTCGTTTTGATCATACCCGATTCGGGCGAACATTCGATGTACATGTGGGCTCAAGCAGCTTAAAACTACCTAAGTACTACTCTGAAGGGAAATGAACTAGGTCGAGTAATCTCATATTATGCGGGGCATGTGGCTATGTGATTTCTCGAACATGCATGATTTAGTAGACAAAGATATATTGATCGGAAGACAGATCATACTACATCTTAGATAACTGAAAGCCGAAGAAAATGATGATATGGTACATAGTGTGAGATACAGAAGGCGCGAATGAATGAATCAAGAAGATGTCGTTTAGGTCATACCTTTGACATCATCATAAACAATAACAGCAGGGCACCTTTTATAGGACGTTATTAGTAAAACAAAGTCCAGGATACATGAGGAAGTCAAACCCACCGTTTCGTTTCGCCCTTACATCGATAGAGAACATTATCAGTTAACAGAAAAATGACTCGTTGGGAGGCGACTTACGTTCTCAACCCACTGGAGCTGAGCCTTGAGCTCCGTCAGACCGAACAGGAGGACGACGTCGAATTTGATGGTATAGTAGCGTTGGCCACCTCGTCCCGTCTCCATAGCCAGGTCCTGCGTTATACCAGATGTATCGGCCTGCACCGTGCAAAGCGTGGAAAACATATCTAATTATCAAACAATAAGAGCGTCCATATCAACAAAATGATTAAAACTCACTAGGGTTGAGGTCAATCCATTGAGGAGCCGGGGATGGTCCACGATAACACATGAGGTCAACATAAAGGCTTTCCATCGACCGGATGTGTGCGCCCTCTTGCCAATACCTCTGGACGAATTCCTTCTCTTCTTGCACACGAGCTCCCTAGAAGTAAAGGCTTATCTCAGCCCTGGACCCTCAATTAAAAAAGATTCTCACCTTTGTCAATATAGGGCTGAACATATGTGGCACCACAGACCGGCCTGAAGGCATAGGAATTATTGTTGATGAACGCTTGAGGTGCTCCGAATTGGAAGGCTGAAAATCTGTGACACATTCGATCCCGTATGTGAAGTTTGCCACTCGAGCGGAGACAAAGTGGTCAAGATAGAACGATAAAGCCCCATCGGCGACGGCTTTGTTCCTAGTAGATAATCAATTGTGGAGTTCAGATTATGAAGTAGTGCGTACACATGTCCATCAGGGCGACAGATAGATAGTCCACGAGGTCCTAGTTCTTGCTGCAGCTGGGAGAAGAGCCAGTCGCTGGCTGCGAACCCGCCCACAAGAACTATGGTCTGTCAAATGATAAGATGAGTGAGTAAAAGGAGCCGTAAAATATGCCTGCCGAAACGTTCCGGGAGGCTTCCCTCATTTGATCCGTTACGGCTTCTATGATGGATGTAACCGAAGGCTCGAAAAACTTTGCAACGGTATTCCTGAACGTTCAGAGTCAGGATATAACAAACCTGCTGTCCGAAGATACGCACCCAGCGATTCTCATTTGCCCGTTCCTTATGCCAACACTAAGATCCTTGTCCCGAGCGCTGCCGAAGCGTATGAATTGTGGCTCAGAGTCGCTACGGAATCCGAGTTTAGTTGTTTTGTCGAAGACGCCAGCAATTTGATTGATGTCATCTTCGCCCTTGAACTTCGATTCCGCCAATTCATCTACCAGCGTCGTGAGCACGCCGATGACGATGATTCTATGTTCTCACCTTCGAGGTAGGCTCTTGCGCGTCGGCCCACGAAAACGGACCCTTGTAGGCGACCTGCAAAGAGTAAGACAAGACGCTATGACAGCAAGTAGTCAAACAGACATTGAGTGGCGGCGATTTCTTCAAAAGTGTTGGCATCCGATGTCTTTCCGTAGGCGCTGAGGTCAACTGTACCACCTCCTGCATCGACGATAATGATACCGTCCCCTTGCTAGCACAACGGATGAGCACTGATAAAGAATGTCAGGACACAGAAATCAACTGACCTGCAGGTCGCCCAAAGCCCCCTTATTTATGCAAAAATGTAGACTCGCTTCGCCTTCCGTAACAAACTGTAATCGTGCCTGTCCGTGGGGAGCATCCGGAATGAGACCAGCGAAGACTGCAGCTCTCCTCATAATAGCCTGCTGCGGTCCTTCCCATCCATTCGGGTGAGTCAATACAAATTCGACATTGTCTTTCACAGACTCCCAGAAGGTCGCCCCGGATGGATTCGATTCGATGATATAGATGCGGGTACACTCGAATAGATACCTCAAGAAATCGGAGAGGACGTCGATGCCTTTCTTTCCTCTCGGAAGCGGTGGAATGTCCGCATCAGTGATGTGTGATGCCGCTAGGGCCTTAGGCCGCAGGTGGAGCTTGAACCTGTAATAGTTTTCATTAAAATCTACTTCTGGCGTAAGCACGCAATAGACTAACCATTCGACTTTGATGTACTCTTCGTCTTCGGCTTCCTCAAGGAACGCCTCCTGCGTGGCTTCAGCACCAACAGCACGTACAGCACCAGCCTTGTCATAATAGATTATACTAGGAATCTTTGAGTCGCCACCGACTTTTTGTTGTGCAGGAAACCTAGCAACGTGGATAAGCTATTAGTCGTTACCCGACATCGTGGGACTCGGGCACACCTTGTTACACCTCGTACCTCTGGCACGAGGCCAGGGTCAAGGATGGCGTAAGAGGCGCCAGAGAATGTGGTGCCAACGTCAAAAGCAATGACAACTTTGCGAAAGGTGCCTTGGTATCTATTGCGTGCAGTCATCGTGGCGATTTGCTTTTGGGAAGGGAGTGAGAACTAAAAGGTCGTTGGTTTTGTAGGCTTTGAGTGGTCCCATGCTTCTTTCACGAAACAGAGAGAGAGGCAGGAGGTTTACATGGTGACGTAGTGACGTGGGTGAAGACACCCCCGGATATCACCGCATCACATCATCACCGCTCGGACACATGAATCGAAAACACCAGAACCTAATGGACAGTGTTGAACATGAAGTTCGACAGTGAAGCGGGTAGGTAAACACGTTCATTAACTCTGAGTCATGAAATTCCACCGGAGAAGGGTGCGGCAGTCCAACACGTTCCTGCCTCATGGCAAGCTAATGCTAATTTTTCTTCTCGTCGTCCAACCACCCTAACTTATGATGACCTCTCATGACCATCGCTCCACCATGTCCGTCGTGCTCTGCGGAATAACTATCGTCGCGATCTCCGCATCCTGCTTCACCGTCATCACACGATGTCGACGAGCCAAAATCCAGCTCGAACGATCGAACCACATCCTTTCGGCAGAAGTGGAAAGGAAAGACGCTACCATTCGCACTTTACAGAAATCTCTGTCAGATGTGAATGCAGAGGTCAAGAATACCAAAGCTCTCGTTTCTAGCCTCACGCGCAGTTCGGACGTGCTCAAGCAACGGTTGACTGATGCCGAGCATGAGCTCCAGCAGGCGCGGAACCAGAACCAGGTTTTGGATCAGCAGTTGAAAGCGCAGGCTGCAGCAGCAAAACTGGCTAGAGATGAGGTGGGGAGAGTATCGTTGGCACACGAGCAGACGAGGACGCTATTGAGAACACGGACGGAAGAGTTGAAAGCAGCACAGGTATATCTCGACAGGGCGGACCAATCCTCCGGAGCCGATGTGATCAACATGATCGACGCCTTGAACTCCGAAATTTTCCAGACGGCTGCGACGGTGGCTGAAGCGTTCAAGTTTGGCGAGAAGAAAGTCGAGGAGTCGAGCGAGGCTGAGGTTGCATACGACCATGTCATCGAGATACTGGGACCACGTATGACAGAGCTCCTGAAGTCGACACTACACCATGACGACCAGATCCTCATCCAAACCGCATTTCAAGCCGCAATGTGCGCGTATGTGGATTGGATTGTCACTTCGTGGTACTTCGAAGGGAGGGAGGAGGAGCAAATGTTGAGTAGTCTGTATGCGATCATCCAGGAATCGGGTACGTTGCGTTAACTACGGCTGATGACCACCTCTGACGAGAAATGGTTTGTTCTACAGAAGAGCAAGCCGTTGCAGGACGCTGGCGCGCTCTGACACGTAGATACGCGCTCCAAGCCTTCAGGGAGGCCCCCGATAGTCAACGGCAGCTGCTAAGCGTGGTGATGGAGACCTTGGTCAACATCCTTATCAACGCTGGCTTGGAATCCGCGACATCTGAAGTCAGCGAGAACATGGCGGCCCAGTTCGCAGAACACGCATCTACCGTAGTAGAACACGCAATGCGGCTGAACCGAGTCATCGGCCAAGGGATCACTTCGTGTGAAATGATGCCGTTGTATCTTGTGCCGGAGACGCCGTTCGATGCGAATGTGATGGAGGATGTTTTTGGGACTGCTTCGAAGGATAGCACGGAGAATATTCTTTGCACCACGGATCTCGGGTTGATGAGAATGGAGAAGAAGGGAGAGCAGTGGGAGAAAAGAGTCCTGGTGAAGCCGAAAATCATCTTGAGGTCGGGCATGGCTGATACGATCCTGGCCGAAGAGACCCATTGAGCTGGTCATGAACATCATTATGGACGACATGAGTGTTGGTAATATATTTTGTAACGCTTTTGGCTCTCTATATACGCAGATAATGAGATTTTGGAGAACATGAATAGCGTAAAGAACGCACCAGAGTCAAGATTTTCCACTTATTCGCCTTCCATCAATGCGACATCGTCTTTTCAAAAGGCATGCTCAGGAAACCCCCGACGGGCTGCTATTCCTGTTACTCTCACGATGACCCACGGAATAGCGCACTATCTTCACACGACGCCCGATGGAATGGAAGCGTATAGCAACTAGCGCCTGGATAATTATTCAGCTGTGAAACGGAAGATGCCAAATTTAAGACGGACAGCTAGGCGCATATATTCAGGTACGACCTTCATGGAAGTCGCCGTTAGCTCCAAGAAGTCCTTCTGTCGACGATACCTAATCGCTAAAGAATTTCCGTGTTCAGCGATACAAAAAAATGGATAAGGATATCCACTCACTCTGGTTGCGATGCGTTCATGCAACGTTGCCGCGGACTGTTGACTATGCATTGCCTAGGATACAGCCGAAACAAAGCATTACCTCGGTGCTTCGCAAAGAAAGGCGGCAATGTAGATTATCCTGTAGACAATGGCGACTGATGGTGATGGTGATGGTGAGAGATAGTAATGTGACGGAGGGCGGGATTCCGCGGATTCGGAACATTATGTCACGTTTGGAAAGCGGCGGTAATACCCGAACTTTTGCGTCGTTCGAAGGCCGAGGCCCAGCTTTCTTTTCTGGCATCTTTCATTGTCTCCCAACCTTTTCTCTTTCAAAGAAGTTTATACAGGTATTTTGTAAGTCATATTTAAATAAATACATGCTAATCAACAAACTCTGCTACAGTACGGGGGGCCAAACCTATAATTATTCGACGATACGCCCTTATTTATGTTCAAAGAGAGCACTGTGAAGTACGACTTTGACCTTCAGCAACACTTGAACATCTTCCGTTCTACCAGATCCTGCCCCGTTGCTATCCTTGGAGATTTGCGACACCATCAGCCCAAGGTCGCATGTTGACAAGACAACATCTCCCGTCGACACGTCTGGGCTTTTACCGTACGCGTTTTCCATAATGCTTGAATCGAAAGGTATCCCTGCAGTAACCCAGCACAATTGGGCGTCCTTGGAAATTACTCCTTCTCCCATCGCTCTATCCAAGCGCACCATCTTCCTCGTGATCTGCCCCAGTCTGGTTCGAAAGATTTGGCTCAAAGCGCCGATTGCACTTTCGGCTTTCACGGATGGCGGTATCTTCCACCCAGAAACAACCAGTACCGGAGCCAAATCACGCAGAAGACAGTTCACCAAATGGCCCTCTATTTCCTTTTCTGGCCCTAGATATTTGCATCGAGCTCGTGTCATTGCCCTCCAGCGACCTGCAACTGCGAAAGATATACCTGGAAATAATCTTTAATGCTGACCGAGAAAGAGAAGAAATTTGCGTACTAGTCTCTCGGATATTGGCATAGAGCCCGGCAAAATGGTCGTTCACGTTCGGATGAAAAGACCAGGTGTTGATCAAATTGATGCATGTCTGAACTATCGACGTTTGAATCGCGGCCAGTGTTGCTAGATGCCTTGTCTCCTCCTCCGAATCGTTCTTAGGCACGCCAGAAGATAAAACTCCCACCAGCGGCTCGCCAATCCACCGCACTGCTGCCGCCTTGTTCACCTCATCTGCCGATAACGTCCCGTCGAAATCCATTGTATCCGCCATAAAAGCTGCGACCTGGTAAATCTCGGTATTGAGCGCCTCGGTCATCCCTTTGATTTCCTCTCCAGAAATAGCGTCTTCCGTGGTCAGGTACGCCCGAGCATCCTGCAGCTCACGCATACGAAGATCCAGTAAAGCTTGCTCCTCTTTGCGCAAGGTTCTCTCTTTCTCTAGCTCTTGGTTGACGCGCTCGATTTCCAGCTTGCGTATATCACTCTGCTTCGTCACCGATTGTAGCTGCGCCTCCAAACTCCTCTTCTCGTCTGCACTCTGCTGCTGCAACCGCGTGATTTCCTGTTGAAGCTCCAAAACCTTCTTCCGCGCCGCCTCGTTTCTCTCGGTGGCTTGCACAAGCTCACCTTGAACAAGTGCAGACTTCTTCTCAGCTTCCTCGACCCGACTGCTCAGCCGACTATCTTCAGCGCTGGCCTTGTTCGGACCCTGAGGATGCTCTGATTGCGGCTTCTGCTCCCTGTTTATCCGAACATTCCTTTCCTCGACTATCTTGTCCTTCGCCGGCTTTTTTGCAACATCTGCGTAACGCTGATTGCAAGATGAGATTTAGTGCGATCCCCTTTTTAAATCTAACTTATGACCCACCTCAGCTGCCTTTGGCTCAGATTCCTTGACCGGGATTTTTAATGGCTGAAGCCTACTTTGAACGTTCTGGTAGGTATTCGTCGAAGGTGGGGTTTGGCTTTCGAGTTTTGTCTCTGTATCGTCTTTTACCGGCAATCGATGGTGAATGTCCCTTGTCTCTGATTCTTGTACAATGCTGCCGGGCATAGGCTCGCGGGAAGAGCGCGTGCGAGGACCAGGATGGGCTTTCCCCGACTCATCCAACGTGTTCCCCCCGAAGGACCTGGTTACGCTACCGAATATGCCACTGAAGCCCCGACGAACGGAGGATAGTCCGCCCATGGCCATAGCAAGCCAAAAGACGAAGATGGTGCGGAATAGCAAGAGTACTTCGTAGTGTGCCGCTAAGATGTTCATTCCACGCGTATGTCGGGCCTGATACGCACCGCACCCTGAACGTTACTTTAGCATGGCGGCGTGCTTCATCACATGGGATCATGTGAAAGGGTCGAGGATGTGGGGGCTGTGTCTGCACTAGTTCGATCCTTGTGAGAGCTGCTAAAGTAGTTATGTGACCGGTATGGCTCTCAAAGCGATCCATGAAGTTTGAAAGCTTGTCTCGATCTAAAGAACATCAAATGCCCTTCACTCTTTCACGCGTGCACTTGAAAAGGTACAAATTGAATGTATTAGAATCACGAGGAAGATTATACGTCGAAACTAAGGTACGCGATGTCGTATCTGGAATCAAAACTATCCTGAATCGCTATGTTAAAAATGCAGAGTATGGTACGACACCAGTCTTCAACAAAATATTGCTCCCATCGGAGGCTTTAAGCCCAAGTTCACACGTACACGCCACAACGTCGCCGTCCGCCTTCTGGTTTCCATATGCATCGACCATCGTGTTGGAGTCGAAATGATCATCGAGGTGTGCAGTATACACCACTAAGTCTTGAGACGTGATACCCTCGCCCATAGCCCGATCCAGTTTCATCGCCGCCTTCACGATTGCAGAAACACGTTTGCCAAAAGTCTGTAAGAGAGTGCCCTTCGCGTCTGCAGGGGACCACCCGGCAACACGCATCACATTCAACACCGCCTCAACGACGCGAGAATAGAAATTGTCTTCGGTTTCTGATACCACGCGGTACTTGCTTTTCTCGCGGGTCATTGACCTCCACCTGCCTGCTACGGCCGGGCTGTCCGCGTCTGTATTAGATCTCAGTAACGGATCAGATTGAGAAACAAGAGAGCACTTACACTTCTTTCGAATATCACGATATAAATCATGCAGATCGTCGTCCGTGGAAGAGTGCTTGGACCACTCAGAAATGAACCGTCGACAGAGTCGAGTGATTACACCCTGTAGTGCTGCTTGGACAATGATGGCATGCGTATCCGGGTCGTCCTCAACCTCCAGGAGTTGCTTCATACGAGCATCGATCTCGAGACGATGTTCCGTCGGCCGCTGGTCCCCACCATCTACCTCCATCGCGTTTTCCTCGAACTGCAGTGTGTCTGCTATGTCGGCGGCTAATTGCAAGATCTCGGAATTAAGACCCTGAACCATCACCTTCACTTCCGCTCCAGAGAACAGATCAGCTTTCGTCAAGAAAGTTTCAGTGTCATGAAGCTCCTGTGCCCGCGTCGCTAGTAGTCGTCTATCCATTTGGCGCTGTTCCCGTTCTTGAATAAGCACCGTATGAGCAGCATGCAATTGGTGCTCGAGATTCTGGCAGTGCTTGCGTAAATTCTCCATCTCTGTCATATCGCACAATCGGGCTTGCTTCAACGAACTCGTGTAGTTCTGAAACGAAGCTATTTCGGATGCTTGAAGCTCCAGGTGGGTCTGAAGCTGGTCCAGTTCTCGCAGTACTTCGTCTCTCTGCTTCTCTGCTTTCCTTTTGGCTCGCGTCGCCTGCTTCAACTTTTCCTGATCTGCGTACACTCTTTGTTCATAGTCGTCTTTTTGTTCATCTGTGCCCTTCTGTATCGCATGATACGGCTGAGAGACCTTCGAAGCGACCAGGTGCAGTTCGCCTACATCATTAGCGGTCGTTTCGATGCTCTTTTCGCGAGAATGTTCAGGATTTTTGGCGTCTCCGATTTTCAGTTCGTGGTCGTTTTCGCAACACAAATCGCTGTCACGTTGAGTGTGGAGGTCTTGAGCTTCTGCAGTCGCATCAGTTAAGCTGTGGTCGTCGGTACGCATGGTTCCTGGTATAATGCGTTTCAAATAACCGACGGTGGATGCTAACAAAGTCATTGGACGAGGGGCGGCGTGCTGTCAAAACGGAGATCAATCAAAGGAAAAGCCTTAATGGTCGGTAAATATATAGAAAAACAACAGCGTACAGTTGGTATGTACTAATTTTGAGGTGTTGCGGGCGGCAAACTAGAGCAAAATGGCGCTGGTAAGAGAAAGGATTTGGATCGGATATTCGGGCCGGCTGTTTAAGACTCACTTGAGCCCCTTTCCTTCTTTCTTTCACCACCCAAGCACGTTTTTCCAGCATTCTCCACGATGTCTGAAAGGAAACTATACGATGGAACACAAAGAAAACTAGTTATTGCGATGGATCTTGGCACAACGTTCTCCGGGGCATCTTACAGGTGAGACTTGGTTGCCACTTTTTAGCGCTTAGCGTCTGCTGATTCGTTGGATAGTATTCTTGACCCAGGTCGAGTGCCTGAGATCAAGGGGGTGACTAGGTATACGATGTCTTCGACTTTATGCCGTAGTACGTTCTTTTGACAGGCTATTCTCTTAGGTTTCCTTCGCAGGAGCACGTAGGCGGCGACGCGAAAATCCCCACCATCATGTACTATGACCAAGAAGGGAACGTCAAGGCAGTTGGTGCAGAGGCGCTGAAGCAGAACGTAGTTGAAGATGCCGAAGATGACGGCTGGAATAGATGCTCTGCGTAAGTATGAAGTTTACTGTCATTTGAGAGGGTATTCAGCTTGTCTACTAAAAAAAACAGGTTCAAATTACATCTTAGACCACCCTCCGCGTCCTCAGAGGAAATTTCCCGGGGGATCCCACCCCTTCCAGATGGAATGGACGTCGTAACCGTGTTCGCCGACTTCTACGCGTATCTCTTTGATTGTACGAAGACGTTTATTTTGGATACCCATCAGAATGCTTCCCTCTGGAACTCGGTGGAGAATAGCATCGAATTTGTACTCAGCCACCCCAACGGATGGGAGGGGTCCCAACAATGCAAGATGCGACAAGCCGCTGTTGACGCTGGACTAGTTCCTGATGACGACGAAGGTCATTCTCGGGTGCACTTCGTCACTGAAGGAGAAGCTAGCCTTCACTTCTGCATTCATCAAGGACTCGAGTCGTATATACGAGTGAGCCATCTTCTATTTTTATTTCATTACACGACCTAAGCACTTCTATGGTAGGACGAGGAAGGAGTTATGATTGTTGATGCAGGCGGAGGAACTGTCGATATCAGCACTTACTCGAGCATCCAGTCACCAAATGTTGATAGCCACGCGTTCGAAGAAATCGCGGCCCCAGCTTGTTCGTTTCCTCGTATCTCATTGTGCCTCTACACTCTCATATGCCTACCCAGGCAATTTCACCGGTTCCATTTATGTGACTGCTCGTGCTAAATTGTTCTTACGGGGTACATACGTCCCAATGATCCCCACATCTATTATTCTGATGTTTCTCTGACATAGAAAAATTAGCTGGATCTCGGTTCGCCGATGAAGTCGACATGATAGCGGAATGTTTTGATGCGACCACGAAGCTTCATTTTAGGGATGTTGAGGAGGCATCCTATATCAAGTACGGTACCATGAAGGACATAGATCCAAAACTGGACATTCGCTCAGGGCGGCTAAAGTTGGCAGGGTACGCGTTAGTTCTTGAAGCCTTCTTCTACTAATGTCCGCTCGATGAATAGGTCCGAGGTTGCCGGTTTCTTTGAGCCTTCCATCGCCTCTATGATTAAAGTCATTGATAGCCAACGTACCAAAGCCATGAAGCCTGTTTCAGTAAGCCTGTTAGGGATTCTCATCCCAGTCTCAGATCACTGACAGCAATTATCAGTCGGTCTTTCTTGTCGGCGGATTTGCTGCGAGTGATTGGCTATTCTCAAAGCTGAAAGAGCACTTGGAACCACTCGATATCAGCTTTTCTCGGCCAGACAGTCATGTGTGAGTAACTCAAATTCAATTGCTTTACTTGAGTCTCACCTACTATGCTCACAATATCAGAAATAAAGCCGTCGCAGATGGTGCCCTATCGTTCTATCTGGATCATGTTGTCGCGGCACGTGTATCCAAATACGACTACGGCGTTCCAGTGTACACAGAGTATAACCCCCTTGATGCTGAGCATAGCAGTCGAACAGATGCTACCTTCTTTGATGCAGCTGGTGTTCTTTCCATCGGCAGTCAATTCTCTTGCATGCTGCCCAAGGTACGTCGACGCTAAAACCAACTAAAATCAATTTCCATCTGCAGTGACTGACACAGAAGCACAGTGCACGCAAGTTTCGGAAGAGACAGAATTTCGCTGTTCTTTTTTGCAGCATGCCATGCATTTAGTTGAACTTCAGTCCATAACGGCCGAGATAGTGTGTTACCGCGGTACCAAAGAGCAACCTGAGTGGGTCGATGAAGAACCAGGTCTATTTTCCGCATTTCCGTGCACTATCTCGCGTTTTGATCGTACTTGTAGAAGAATATTCGGTGTTTTGCACCATAACGGCTGATACTTCTGAAGTGGCGAAATCTCTCAAGCTTCAACGAAGGCCTGATGGGAAGTCGTACTTCACTCTGGATTACAATATCATCCTTTTGTTTGGAAGAACGGAACTTAGAGCACAATTTAGTTGGAAGGAAAATGTGAGTAAAGTAAACGATGCTTAATTCTTAGGCTGACACAGTCGTAGGACGAGGAGAAGAGGTAAAGCTATCATATGCAGAATAACGATTACTGACAGAATACTCGTGCTCCGTCTTTCAGGGGTCCGGCGCGAATCGTCTATGACCGCATCGTGTAAAGCGTATTTTTGTATATTGGTACCGTCGAGTGGATAATTTCTTTTCGTCTATTAGTATTGATATTGCACGTTCAAGACTTTTATAAACGTACCGGCATGGCCGATACATAGGTTTTCCGATCATCTCGGATTCCGGACACGCTCTCTCATTGCTCGGCCACTCTCATGCTCAACTGACATTCAGAGACTGACACCATTGTCGCGAGATCCATTGCTACGACAAAAGAGAAAAATTAAACAGAAAGAAAAAAAGGCAAGCCCGTTGTCGTTTTTCAGACAAGCGAAACGGTGTTGGCATTAAGTACAGACGAGGAAAAACAGAGTGTCGTTAGAGACAAAAAGAATGGGGATCGTTAAAGAGAACATAAACGGCGTTGCGCATACAGAAACTGTGTAGTTCGGAATTATGCAACCGTCATAAAAGAGGATTTCAAGCGTACGCATAGCGCCTAGGGCCGACGCCAAATTTTCTGTGGCTGTGTAGGAACTGCACAGTTGACTCGGAAACAGCCGGTTGAGTTTTTGCCTAGCTTCCTGCTGCTGGGTACTTCTCCCCCATGGCCGGAGGGTCCGGTGCGTGGATGTTTGGCTCAGTAGGGGGGTTGGGTCTGGGCGTCGTACAGATGAGGGTGGTGATGTACATATTTAGTACTTACTTCCCCTGTTGTGTACGTAATGTCTGGGACCGGCGTTGACTGTGGACACTGCCGTGTAATACTACCTACCTACCTACCGCTTGCTTTGCTCGACGCTTTACACCACTGCTCAGAAAGTTGTTGTATAATCCATGTTCTTACTCTCAGCACGGCAAGTTCTTTAGAACGTATATATCTCAAAGGTGATAGTGATATTCGGGAACTCAAATAGCGATGTACACTTGTAAACATTCGTGGTGGTCCCCAGCGTGTCGGTACAACAATGACGGTGCAATTATGGGCTGTGGATATTTAGGCGTGGTATCTCTCTTTTTCTTGAACAGCATCGGTCTTATTAGAGATGCTGCGCATAGATGATATGAGCGGGGCCTCTGCCATGTCGTCAAGATAAGCTGAAATGAAACTGAATGATCTTGCCTTTTCTCTTTTCCCTGAAATGACCGCAATGAATATGGAAACAAGGACCCGGACTAGTGGCACGTACCTTATGCTTCCAGGACACGTATGCCTGCAATTCTGTTAAACCGAAAAGCAAGACGACATCGTAGTCAAGCTTGTAGAAGGTCCTTCCATCGGGTCGATGTTGAGGTTTGAGTGTTTTTGCCGCCTGTTGAGTATTGGCGGTAACTGTGCAAAGGACTTTGTACATAGCTGTAGGATTCGCATCAGCTTTATGCCTACATCCATGTCAAATGATAGACAAACCTTCATCTGTGTCCATCCAACGCGGATCTGTCTTCAAGCCTCGATAACAAATTATATCATCCGATATGGATGCCAAGTCCTCCAGAGTCTCAGAGTACAGATGATAGGTGCGTCGGAACTCCGTCGTCTCGGATACTAGAATACCCTATCCAACTCTTAGCATATGAAATGAATGAATATCCGAAGCGCGAACTTACTTTTGGAAGGATAGCATCGAATTGATCTCCCAAAGATAACTCTCCGTTAGCGGTTACATACGCCTTATCTGAACGACGTCGATGCTCGGACATCGACTCCTCGTAGGAAGTGAACTCTTTGCCGCCGAGATTGTATCTCGACATCCTGGCATTCACTGCATGATCGATATAGTAAGAGACAGCACCATCGGCGACAGCCTTGTTGCTAGAAGAAGTATTAGCCATTTAAACAGTAGGTAAAGAAATTTTGAAGAAGGCAGACACGTGGCTATCCGGACGAGATAGTTGAATATCGAGGGGTTGTAGGTACGCCTGTAATTTAGAGTAGAGGAAGTTGCTAGCAGCAAATCCCCCGACAAGAAATACGGCCTGGTGAAAATAAATTCATGTTCTGAGAGCACCAGAATGTAAGTGAGCACAAACAGTTATATTCTTGGGTGACATCGAACACTGATGGTCAATCGCTTGGATGATGTCGCATAAAGACGGCTCAAAAAAACCAGCAACGATGCTCCTATGATAATATCGTCGGAAGAGTTACGAGCTGGATTCAAGTACGATCACGCACCCAAGCAATGTGAGTCTCCCTCCACGGATACCCAGAGCAGGGTCGTTGTCTCGAATGGTCCCAAACTGGATGTAGGCCGGCTCTTCAGCATTCCTGAATCGCAACTTCGCCGTCTTGTCAAAATAATCAGCAATAATATTGGCCATCTCGGCGTAGACTGTTCCTTTCAATTTATCTAAACGCACAAAAATTAGACATCGACAATGGTAATCGCGCCATTAAGTAATCACCTTGAAGATAGATCTGAGCTTGTCCAGTAACGAATATGGAACCCGATAATTGACCTGCGCAAAAGACGTCGGATGAATTGCTGGAATCCCAACACAATAACTCACACTGGGGTATCGCAATTTCCTGAAAACAGCGGTTGCCTTCAGAAACACCAGCCCTAGAGTATGTACTTAAATCAACCGTTCCACCCCCGGCATCAACAATCATAAAGCCATCTTCGTTCTAGTAAAACATGAAATGAGAGAAAGAAGCAACAGATGAAAGATTCATTACCGAAGTGTATCGTGAGAGACCTTTGTTTAAACAAAAGTGAAGACTAGCTTCTCCTTCGGTGACAAAGGACAAGCGCGAATGTTTTTGTTCACCATCGCTGATAATTCTAGCGCTAATCATAGCATCTCTCATTTTATTTTGCTCTTCCCCTTCCCATTCATTCGGATGTGCAAGTATGAAGTGAATACCGCCTTCTATACTGGACCATTGGGAGGACGAGATGTGGTGAGTTTCCTGCACAAAAGACTTGGCACACGTGTATAAGTATGCATAGAAGTCGGAAAAGAGTGTCACGATATGCTTCAAAGGAGGAAGTGGTTGAATGTACGCCGACGCTACTTGACGTCCTAGATGCAATTTGAATCTGCAAGGTAAAAGCGTCATAATCTTGACTATTTCTAGACTTTTATATACTTTCCCGCTATATTTCGTCCATCCTTCTGCTTGAGCAGTTTCTTCTGTAACCGGATGCTGCGTCTCAGCGCCTACAGCTTTGAGTTTCCCGAGTGCGTCGTAATACATAATCGTCGGTATCTTGGCATCGCTACCGGCGTCTTGAAAAGGGAATCTTAGGAGATCCACTGTCAGCCTAAACGGTAAAAGTCAGCACCAGGAACGTACCTTGTTACTCCGTTTATCTCTGGGACAACTCCAGGATCAAGTATACTTCAAGTCGGCTATCGTTAGTCGCGTGGAAGAAAATGAAACTTTACTGGAACAGTACCTGTACGAGATACCGCTGAAGGTGGTTCCCAGATCAAAGGACAGCACCAACTTACGGTGACGACCGTTGTATGGTTTTCGTTGAGTAGGGGAAGTTGCCATGAATTACTACACCAGGCAAGGGATGAAAGGGATGGCGTCAAAAAAATCTGTCCCGTGCAGAATGTTAAATAAAGAAAGTGCCATAGAAACACAGAAGAGTCGCGAAGACATGATGTTCAACTTGAATCGATTTGCAAGTGGTGGCAGGAGCAAAGAAGCACCCCGGCGTTCGCCGAAGGATATGCCATGTCCATTTCTGGACAAGCTTCGGCCTCGGCTCTTAAGATATCATGGTAAAGAAGAAAATACTCAACTCTGGTATGTTCTGATTCAACAGAAGGTAGCCCTCATGTGGAAGGACAGTCTTCTATGTCTTGGAACCGAAACATCCAGGGAAAGCCGCGTTTATCTGATGACTCGACTTCTTACTCACAAACCAAAAGCGTCCTCTAGCCGCTGTACACTTCACAGTGTGTAGAACTGGTAAGAACCGCACACCGAGACGCGTATCGATTCAATTAACGGAAGATTGTAGTTCAAGATGCAGCCGAACGGTGATCTCAGGCCTGTAACTCGGAGCCAGACAAATCCAGATTGCGGAAAGCCTCGAAATACTGTCGCGCGCGCGAACAGTAATGGCAAGAAAAAACCGAAAGCCACTAGGATCGAAAACTCTGTCGTCTCCTCGTCTGGCCGTAGCAACTCTAACCATGCACAATCGACTACGCTTTCTTCTGGGAGCAATGATAGTGCCGGTGAAGATACTGCCCCTCCGTTACTCCCTGAAGGGCCCGAGGATTCAGACGATCCCTTGAATGCACTGAGGTCAAAGAGACGAGAGCTGGCACTACAGGCAGATAATGCTCTGCATGATGAATGTCTAATTCACGTCAAACCCGATGCATATTCCTGCATGGAAATAAAGACTATGTTGGAGTCCTTGAATTGCGATATGATGCAGTTGGCAGCTTTGATGTCAGATAAATTGCAGTTCAAGCACGCATATGCAAAGTCGCTGGATGGGTTGGCGGAGCTAAACGATGCGGCGAAGAATGTGCAAGCCATTCTGGGTCGACGTGTCACCGAGCTTCTCATGCGTAGGATCACCAAAAACAAGCAGAGTATCGTTGTCCAGGCAGCCATCCAATCCGTGCTGGCAAAGACATGCCGAAGACTCGTTCAGCGCTGGAGTATATCTCATGAAGAGCACAAGGTTTTCGTCACATCATACAAGAAATTTAGGAATACAAGTACGTACTTTCACTCATACGTTCATGTATATCTCACTTACATCTGCATTCCCTTAGATTCTCTTGAGACAGCGGCACGATGGCGAGCAGAGACAAGAGGATTGGCCAAGTACGGCCCTCGTTCTGATACCACGCGAGAGTTTGCTCTTGAAGCACTCTTGGTTAATCTCCTGAACGTCCTCCGTATATCAGGGTGGAAGGATTCCGCACCCAAGGAAAGCATCCAGGGGATGTTCGGCGATCACATCAGAGAGCTTGTTGAGCTCACTATCCGGGTCGACAGAGCAATCATGGAGGGCGCCATGTCTCAGGATTTACAACTCTTCATGCCAGGGCACGACGACGCATACGATCCGGGCACGATGGTCGACATCAATCACAGTCCGAATGCCGTCGTTTCTGATGGGAAAGTGGCGTTATGCGTGAATATCGGGCTGAAACTGGGCGGGAAACGCAAGGAGGAAGGTAAAGCTGAGGAGTCGGAGGCCTCAGCTTCAGGACCGAAAGTCCTGCTGGAGCCGAAAATATTTCTTTACGCGACGCTGGGAATTTGATGTTTGCTTGTATCATAAGTAATAAGTTGTATAAGAGTTTAGAAGACATCTGTGCCAAAAGATGTAAGTAGAATCGGTATGTCTGAGAGGAGATGTTTTGCTGTTTCATTCCATGCGTCTAATTAGAACCATAGACATTGCAGTGAAGTAGTCGAGCCCGGGGGCGTGACTGGCAGGGAACGAACAGTAACGGAACACGTGCATGTGACATCGCTTCAGAACCATGGGCCCGGCCCGGCCTAGAGCAAACCTAGTCGTCAACACCTTTTCCTTTCCCCGGCCGGACGGAGTGTCGTAGCTGCTTCTTTCACGGTGAACGCTTGTTTTCAAATCATCAAGTGCACCGCTCTGGATTATATTGCTCCTGCCGACCTACCAGTTCCAGTATTTTCCAAGGACTCAACAAGAACTCGCTGTAATCAGAGTGACTCGTTTCAACGTCTCTTTCTCTTGATGCTATTATAATATATGGAACCTCCACATGCAACATTCTGACCATCCACTTAATCCTCTTCGTCTAGCACCGCTGTTTCGACTGTATGGTGGCACCCTGGCTATGGAACCCAAATATGGACTCAGAAATGCACACGCAAGGGGTGAACGGTGAGGAGTATAAAAGGATACGGATCAGTCTTGTACCGCGCTTAGACCTTCGAGGGATACTCTTTCTCTGTATCCCATACCGCTTTTGTTGATCCCGGTAAGCCGCTCATGTTCCTCCAATTATTCATTCGCTTAAATGCTCGAGCAGCAATCGCCGTATCTTTCAGTATGTTTGGCTTCATGCGTCGCAAGGCAAAGGATCGAAGGGTCAGAACAGGTACAGGAATTCTGAGCTTGGGCTGTTTATTCCTGACTTTCTCTCAGCCAGTAATACTACATCTGGTCTTGGGCTAGACCCTGGAGGCTTTACATTCGGCGTGCCTTCAACCCCTTCTACGGACTCCGCTGGTGCTGTGCACCAGAATTCATCTCCATCGGCGTCTGCTTTGTCTCTACGAAGTCCTCCTGCCAAGATCACATCGATATCGCACATCGTCTTCAACAATGCCGCTTTCGACGCTCTCCTTGAGTCGAGGAATGCAGGCGACCAGTAGATATAATTGCCGTCGAGAGGACATTGCTGCTCCTGGATAATAACAGAAGGGAAATGCATCCGATTTTATATGCAGTTTATACAGGAACATGGGCGTCGTCACCCAGAATTTAATTTACTTGTAATTTACGATACAATCCCTACTAGTGACAGTTTTGGAAAGTTTTGCATCGAAAATCGAATTTGACTGAGATGATCGGAGGGAATTTTCATCGACAATATTTTGCTCGTTCTTTTCTCCCCACAACTTAGTTGCCAAGTTTCCCCTTCTTTATCTCTGGCGCACAGAATTCGTGGACCAAGGACGATGTATACTCCGAACGGTTTCTGTGGCCTGGTGTTCAAGATTGCTGTCAATGCCCTGAAATTGCGCTCCACGGCCATGGACATTAGTACTCTCCGTGCCCTTCAATCATGCTGAAAAATTCTCATGTGGGCACTGTCTACAAAGTATGTATACAAATCTATCTGCCCTTGTCCAGTATATATGCTTATGTTACAGAAGGTGCATCATAAAAAAAAACTTAAATCTTGCGCAGTTTGTTGAATCGATCTACCCAATAGAATATCCTCGGAGCGACTGGCTCACTATCATCGACGAAGGTCCTGGAGGATGAGCGGGAGCTGCTGTCGTCTGTGTTGGTGCGCGAAACTGTGTCGTATTGGGTGTACATGGACTGATTGTTTGTGTGTGCAACAGCGTCGACCTGGGTGTATGCGTGCTCGGTAGGGATGGCCGTGTACAGCTGCTTGGGAGAAGAATGGATATGTCCATTCGGGGCCATTCTGAATGTCGCATCGGATAGAATGTTGGCGCTGTTATCGAACGGATTCGTAAAAACGGGTCGGCCTGTGTTCGCATTCTCAGGGTACGAGTACCCTTCCGACGGGGACTGGTCTACAATAGGTCCATCGTCGGCGAAGGGGTTGAACCAGGTTGAGGGCAACGCATCATGGAATACGTGGAGCGGATGGCCATAGTGTTCTGCAAGCGCGACATTCGTGGTCCGAGGAGGAAAAACGATGGCTTGTGGATTATAACCGCTGACTGGATTAGAGGTGGTTGGCGCGTAGTCAAGCCCAGCGTGGTCAACGGGCAGATCGTGCCAGGATATTTTGGTTGCGGGTGGATTGTTGCCTTCAAAATGGAAGGCTGGCAGGGACCCATATCCAGGAAGGGCCTGGTCCTTGTCGTCGCTACCACTCGTTGTGAGGCTCTCACTTGACGCGGAGGGCCTGCTATTGGTATCGGTGATATGCGGAAGCTCCAGTGCGGATTGGCAGTCGGTGTCTGGTTGGGGGTAGACGATAATTTCGTCCACGTCCGGGTGGTCCTTGGGGACGGAGCAACCATCGGCAAAGTACTCCATTGGAGGGTGGCGGTGCCGACGCTCCTGCAACTTGCGCTTGAACCTCCGAAGGAGCCTCTGAAACAGCCTTTCGATCTCGACGGGTGATATCTGTTCTGAATGAGTAGCTGACCGCGGATGATGGACAAGTCAACTTACTAGTTCCACTGGCTCGGTAGACTCCTCATCTATCTCGAATCGCGTTTGCTCCTCCATCGCGGGGGCCGAAGTTATCCAATCGTTCGCGGGTGCAACAGCCCAAGAAGGAGTAGATCGCGTCTCAATACGATCCGGGACGCGTGTCTAGGAAAGGATCAGCCGCGTCAATAGAGGCGGAAACGGCGCGACTTACTACTGGGCCGCTATACTCCTTCATGATCGTGACTTCCAGTTGCCGGAGATTTTCGTCGAGCACCTGCGACCTACGTTCAGCGCGGGTGGCAGGGCCAGCGAGCGCCTACTCACCATCTCCGACGTTCTCCGCGTAGTCAAGGCTTCGAAGAAAGCCTTAAAACTTGCTACCGTTGACATGTACGAGAAGGTGAGGCTCAAGATAGAGGTGCAGGGAGAACGGGGAGAGTGGGGAAAAGTGAAGAGAAGATGAGGTACGATGAGCAGTTTATAAACCCACCTTCGAAATCCTGATGGATATGTATAGCGTTGTTTGAGCACATTGTTTGTGCAGACTATTACCTGGTTTGGGTTGCGACGCCTGCCACAATGCACAACAACACCGAGCCTTTGTGCGGCTCGTACCTCCGGAGGATTGTTTGGTTGCACTGACTGCCCATGTTGCCGTGCCGGCCACTAGGTCGTGTTGGAGAGTAAGTCGAGTCACGTATCTTGTACACTGTTGCCTTTGTTATGCTGGAAATGAAGCACGTCTTTCATTACGGCGTTTTTAGCAATTCCCTCACTTTGATTTCAGGACATGCAGCTGGAAAAGACGCACAACCTGCGGCCTCCTCTGCTGTTCACGAGGGGATCCGTCTTCATTCGTCGCCTACCGCCTCTCACGGCCAGTCTCTTAGAAAGGAATCGATGCGACGACGCCTTCACGAGCGTTCCCAGGATCTAGATCGATATTCCTGGAACGTCAAATTCTCTCACGCTCAGGACAATCAGTCTTAAGATCTCGGCTACAAGCCGCTAACCGGTGGATCTGTTGTACTCGGTTTGTACGTGTGTTACTTCGATGAGCTGAAAACTCGTTCATTGTCAATAAATTTCAGGTTTGTCTATATTTGCGTACAATTTGATTCTCGGCAATGGCTCGTATCGAAGCTGTTGACCTGCCGCCTCTGGAATCATTGGCGTCGGTCTCACGAAGAGTGCCATGGTGACTACAAGCGACGATCAAACGACCTATAACACTACTGTTCTTGAAGGCCCTAAGGAAAGGTACTAACGGTTGTTTGAAGTGGATGATGATCTAATCAATTCCATGTTATATGATCAAGGCTCACACCGCTTAAACAGGTTACTCCAGTTACAAAACAGTTCAAGCGCCAATCACTATAAAGGGTTGATGCATGACTGGGCATTGTGACTGAGCTGATGATAGATGTGAAACCGGTCCAAGAAAGCCTACGACAAATGCAGAGGCAACCGGCGTAATAAGGACCCACTAATGAGGAACATGTAGCAGCTGGACCAGCTGGACGTGACATAACTGCGCTTTTCCCTGGCCGATACGGGTTGGCTTTCTACCTTCGATATCGAGAGATTAGACGACGAGCGCTGAAGCGCTAACGCCTATTCATTGAACCTCAGCGCCAGTGCCGCTCGGCACCACCGGTGAAGGCCACCTATAAACAGGCGACCTGTATCGATGCACGGAATCAAACGCTTACGCGGCGGTTCCAGCCCTACCGTAGCTGTTACTCGGGAACCTCTTTAGATGGGATCACGTTTATCATGGGAACGGGTATACACTGTTGTTGGCTGTGCCCGCATATAAAAAGGACTGGTGGGGGGATCATCCTTCCATCTTCGCATACTTTGGCCTAAGGCTTGACGCCCTCCGGTAATACCTTTCGTTCTGTAAACCACACTTCTCCGTATTACTCAGGTATGTCGTTGGCTTGAGCCTCTCTGCTGCTCATCCTGACATTCCAATTGTAGCATGCCTCTCGAATTTCTTCGCCGCAGACGCGCGACACATCACGAAGCAGCTGCAGACACTGGTGCCCTGCCGCCACACCCCGTGCTCAGCCCTACCCCTGCTAGCCCAACGATATCTGAACTCGCGCTAGATCCAAAGTCATTCCAAAGGATGTCCTCACCTGCTTTGTCGTCAGATTCGTCACAGTCGTCTGCGAAGTCTTTGGCGGATCTCGTCGTCGGCAGCGACATCTATGATGCCATCTTGGCGTCGAGCATGAAGCATGCTAAGCTTAGCGTGGACCCTGATGCCTTCATGCCTCCTCCTTCAAGCGCGTTGTTGGCGCCGCCGAATACTCCTGCTGTTGCGGTGGAAAGGAAGAATTGACTTTGACGGCCTCAGTTAATTCATGGACGAACTAGAATCCTAATATCAAACTGTTTATCAGGACTGTAGTATACTTATCTTGTATGTAATGACTGTTTAGCCTCGACTGTATAATACCATTTTGGCAATTTCTGTACAAATTCGTCATGATGAAAAATCGGAGGCGATCGGACAAAATACTTTCGATGCGTCATCATTGCTGGTTGCGTTGGCCTTCTCTCTTCACTTCCTCTCATGGCTTCACTATCGCCGTCGCCACGCTCCCTCGCCTCCTCTTGAGGACGAACGCTCTCAAGAATACTTGCCCTTATACTTCTGCGAAGATTCAAGAAGACTCACCGAGAAGGCAGCTGCTGCTTGACTAAAATCGTCGGCGTCAGCGTTGACTATCTGGACAGTATTCAAGTACGCGTCAGTAATCGTTGGAATGCGAATATTGCTCATGATGAATACAGGTGTGATATCTATAGGCATCCCCGTCAACGCCTTGTTGATGTGGCGTCGGTGGCGTCGTTGCCTGTCACTGAGGAAGGCTAGCGAGCCTCTTCGGCCTGGATATATGCGCCTTATCCTTGCTCCGAATTGACTATATGCGCATTAAAGGGTGTTATGGTGCTCGACACAACCCGCTGATGAAAGTACCGACGTCCAACGTAGCACCCGTGGATAGACAACGACCTCGTCATCCGAAGGCTGTCCGTAGCGTGTGGCAGGATCACGAGCCTCGTATTCCTCTCTAAACTTTTTGAAGAGTTTCTCAATCGCTGCGAACGAAATCTGTGAGGGGGGTTAGTCAAAGGAACTGAGGCTAGGTCGGCTTCACCATTTGCGGGGGCCAAGAATTTGGGTTCTGTGGCTCAAGTGTCGTCGGCGGTGGGCGTAGAGAAGGAGATTCCACGCTCGCCTCCGGTTTGGCCGATGCTGCCTTCTTTACGCCGCGTCGATAGCGTCGGGGTTGTTTGGGGACGTTGGACGTTGACATGAGGACGACAAATGCTACGCCTCCCGCGCTCGACGATTTTGAAAGATAGGTTGGGGATATGGTGTAATCCTGTGCGCGCAGTTCACTTTTCCATTTTATGAGACGCTTAATGCCACTCCTTAGACAAAGGTTCGATTTATCTATGTGGCAACGCGTATCATCCCTTTTTTCTCGTCTTTGTTCTCAGAAACAGAAACTCCGTTTTTACTTTACAAAGGTCCTTGAAGCCTTTCTGTCTACGACGGAAACATACCATCCATCGTTACGCCATTCAAACTACATCGTGCGCGCAAGTTCCATTATCTTGTCGCATGCCATGACCTGCCCAGAGTAGTTTCGGGTGTCCTCAGCTAGAGACTTGGCCGCGGTTCGGAATCGCGCAGCTTCATCACCTCCGCCGATTATCTTAATCAGAGCGCGACTGAGCTCGGAGGCTTCCACTCTTGGCGCAGATTTCCTATTGCCGTAAATGCCGATCCCGAGCCATTCAACACGCGCTGCATAGTCTTTTTTTCAGTCAGATTCCATCCCAATGCCGATAGCTCACCATAGCAATCGTACCACATTGGCAGAACTACTTGAGGGACACCAGTGCTAATGCTTGGTTAGCAGAGTTTGATTATTGGTGAACTAAAGACGTACTGAATTCCCTCATAGACGCTGTTAGCCCCACCATGATTGACAGTGCAGACAAGATTGGGATGCCTGAGGATTGCTAATGGTTCAACATCTAGCCAGTCAACAATCCTCACTCGCCCCTTCTCCATATAGATTCCTAAAATATCTTGCAAGGAAGCCTTCACGTCGTCATGCGCTTTTAACTTCCAGATAACCTGGACATAACGGTCGTGACCGAGCAAGGTGTGCAAAGCCGTCGCAAGTTGACAGGCATTGTTTTCATCAAAAACAGCGTGCGTCCCCAAGTTGACAAGCATGGTTGGTCCGCTGTCAAGCCAACTGGCGAGTTGCGGATCTTTCTCCTCCACGGGAACTGCTGGAACGAGGATGGGGCCGCACAGCGTTACGTTGTCCGGAACGACACAGGGAAAGTCGGTTTTAGGGGTGGCGGGACAGAGATAATGTGCATCGGCCATATATGGTTCAAACATAGGAATGGTGTTATTGAGACCAAGCTTCTGACGGTATTGAACGAGTTCCTGGATTTTGGGGGAAGAGAACATGAAGTAGACCATGGCGCAGGTGAGAAAAGCATTCTTCGGGATGTGATACCACGACATGGGGTACGGGATACCGGACGACATGACAGGATACTTCCAGAATATCGAGCCGTACGGCTGGATGCGGCCGATGATGTCCTGTATGTCAAAGATACCTGTAAGAGCACGAACTGCTATAAAATGCAGGTGAGTCTCACCTTGGGTGCATTTGGTGTTATGATAATGAACTTTAGATTCAGGAATCGACACGCGTCGATAGCCTGACTCAGGAAATATTCAATTACGATAGCGTGTGCGTTAAGATCCTGGATGATCTCAACGCAGCTGTCGTAGAGTTCCATGTACTCTGGACCAGACCATTCGGCGACATAGTACGGCAAGCGTCTAAAACTCCGGAGAGCGCCAGAAAGACTGGGCGCGTGGGTGGGAGTGTTGGTTCCGATTCTGCGTATCCGAGCCTCTTTTAGGGATATCCCCCTGAGAGGATGGAAGAATATCCGAGCAGAACTGCCTGTCACACGAAGACGGTCCTGCAGGTCCTTGATACGGGGTGAGAGCACTTCCAAAATCATCATCAGTGGATACTGAGGATCGAACAAATGAAATCAAGTTACCAGGAAAAGACGCAATGTGTACTTCGACATTCGGGCGAAGGCAGAGCTCGTGTGCAACGGAGAGAACAATGTTGGCCTGCCCGTATTCGCTGTTTGTGAAGAACAAAAACTTTCTCGGGGTCGAAGTCGTATTCATGGTAAGTAGAACTGAATCCGCAAGAGGGTGGGGATTTGCTGCTGGCCCGCCATTTTTGGCTAGTGCAATTTATTGCGGACATTTCTGATAGATTATATGTAGGTCGAACGTCATTGAAGAGGTTCGAGCCTGACCTTACCTGCGCAGCTACTGTAAGAGGAGAAGCTTCCAAATCAAGGACAAGGACAAGGACAAGGACAAGGACAAGGCGCACAAAGCTCGCTGGTGCTCGTGAAGCGACGATGCGGGCGTCGGCGTATTCACGTCACTATAAATGCACATACCTCTGCGACTGTTTTTATTTGGACCGTCTACAACAACGGCTCCTCTGCAACTCTTTGAGCGAATGCGCAAATGTTAGATTGGTGTTATACCCGCAAGAGGACTTCTGCCACTAAGATACAACCATAGACGCTCAGTGAATTTTATGCCCAATTCTAGTAAATCTAAATGTAGATGCCACGTCGAGTCTGAGGATGGACAAAGAAGACGAGATCACTGCATTTATTGCCCTAAAAATGTGCAGTTGTCAGCCTCGACAGATCAGGAACTCGCTCGATGGGGAAAAGGAAAGTAATGGCTGAAGGTATGGAGGGAAACATCTACAGTAGCACTAATGGACGGAACATAGAAGCCCGAGGAACATGCCATAGATGTTCCATTTGACATTAGTCGTTTCCGTGTCCCGTCTGCGCGTCGAAATATAAATAAGAAATTCAACTCGCCAAACATTCCTCCCACTTAATAGTATTGATACGAAAAGAACTTGAACGGTGGTTGTGTGTTGTGGACTGGGCAATTGGAAACTTGAGACTTTCTACACGCAAGCGGCATAGTCCAGATAATTATACGCGAAAAAGGTAAAAGATATGATGAGAGTGGGATTCGAACCCACGCCCTTTCGGACCAGATTACGTAATCACCACGTGATTTGGTCCATGATCGATTGATCGATCGATCAACCTTAGTCTGGCGCCTTAACCGCTCGGCCATCTCACTACAAAACGCATTCTCTTGGATGAATTTAAGTAGCTGTGGACGTCGGGTCTGAACAAACCTTGACCCGATTCGCTTCGTCTCCGTCCTTGTAACTTTCACTCTCGAGCGATTCTTGATAAGTTAAACCCTCACTCAATGCACTTTTCCAATACATGTTCATAAAGTCATCTAGACAGCACTCGATTCGAGCCCCAGGCCCGCTAATCTTTGATGGCATCATGGAAATCAGAATTTCCGACTTTCAAGTTTTACTGATACACTTGACTGTCGCTCAACTCATTCCTGCCTTCTAGTCCCCGACGTAGTAGCTGTTTTTTCAATGATCGACAGTACGCTGGGGCCCTTTCATCCATCAAAGCTTCTCTGTCCGGTCTACCTCGCTGTTATTTAACTTTACACATAGTAATGACCGTGTTTATAACCGATCTGTTCTCTCCCTCTCATGTTTCTCAAAAACAATGCTATCGTAGTATAGTGATAATAGCATGCAGAAGGCAATCTGTTTAAGACACAGTCTCTGAGGGCCATGACTAGGACTACCGACAACTACCGACGAAGCCCTTTACATTACTCGATGTTGTACATTAGTATATGGTCGTGATGTGATGGCATAATAATTAACCCACACCGGGTGGGTACAAAATACGAAGGAAAGAATGATTGTAGTATAGAAATGTCAAAATCAATCAAAGTGCAGCGTCAACGTTAAGGTTCTATCCGTTCTCCCAAGACTCCCTGTGAATACCCAAAACCATGCAACCCATCGCCAGTGTCCACATCTGCTGTCACAGGTGACACATATTCCGCTTGTTTCGCGTGAGCCCAATGCGCATAATACGGATGTCTAGTGACCACCCTACGCCGAGGACCGGAGTGATAATGCAAGAAATTGTCTCGAAATAACTCGAGGTTGAGCTTGTTGGCGAGCTGTTTCCATCCATCATATCTAGAGCGTTCTTCCAAAATATCATCAACATCCTCAGAGAGAGGGTCGAATTCGAATGGGAGGTCGTCGAACGCGTCAGGTGTGACGGGGAGAGAACTGTCGGACATGGAATCGTCATCGTCGTCATTCATGTGAAATGAAGTCAGGATGGGGGATGTGTCGGGGGTGTGGTAGTACGTGGTATCGTTGGAAGATATGGAGGAGTGTGCGTCGATTGGATCTTCGCTGACTGTAACGTCGGTCATAATTTCGTCGTCATGAAATGGAGTGAAGGGCTCTCCGGAGAGCAATAAAGAGTTGTAAGAGGGAGGCGGAGTCATGAGATTGTCGCAATTAGCATTAAGCCCCTCCATGGTCTTCTTGAGACGCTGTAGATTCAGCTCCAGAATCTGTAAAGCTTTATGTGAGCTAAAGGTCGACGTTCTTTAACATGCACGTACCATTATCTCCCGTACACGGGGAACGCGAGAGATCTGTACGTCTTCTGGAAATTCGTGGCGGCTGTAGGTCGAGTTCATGATCACGATCAACGCGATGGTAAAGGAAGAAATGAGGAATCAAGCAAGCTTGGGATGGGAGGGGGAAAGAAAGGAAACGGAAGATGACATTTCCGTCGCGGTCTCCTGTATATGTATCATGAGGAATAAAGGAACCGCATTAAGCAGAGTTGCTTTGTACTACCTTCCTTTGTGTTGCCGATTTGGGAACCCGCATCCGCATCCGTCCTTAGCAGAATTTGAAACTGCGCCGACCACGCCTTGCCAAGAGTTGCCGAACATTGCACTGCACGATGCGGTTGTGATACAAAGGCGGGGCGGCGCACCCTGTTGATAGTTACAATCTAACATATACACATCAATTATACGCAGTAATACGTTCGCATATGGTAAGCGTGTCAAAACCTAAATGAACCTCAAAATTGGTGCCAGTGTACAGGATATTTTTACCTTCTAATAAAACATGCATAAGAGATAAAAATCGGATTAAGGATGCCAAACGTCCATATAAGTAGTCCTGAAAGTTTTATGATGATTCCGAGTCCGAAGTCCCAGGAGTAAAGTGTGTGACGCAACATGGTACAAGGATGGTGACGATGAATGAACAGCATAGTGTTGTGGTCGGTAAGTCAGGGAGTGGGTTCTGGGTCCGGATTAAACGGCATGGCATCATCTTCCTCTTCTTCCAAGATTGGAGAATCGATTTCCTCATCATCCGGGTCCGCCTCTGCGTCTGGGTCGGCTTCGTCGAAGATGGCGTGGAACTGTAATAATATCAATCAGTGACGAAGAACAGCAATCGATGAAAGAGTATTACATGTGTAATGAGCGCTTTAACGAGTTTATTGGTATGTCCCATGTTAGCCAGAAGCATGGTGAAGTCGTTTTTGGGAGGGCGCAACAGATTGGGGCTGAAAACGATGGACAATGCTTCTGCCGTCATTTGATTGTACTCTTCAAAGTCTGTGACTCTGCCGCACGAATGAGTCAGAAAGAATGCGTAAAGAAATGTAATACATACTTGTCGAGGTGCTCTGAAACGCGTTTTAGAAGGTCAAAGTTTGCTTGCGGCAGGCCCTGGACGATGCGTTGTATCGCTGATAGTCGAGCGTCCAGATCGTCGAGCTCTGTAATCGGTGATCAATCAGGTGGCGAGCCCAAGGAACGTGAGAAAACGCACTTGTCGCTTCAATGATCTCGAAGTAAGACGCAGCAGGAAAGACGGGCTCTGGAAGCAACCGAAACCACGACTTCACAAGATCGCACACAGCATGGATATCCGTCGAACTTTTAATCGGACTCAACCCTACAAAGAAAACGACTTGAATGACGTTGTATTGTAGGAAAAGTTCTTCCTACCTCGATTGTAAGCGTCACGGAGACTGGTGATCTCAGAGGTAGCACCAGCAATGCGATCTGGAGAATATTGTCAGTGCAAAACCAATACCGCGTTCACCTGGTACTTACAAATGCCGACTTCAGTCAAACCACGGCTTTCGATCTCTGAGAGACATTGCTCGATGACTCTTGGCAGAGCGCCGTAGGGAACGTCCCCTCCTTCGGCTTCTCGCTCCAGCAGGATTTGAGGGTCAACACCAAAGACTGTCATAAGGTATAAGGGAGGGTGATAGCTTGGACACAGATATCGACTTACCAGCGTTAGGGTCTCTTGACGGTGCTGAAGATCCTGCCCTGAGATCGGACAATTCGGGCTTGGGCGAACTGCCGATATACGTAAGTCGACGTTTAGCCGCCATTTTCGTAACCCGGTTGATAGTCTCCAGCCATTTGGTCATATCCCGCTTGTTCATCGCCTGCAGCAGATAATGGCCTCCGTCTTCGGTATCGACCTTGAACATATACGAGCGCTCGTTATTGATGAACTCGACCACGCGCGCGTCGACCAAGCTTAGCACCAAAACCGGCTTCCCAGTGGGGGTGAAGTCGAGCTCAGAGACTGTGCGTTTCAACTCGGGACCGTGCGTAGGTTCACTGCCAAAAGCACTAGAGATTGGCCGCATGAAGTGCAAAAACGCAGACATGCTTTTCTTGTTGCGATGCTGTTTCGTCGGAGTGCCGGGGCGCTTTCGGGGTCGCATGGCTTTATTAAGCATGTCTTCGCGCTTCTCGTTCCTTGACTGCTCCAGAAGTTTCTCCTTTTGAAGCCTACTCCGCCAGTTACGATCACGTCTGATCTTGTCCGTCTGGGCCAGGAGTATGCGTTGGAATGGACGAGACAGCCTCCTAGTCGATGGCGGACCATTGGCGTTCCCGTGTAGTCCTTCGCGTTGGCCTTCCTCCCGTATCCCCCGATGATCAAATTGCAGGGTCACGACTTCGCGTTCGATGTTGTTCAAACGTTCAAAGCCCCGGCGCGCTATATCGCCACGTTGCCGGGACGAGTGAAGTGGCGGTGTGTTGGCAATCAGATTGCACAAGTGCCTGAATGACGAAATCAAGGACCTGTCTCGCTGTGGGTAAAATGACTCACCTGCGTTTATCAAAGTTGACGAGGCTCTGACCGTCTTGGCTTGGCTCTACTACATCAGGTGTCGATATAACGTCAAGAAGCCGTTCTATGACCCAACCCATATCAACTGTTAATGCATCCTTTGACCCTAAAGACTGGCTAGATGACCGTGACAGTAGAGATGACAGAGAATCACATTGCGTGTTGCGGCTTGCCGCCACGTTTTGCCAGGCCCTATAGTGCATTCGACTCTCAACGCTCATTACTGCAGACGACACCACGGCTTCAACAAATGAACGAACGCAGGCGTGGTCAATCAGCCTCGATTTTGTACTCTTTTCTGTATTCCGTATACGGCTGATTTCAATGGTCCGGAGCAGGAGCTCCATCCGAGCTTGTCGAGCTTGTAGTCCTAATCGTGGCGCCACAATCTTTGATATCAGCCATTTGCGTAAGATGGCGTACGCCCTGATACAACTGCGAACACCGGGGGGAAGAAGTCGGTAGAGGGAATCTTGGCCTAGTTCCGAGATCAGAAGTGAAGGTTCGACGTCTTGGATGTGAGAATAAATGGTCTGAATTTCCATACTATCTTCGGCGGTGGGGCCTTCTTTAGACGAAAACCAGCCGGTTCGGTCAGCGCTTTGAACTTCGAGTAAGTCAGACGTGATGTAAAGATCCTAATATGGACCCGTTTCAGCGTCGGAAATGAAACATCAGAGAAATGTATACCTCTTCCGTAACATTGCTAAACGTCGCACAGGCCATGCCGTCAAGAATCTCCACTAGCTCCTCAGCATTTATTCGATCAATATCAGGGGATTCCCTGGCGCTCATATTCCGCACACGGACAATGCTTGGCGACGGTATGATGGCCGATGATGAAGAAGTTCGTGAAGAAGGGCGCATCGACTGACTTCGGAAGTTACGGCGAAGAGACTGCCTCATCTCACGTAATGACGACATGGACTGCTTTAGACTAGCCTCTCCTTCAAGGTCCGCGGGAACACGAAAAACGTGGTCATCAGGACTCTCCAAAAAAGACTGCAGGCTTTGCAGCAACTGCGGGTCGTCCAAAACATCTTGGGCGCCACCTCCCCCAGTGACCCACTCCAGCATTGTCTCGAGCACCTCTGCGCGAACATTCGCTTTTGACAAATATTCAGATAATCGTGGTGGTGAGCTTCGAGGCTGGGCTTTGATGTACATCTTTCGTAGCAACTTGAGAAGGGAGGAAAGTTAAAATCACCGAGAAAAAGAAGCGAAATGCATTTTAGACTCACTTCGAAGAACACCAAAGGGGTCACAAAACTACGAAACACGTTCCACCATACTTTGGAAAACTCCTTTCGGTCAACTACAAGCTCTCGAGTGCCTTCGCGCAAAGACATCTCGCCGTTGTCGTCGGCGACAGAAACACATATATTCTTGAGTCCATGAACCAAAATATCGACAAGATTGTTCAGTGTTCCCGCTTGTACAAGAGCTCGCAATGGCCTATCTGTCGATGTTTCTGACGTCACATATGTCGGCCGGTTGGACAGGGCTGGGAGTGAACTGCGTCGCGCCATGCTGCTCTTACGGTCTAGAACCTGTGAGGACCCCGGCTTGACTCGTATTGACGGTGTACGACCCGGAGGCTTCTCAGAGAGATCCGTGATACTAGAACTCGGCGGTCGTGATGGTGCGCGAGAAGAGCGACGAGAGCTCGGTACGGAATCATTACCACCTTGGACAACAAGAAGGAGATCCCCGTTGTGTACCGGGATTACTGTACCTCCAAGGCTCAACGAAGCAAGCACGCCGGCTGTTGGATCAAACGGTCGTACTCGACGTTCTTCCTGCCGTATACGTCCATCGACAGCACGGACAGCGTGGATATCTGTCGCCGCATCGCTATCTAGTCGTCCGCGTAATGCAAGGCTCCGGTCAACAAGACATACCGTGGGAAGAGGTTCGGAGAAAACCAGGGGTAATAACGACACATTTGGAGGATAATTCGAAGAAGGTCGTGACCAAAAGTGAGGCTCGAACAAGCCTTTCCGACGAGGTTCTGCCGCTAATGAAAGAGACATGAATTGGTCGATTCTGTCATGGGAAACAATAAGATCGAAATAGGATCGGAGCGAACATATATAACATACCGAGCGAACTTGAGGCCAATACCACCACCACCACCACCCTCCATGAACATCTCGCGCCAGTATGTCACCAGTTTCTTGACATCTTCACTGACTTCGTCGTCTGATAGAACGATCTTCCTCGGGCATAGCGAAAACGCAGTTCTATATGTCTCAAACCACTTGCGAATGGTCTCCATCGACTGAGCCTTCAGCATCTCATCGGGCCCCTCATCCTTCACCTTGTTCATCTGCGCCTTCACCCGAGTCCTCAAATCACCTCCCCACGGTGTCGTCTTTGGCTCTTGGACGCCAATGAACGCACCGTCGTCATCCGGATACACCCACGCTTCGACAGCAGCAACGGCCGAGGCCTCCACCCTCTTCCACACCTTCTCTAGCCGTGCGACAGGTGCACAGCACACCGCAGCCTTGATCGCTTCCCAAGTGCATGCATCGCCACTTGCCCTGCAGATCTCTGCTACTCGAACCCACACGGAGATTAACTCTGAGCGAGAATGTGTCCGCGATGTACGTTCTTCTGACTTGCGATTAGGAGAAGATAAATGAGAGCCCACGTAACCACTGGACGTATCCGCTCCTAGAATCTGCATCAGCAACAGCTTTGTGAGCCAGTGTGGGCGGTCGTCGCTGCCGAACAGTGCGCCAAAATAAGTCTCTGATGTCTTCGGCGTGGAGAATAGCCCATCGTGTCCGAGAATGTAACCTGCAGTCAAGTTCTGTGGAGCGCTCTGAAGGGCACTGCGATGGAACAGGGTGAGAGTACGTGCTATAAGTTGGGGGTCAAGAGATAACAAAACATCGCGTGATAGTCCTTCACGATCAAGGGCAGTAGCCCAAGACGCTTGTGGTGGCGTTTTTGGGGAAAAAGGTGGATGTAAGGTCTGATTTTCCAACGTTCTGATATCAGTCGATGTCCCTTTCCATGATGGGGCGGGTGACGGGGGAGAGTCATATGTAGTCAATAGATCCATTAATGAAGGTAACTTCGATGGTTCATCAGGCCTCGGGGAGAAGGTGCCTAAATTTGGGGAAGCAACGTTCGGCATGCTGGGGGAATGAATAGGATTTGGGGATCCGACAGGAGAGGGGACGTAGAGGGCCTGCATTGAGGTCGAAGTGGTAAGAGATCCAGATGTCGGTTTTACTACAGCAAAAGATGCCCCTGGGATGGTTTCGGCTCTCCATTCTTCCCAAGCAGAAAAGTCTGCGGGCACTTCTTGGAATCTCAAATACTCGCCAGCTAACCACACGACTCTCGAACGCAAATCTCCCTTCGCATCATCCTCCGCCCCAGAAATAAGGTACTCGGTGCAACGCAAGAACTCTGCTTCATACTTCGCTTGACCAGCGAGCGCTGGGAGACAGAGAAGATTGGCTGAAGCAAAATCCTTCCATTTCTCCTGCTCGGCGGAGGCGTCACTGGTGAAGAAGGTGGTACCAAAGACACATTCGTGGACTAGCGCCTCGAAGGTCCCCTTCTGAATGGTTCCATTGTCATCGAGCGAGAGGTCAGGATGCGTTCTCCTTCCCCAGTATGCCCTCTTCTTTCGGACCCCGCCGTCAGCTTTACGCAAACGATCCTTTCCACCGATGTCCAGCCCGCTTTCCTTGCCTTCGAGTTCTAACTCTGCAATCTCTTCTTGACTTGGCGGTACCAACACCGTCGGGAAAAGATCCTTGATGGCGGCGCTTCTGTCACCGGGAGGCTTGTAAAAGTACAGCTTGGAGCCTTTCAGCTCAAGCTTGAACGGTTTCCATCCCTTGGACAATGCCACGTGTGAATTCTGGAGGTTGTGCGGTACATCCGCGAGGCGATTTATTAACCCCTTGTGGTACACAATCTGTGAAGCCCGTTTGGTAATATCAGCTTCGGCGTTGTCGTCGGTTTCAGATTCAACAGTGGTGTTAGGGGATAAGAGTGCATTCGAACGCGACCCAGTCGTACCAGGTACCGAGGAAGGGCCGGTTTCTGGCTGTATTGGCCTTGAGTGGGCGCCGAAACCAAAAGGAAATGCGCCCTTTCCATCGAGCTCGCCCGAACCTTTACGTTTCGGGCTTGGGGGGAATCTAGGGGAAGCCAATTTAGATGATAATTTAGGAGTGAAGGAATGAGAGCGCGTATGGACATGTGAAGGAGGGGATTGTCTGGAAGGAATGGTAGATTCTTCGCCATTAGGCGCGGAAACAGAAATGGTTACAGGCGACAGAATGGGGGCGCTGGAAGGCGATTGTTCCGGAGGAACACTGGTGATGATGGTAGGGAAAGGCTGACGTCCTGTCTGGCTGCTTGCGACGTGTTGCTGTGGCTGCCGTTGCTCGGTCTTGCCGCCGCCGCTGCTCCTGTTGCGATACTGGGCGACCTTGTCCTGAAATACTGCGCTGACAGGAGACTCGACGACGGCAGACATGCTCCCCAGGTCGTCAGCAGACCGCGACCATGCTTTTCGAGACATACTCCGCAAGTCGCCGAGACCGGTCGAGGAGGCGATGGGAGTAGACGGCGAGCTTGGAGGGTGAAAGGGGGAAATGTCGAGTGAATTCGGCGGTCGTGTCGAAAGGTCTAGCACAGACCTAAGGCGGCAAGAACGTGTTAACGGCGACCAAATGAATAGTGATAGGTGACTCACCTGGCGTTAGAACCAGCATACCCGTCTAATATCGGTCTCGGATCTGTTGGGTGCGAAATTTTGTGCTTCCTGGCCGACGAATTGCTCGCCCTGGGCTCCGCTGAGCTACCAGAGCTAGATTTTGGTGAGGAAACGCTACGGCCGAACCATTTAGAAGGCTTGGAAAGGAACTGAGTGATGCCTGCAGTAGGCGAATTGGAACGAAGGGAAGTAGGACCGTTTGGTGAGGACGAATCCTGAGGACTCAATGTATTGGAAGACGGAGCACCGCGTCGTGGCATTCGGCCGGTAAAGAAGAGATTTTTCTGTATCTGTAGGCGTCGTTTCTAGTCGTCCTTGTCGTCCTGCAGCAAGGAAATCAAAGTCAGGCCACGACACCGAGAAATAGCAAAAGTCGCGCACCAGCAGCGCCTGTTCGTACTTAGTATCGATATTTCCTGACTGCTGCACTGTGGTTGAACGAAATGTGCATGGAAGTAATAAAGCAAGACGCGTACGACGTCGTCGACGGTGGAAGAGTTGGGTTTGTTTGCCTCCCCTTTGATGCCAAATTGAAATTATGCCTTTCTTGGCCTTCTACTCCCGCGATAAGTAACCGTATCTTATGTGCCATCTTAGAACGCCGTGAATGCTCGGATATAAAATTTCCAGGGGAATTCTAGTGAAAACCAACGGAGGATACAGGACCGGATGCTTTTTTTGTCATCCAATTTTTTTAGGCGCATTCAAGCGCCAACCTGTTAGTTTAGAAATCAATGTTTTTCTGCTTAAATCTGTGTATCTGTATTACAGATGGCAGAAGCCATTCTTTCGTCTTCTCCGTCAGTTGATGGTGATTTTAGATTTAAGAGCATATGCAAATCTTAACGGCCTATTATCCCCTCCCTTGATTCACCCCAAAATGCTCCTGCTCGGAATGGCAATGTCCAAACACGTACTCTTGAAACAGGTTCTGTTGCAGGTTTACTTCCTCAGCCTCATTGAAATGAGCGGACGGACGGTCTTCTCTCAGTCTTCTCATTTAGTCAAAAGTTGGAGGGTAATACAGTAGAAGATCATCACGGTATACAATTCTTTATCTATACGAAAGTGGGGCAAAGAGTAAATGTGGATCATCACCGGAAGGAAACGGTAAACATCGATTTGAGCTCTCCAAACGCTCAATGGTCTGAAGAAATTTTGATCACAGCGAACGGAGAGCTCAAAAAACGAAGCATCCACGAAGTAAAGTAGTAAGGATCGGATGCCGCAGTCGAGTAAGAGCATGGAAACGTAACGAAAAGGACATCGTGAGCACATGCTTTACGAAAAGAACCGATAATACTCTTCCCGGTACCCGGATTTGAGACGATTGGACAACGAACCATAGGAAAGGAATTTTCATTGGTCGGATATATAAAACCCGCAAGAGACTTCGTTCGGTTTACACTTGCGAGAATTTTAATAGCCGGAGAGGCACCATTCGATATGCCTGCTCTCTTGTCGGCCCCGAATCGAAGCAGTGCGACTGTCCCTGAGGCCTGAGATCGTATGTCTGCACCTGTCTACTGACAAAATAAATTGCAATATGTCACTGGGAACAGATACGCGCCATTATTGAAGATCGACAAGTCTGCTTGTCGAGCCTCCTGGAATACTATTGGCCCGTTGACCTCGAAAGTGGTCGTGAAAGGTTTATGCGGATATCTGATAATGCAGTTAGGTGTGTTCAGGGCAGCCAAGCATTACTTATTGACCGGGGAATAGAAAAAGAGTTAGATCTGAGATCATTACCGGAGAAGTTTTATCAGTATATTGGAAACTGAAGCTCACACTGCCTGGGCTCTGGACCGGGGTCGGCGTTCGCCGCTATCTTCACGTAGGTTATGGGTCCATATGGGTGTAATGTTCCGTAGTTCACAATGGCGTCTTTCTACGCAGGTCTTATACACAAATTCCAGCATCTAACCGTCAGTTTTCTTAAATATACCAAGAAGACAGGCCTGACCTTTTATCAATTTCTTGAAGCCGGACTCAAGCATAAAGTCACTCGAGCAGCAGGCTGTGCGCTATAAGGTACCAAGGACATCCGCTGACCATCCAGGTACAAGAATAAATTGATTGAAAGTCGGCATGTAATGTGGCGGCGATTTTCCATAACGTATCGCGATCGTAGGCCACGATCACTGTAAGGCGAAGTAAGCTAGTGTCCACCATTTCTGATAGAGACTCGCCCCGTTTCGTAGTCCTGTTATAGTTTTATGAACCCAGTCTATGGAATGCAGACGTTGCGAACAGTGACACTTATGCACTGGTGACTGAATAGTTGGTACTGCAACTCTTTGAAAGGCAGACGGTGTGTAGGGTTATACAAGGAGGTCAGCAGCCTGGATATATGACATATGAGCGATAATCTCGATGTATCAGCGCACCGTCAGCTTAGCTCCAAAGATAAAAACATGTTGCAATAGTGAAACGCCTGTGGCCGTATCATCTGCACAAGAGTATTCGTGGGCTCCTGTAGCGAAGAGAATCCTGATCAGCGAAGCTCCTGGATTATTACGCATACAGCGACTCACCATAATGCGAACCAAACGAAAGCACAAATTCAAAGCCATATGAGCAGTCTGCATCAATAGATAGATCATTCTTCACCTCGTGATAGCCGGCATCGAATCAAGTCTTTCTCAGAGGCGATCGACGGGGTGATTGGGTACATCCTAGGCCGTGTGCGTTTAAGGGGACCATTTAAATACCCTGGTTGTCTGTCCTCCAAGGTTATTATCAAAGTGTTTCCTTACCAACGCTGTTATGGAGTTACGGTCAAAGGTAGCGATTCTCGGCCTTCGACCGCAGCATACAAGTCGATCCATACGAAGATTCAGGATTCGACATGATTGCGGTCGGGCGTTAAGGACGGGACTCCGCTGGAGCATATTCTTCCGGTCATTCCGTACCTTTCACGGTTTTCGTGAGGAGTTCGTTTTCTGGCATATACTGTGGTAGTGGTAAGTCGGATTCAAGTAGTTCAAATTAATGTGAGCCGATATACGGAGTCGTATACAATAGCAATCATACTGTCCGATGTAATAGCTTTAATTATCGTACAGGGGAGGATAAGGTTTTGCTTACGACAGGTCCTCTTGGTAAATGACCAGGTAAAATAGCAGTAAAGTTGGAAGCTTGGAAGTATTGTGGGTCGTCCGTTCGTAGAACGTGATTGTGGTTTTAAGAAGAGAGGCAGTTTAGAAAAGGTAACAACCTCACCAGTAGTCAGCTGGTAGTCAGTCTTATTAGATCCTCGACATTTTGTAACGCCGATGGTGAAACGGTTATCATGCTTGCCTTCCAAGCAAGCGGTAGGGGTTCGACTCCCCTTCGGCGTACTCACATTGTGATTTCTTATTTATATTTTTTGTTTTTGCTTGTGCGTACTCGTTCGACGTTCATTGTTCATTGTTCAAATGCCATTTCGGGCCTGTTCCAGCGTTCAAACAGTCCGAGATCTAGAATCGAAGGGGCTGAAGCTTGAGGCCTTAGGGCAAGCTTGATGAGCGGCTGCAGCTTGAAACAACACTCGATTAGCATTGTGCGACACAAGTACTAGAAAATCAGGCAGTCATATACTGCCTAGTAAGCAGCCTTGTGTCTGCAATCACCCCAAGTCTTCGCGTCCAACGGGTATCCTTTCACTCGTCACGTAAATACACCAAGGGTATTTACCGGTGACCTCATGAGATACGCAGAATCTAATACGATACAGACACAAACGGGAACACTACATCTCAAGCAGCGGCGTGTAGAAGGACAAAGATTTCCACCTGTAATCAAGGTCGGAACCGCGCGCGAGGGAAGAAAAGTGCCGGTGAGAGGTTTGTTGTTCAACTCTGCCTAGCCATTCGTAGCGACAACATTCAAGTGTATGGATACAAGTACCAGCAGCTACATTCAACGTATGTCTTTTCCGCGCTTTCATCTTGAACCACAAGACAAGAACCGGAATGGTCCTACACCGTGTGAAAAGTTCGTCTACCCAAGACAGGTAACAGTGATTGATACACTGATAGATCACTAGCCACTCCGGAAGTATCAACTGTAAATCCAGTTTGCGGAACAAGCCACGAACGTAAATCGACCTGAGGAAAAAACGAAAAAATGAGCTAGAGTCGCTGGTCTCCTCAAAAGGCTGGCGCCTACCAAAAGACCATCACTGCCAGCCAACTAGATCCGAATTTCGACGGAGCATGGGGATAGATTATTACGCTCATGACCAACAGTCCATTCATCTTCGAGGGAAATTCTTCAAATGGCAGGTCAGCACAATGCGGCAACAATGGCGGGGTGGCAACATACAATAGTCTTGCGACACGACCAAAATAGGTGCTAAAGCACAAAGGCGGCACACCAAACTAGCGGCACATTCACGGCTTTATAAGCGGTCAAATTCACCTCTCTTCTTCCTTTCTCTTCACCTTCTCCGGCGCGACTGGACGTCCTCCCAAGCTCTCTACTTTGCTTCCCTTCATAGTATCCATCGTGCACCAATGTCCGTGGCATTCAACACCTCGTCCGAAGACCTCATTTTAGCAGAGGTGGATACGGTGAGCATGTCGCGTCCATCTATCTGCCACTGGTATTCAGCGGTGCCGCAGGTACTGGGAGACCTCCTCACATTGGCGCGGCAGTTGATAGACCTTAGCGCCTCATTACCGGCTGAAATGGTGAGGCATCTAACCTTTTACTCTCTCATCGTCTCTGAGCATCTTTCAGAGCGTCGACAATGACGCTGCCGACCCTGCGGAACTGCCTATTGGCTCGACGACGATTCCGACAAGCGGCGGGGTGCGAGTCCCACCCCAGCCCCATGCATATACGCAAGCCGATATGTACGCTGACGCGCGCGATGTATTGGTGAGCTCGTCCACGCTTCTTTCCCGCCTCAGTATTGATTCGCCACAGATTTCGTTCTCCAGGATAGAACAGGTTTGCAACAAGTTCAGGCGAGGGGTCGTCGAGAGCTCAGTCCGAATTCGAGTTGCCAAAGCCCGTTCCCCATTTCCTGCCACTCGTCCCACTGAATACTCGAACCCCATGGCAGCAGCAGAGAGTTTGTTTACACCAGCGCCACCAATGCATGCCGACACGACATTCCCATTCACGAACGCCCAGACGCGGACCATCCCTTCGTATTCGTCTGCGTATAATCCTGCATCCGCCTACAATCCCTCGTCTGCCTTTCGTTCAACGCCGTTTGGAGAGTACGTACCCCCTGTCGCGAACGTGTTCGCAGATGCGCGATTCAGCCGAGCCAATCCACTTAACGGACCTCCTCCAAACTTCGGCGTCTTCGAGCGGCGGGGATCTCCTGCTCAGAGGCCATCATCTCATGCGTATACGCGTCCGAAACCTGGCCCAATAGCCCGGTCAAAATCCACGACGTCGTCGGAAGACGTTCGGCCCAAGGTCAACTCTCAGACCAACTCTCCGGTGAACCGAGTCCACAACGCCCCACCTGCACCTCACTTCTTTGCTGCCCCTGCCCCGAGGTTCCCCATCAACTTTGCCGCTAATCCATTCAATGCCGACGCTTTTCAACCAACCCCTCCTGCGACCCCCCGGTTCAATCTCGGCGCTTCTGCAGCTTCGCCGGTTGCGAGGATGCCGCAGGCGGAAGCGTCACATGAAACAAACGCCAATCGAGGGAGGCCCGTGTTCACCAACCCTTTCGATAACAACAAGGTCATACTAGAGGATACGTGGTCTGAGCTTGGTTCAACCACGTGTAGGCAAGATGTTGGACCGGTCGAGAGCCCCAAACGCGAGGTGGCCAGCGGATCCACACGCACTGAAGAGACGACGAATCAGAACAATGGTTTCGAGTTCACCGCTAGCTCTCGCATCAAGATTGAAGGGCTCGACTACAACGTCCCATTCGAGGATATCTTCGACCTTGACCCGGCTGATCCAAGAATTGCTTGGTGGACGGATCGCTTCAACGAAATGCGCGCCTTGGGCATGATTTGATTCTGTGCTTTTATTTGTGTATCTACCTGTAAATGTAGTGTAAATCCGGACAATATGAAACGGCAATGTCTCTCACATCAGGGGATATAGTGAGTCACTGGAGCAAGAATACATGCGTATCCCAGCGAGAAGCCATGCCTGGACACGCCATGGAGAAATAGAGGAAGACGCATTGACTATTGACGACGAGCAAGGTGGTGGAAGGAAACAAGGCTAAGAACGGACCAAATTGCCGAAGACCGATTATTCCCAATTTGCACTAATTTCACTTCTAGTTTTCGCTGAAAACTCGTTTCCGAATCGGTAATTATTAGGGATGAGTGTACACTAAGGATACATAACGACGGGACTTGGGAACAGGAAAAGTCCCCTAAAAACTACATCAAATCATTGTTCGGATACCAACAAAGCCTCTCATTGCCTACTGCCCACCACCGGTCTTCGACCCAAGGAAGGACTCAAAAATGCCGCCGCCGAACCCTCCGAGATTCGTCAAAGACGCGAGATTGCCAGCTGGGCCTCCGGAAAGAGGCGAAGCAGACGGTTCCTGTGATTCCTCAGGAGCTGACGACGACGACTCGTGGGTCTGCTGAGGCGCGGGAGGAGAAGAGCTGGGAGAGAATCCTGAAGGCGACATTCCAGGAAACGCGGTGAATGACTTGGGGTCAAGCCCACCAAAGCCGGATGTACCGCCACCTCCGGATAAGAAGCTGGAGAAACCGCCTGGCCCTCCGAATCCGGATGATTGCGCTCCTCCTCCTCCTCCTCCGCCTGCTCTGCGTCCCTGGGCACGGCGTTGCATGAGCGAAAACATATCGAAAGACATGACGATTGCTGCTCAAGTATGTGAGCGACTGCGTAATCGGAAAAGAAAAGAAATAAGTAGCACACCTGGATTAAGGAAAGTGGTATAAAAAGTAGAGGATGGGGTATCACTTGCAAGTTGATGCAGATGCTTGGTTGAGATGCCCAAGTGATGGTCAAGGGCGACTGAAGGAATGTAAGGCTGCTCGTCTTCCTTTTATACTTTTTCATCGCCGCTGCATCAGTACGGCACGATAAGGACCATCCACTCGCCCACGGCCGTCTCTATCGCTTCCTATAATCCCAAATATAGGTTCCTGGGTGTGTGGCGTACCATACAGTTGAAATACCAACGCCAGGTGACCAGGAGGAGGGAACGTGTATCACTAATACATGCGGGCTGCTAGGAAGAGTAACAGAACCGCAAGAAACGAGGACGAAGCAAGGTATCATTGCGGCAGTGCGACCACTGGCTGAGGTAAACCTTTCACATTCGGACAAAGTTGTTACAGATAACGAGATTAAATGAGAGCCGAAAACACGATTTCCAGAGGTGTGCTTGCCGCTGAGACCCGGAGTATCCGAAAGGAGACTGCAACGCCGTGATGACTGTCCTGACGGTGACTGTCGAATCAAAGTTCAGAGCGTGACAGCTCTGGATGCGCGTCACAATGCACGTGCAGCGTTACCGTTCGTACTTTAAGTGCGGGCTGTGGCGGTGAACTCTCCTTACCAGTTATTACTCAGTGCTGAAAGCAATCTGTTCAGCGCTCAGTGTGGCTTAGACTTAGTCCTGAAATTGAAAGGTAATTTCGATATCTGTGGCTCTTTATTCTCGCTCAATCAAATATGTCTACCCAGTAGCACTCAAGACCTGGCAACACCCCGAGCCAGTGATCAGCCACTGAACCAGAGCCCGACTACAGAAGTAATACTACCGTCTCAGGATTACCAAACATTTCGCACCGCGTACCCTCAGTACGATATTCGAATCCCGTTTTCTTACTGGGTTTGCTTATCTTTACCCCTAGAATGAAGTCCGTGGCCCCAGAACTTTCCAAGGTGCTCAAGGCACTTGCTGTATTCTCCAGAGGTGCCGAGAACGATTCTATTTCTTACGAAAAAACTCTCGGGACCAGCGGGTCGCTGTCGGAAACGAATATCTCCGACCTCAGAACAAGCAATTCCTCCCTCAACGATGACCTTGCCCTTTTGGACTGGTTCTCCTCGGCTGTAATACCGTACCGACAAGAGGAATTGCGCGTCTCCATAAAATTTCAGACCGCTCTCCTCACACCCTTACCTCCAACAACCTCCGACGAGCACCACTTTTTCCACTCTGCGCCATACAACGACTCGGACGTGTCTTCCATTCCCTCCGAAATCCTCGTCGAGATTTTCCGCTGGCTCGGTGAACTCGGCTCGGGGTACGACGACCTGGACGTCAAGCACAGTCCAAACTGGGTGATCACCCACGTCTGTCGTACTTGGCGGTCACTAGCTGTATCGACACCGAGCCTCTGGGCGTCCGTCTTCATTGAGGATGATCTTCTGATAGATGATCCTTTTACCGATGATAAAGCCAAACTTCTCCAGGAATACCTTTCACGTTCCGACCAGAATCCACTCCGTGTAACATTATCGTCCTCATACGATATCGAAAAACACATAGAGATACTCTCACCCCATTTTCCTCGCTGCACCCACCTCGATTTCACAGTCACTGCTGAAGCTCTAAACCCGCGTTTCACCATTGATGGCGAATTTCCGAGCCTGGAGAGATTATCCCTCGTTGTTGAGGGTTGTATCTCTGATCACAATGAACTGTCGTTGATAAGTAGTGAGGCGCCCCGTCTGCGAGATGTGTTGGTTCAAGGCATAGACATCACCTATGTCGAGCTCCCCTTGACGAAGTTAAAGTCCTTCACCGGAGATATGTGTCGATATAACGAGTATATGCAACTCTTCTCATCCGCATCACAGCTTGACAGAGCGACGATGGAAGTGCATTTTTCCGTCCCCTCCTTCGACGTTCTTCCTGAGCCGCTCATCCATACCAAGCTTCGCACGCTTTCGCTCCACACCTCCGTCGAGTGTCTGCAAGGCCTTCGCCTTCCGGCGCTGGAGGTTTTTCATATGCAGCAAATCGATTCGGGTGGGCACCATAGTATCGCCGAGCTCTTCCGAGAATCGGGCTCTCCTTTGCGTTGCCTATATCTCGAAATCCCAGCGCTTCCATGGTCAGAACTCCAACCTATCATCGAAGTATGCTCGAACACCCTCGTGTCGCTATCCATTCGGGTAAACGAAGAATCAGCGTCGCAGGCGCACGACGCGCTCTCATTCAACAAAGCTTCTCATCACCTGGACACCTCCGCTTTCGCACCTCACCTGACGGAACTATGCATCCGCGACGACGATTATTCGTTGGATGCGGACTTTGTGGCATCTTTCCATAAACTCAGTTTCGTGAGTATGGTGTGGTGGCGACAGTTTTCTAGAAAGGTCGCGCAGCTGAAGTTATTGACGATGTGTGCGCCCTACTCGCCCAGGCCGGAGAAAGCTCTAAGGGAGTTGGAGGAGCTGAAAGAAGGTGGTCTGAAGGTCGAGTTCCATGGATATGCTTGGACGAAGATGATATGAAAAGATGCGTAATTATTGGACAGTGCTGTCTTATCATATAGGTGACTATAAATATTATATGCCATTTTCCTCGGACTACTACTTTAAGATCTCAATCCTGTTGGCTTCGGCTGATTTAATGACCAGCCTGATGGTGATAACGAGCTACTCTTCGAAAACTCCAATTCCTCGCAATTATATGGGGTAACACGCGATGCGGACCTGTGTTCAATCAAGGTATCGATCCTCTCCGTGAAGGAAATCTTTTTACATATTGAAGGGCTGCTATTTGTCCCTTTATACCTCTTCATGGCCTCTATATCAGTATAGCACGATAAGGACCATTCGCTCGCCCGTGGCCTTCTCTGTCTATTCCTGTAACCCCATATTTAGATTCTTGATGGGTGGCGTATCACACAATTGCAATGACAGTGCCAGGTGGCCGCTGACTATACATGTAGGTGTTAGGAAGAGCATCAGGGACAAATACGAAGCAAAATATCGTTGCGGCAGGTCGACCACAAGTTGAGGAAACCCTCCACATTCGGACAAAGTCACTAAAAATAACGAGAAACTTCCAAAAAGATTATTTAAATAAGTGGGAGGCGAAGAATAATTTCTAGAGGCGCGGTTGCCGCTTGGCTGCCACTAGTAGTTAGGCTGAAAACGCGGTGATATCAAATCATCAACGAATCATTTCGGGCCGGAATGTTTGTCACAGCACACGTGCAGCGTTACCGTTCGTATCTTTTTTTTTTTTTTTTTTGACTCTATATATTTTGAAACCGCCCGTTCGTATCCGATTCTCAGTTGCCAGCAAAACCGCTACTTACTGGTCCTGCTTGGTGCTCAGTGCGGTTTGGACTGGTTACCGAAAGGTGACGTCCACACTTGTAATTTATTATTCTTGCTCAATTGAATATATCTATCTAGCGGAATCTGCTCACAAGATCTAGTACTCAACCACAGTAGGCTGGCTGGCCAGTGATCGTCTCTACTTTCTGAGTTCCCCGGTATTACGCACATATTCAGTACGATTTCGAGTCCACTTTTGATCGTTGTTTTACTTATACTTTCCCACTAGGCCAGAATGGAAGCTCTCGATTCTCAACGAGGGGATATAAGGGCGTCCATCGCATTTCAGACCGCACTTTCTACACCGTTACCTCCAGCAAGCTCTGAAGAGCACCAAATTCTTCACTGCGAACCATACAATGACTCAGCCATGTCCTCCCTTCCTGTCGAGATGCTTGGCGAGATTTTCCAACTCGCCGTGGACGGCGACCTCGGCTCGGCTGAGTGCGATGTCCTGGACGTCAAGTACAGTCCAAACTGGGTTATCAGCCACGTCTGTCGTGCCTGGAGATCAGTAGCCTTATCAATGCCGAACCTCTGGACATTCATCTCCATTGAAGACGACTCGGATCTTCTAATGTTAGATGGTGTGCCCTTCACCGACAATAGAGCGACACTTCTCCGGGAGTATCTGGCACGCTCCAGCCACTATCCACTCCGCGTCACGTTGTCCTCCTCATACGATATCCAGAAACATCTTGAGATACTCCTTCCCCATTTCCACCGTTGCACCGACCTTAGCTTTACGATCGACGAAGAAGCTCTAAACACGCTGTCTACCATTTCCGGCAAATTTCCTACCCTCGAAAGACTGACCATTGTGATTGACGATTTCTCCCACTATCCCGGCCTTCCCAAGGACCTGTCTTCCACTAGGCCACAGACCGATGGTTTCTGCAAGGCACCCAATCTGCGAGCGGTATCGCTCAGCAGGATAAGCATCTTTCATCTAGAACTACCCTTTTCTCAGTTACAGTCGTTCACCGGAGATATATCGAATTTCCTTGAGCATTTAAAGCTGTTCTTTCTGGCATCGCAACTTACTACAGCAACGTTGAATGTGCGCTTTATCCATCCTCCCTTCACTCTTCCTGTGCCATTCTCCCATACCAGCCTACATACGCTTTCTCTCTACACCGACCTTCAGTGCATACGAGACCTTCGTCTTCCGGCGTTGGAGGTTTTTCGTATCGAGCAAATCAGTTCGGGATACCATCACATCGCCAAACTCTTTCAAGACTCACAATGTCCACTTCGCAGCCTATATCTTGAAGTACCAGCCATCCGATGGTCGAAACTGCTGCCCATTCTCAAAGCATGCTCGAGCACCCTCACATCGTTATCCATTCGGGTAGACGCAAACTCAGCTTGGGAGGTGAATAATGCACTCACATTGGACGGCCCTTCCTGCCTTGTGCCTCGCTTGGAGGAATTGTGCATTCGCGACGATATACGGCCTCGCTGGCAGGACGAAGACGTTGAAGTTTCTTTTGCTGACGACACATTTTTGGATATGGTGTTCTGGCGTCGGGAATCTGAAGATGAAGGTGAAGTTGCGGTGCTAAAATCATTGACGATGTGTGCACCCTATGCACCCAGGCCGGACGACACTCTAAAGGAGTTGCAGGAGCTGGAAGAAGGTGGTCTGAAGGTCGAATTTCATGGTTATCCCTGGACGAAGGTGATATGAGTACTGACGCGATGTCTTGTTTATACGTCAGCTGCTTCGTCATAGATGACTGAATAAAAATTGCGTGCTTCACATCTTCTCAGACCCCCACTCAAAAGTCTCCACTCTGCTTCTGGCTTCAGCAATGACTGTTCATCCTTCAGCTACACCTGATTGCGAGAATGAGCCGCTCCTTGAAAACCGTGATACCACATCCTCATCACCCCAGAGCTTCTATTCGGCTATGGGCGCTGCCAATTCCATTAGTGAGGCAATGCTCGAGCAAAATTACAGGATGGACCCGGCCGAGCTGTGTTTAATCATTTTATTGATTCCCCTCACAATGGGAATCTTTGCATGCTCCTCCGCCACGGTGAACATCATCGGTCATGCCATCCTTCGAGCATTCGAAAGCCATTTCCTAGCAGGCGTCCCTCTTCTCTGGACATTCAAAATCGGCCTGGTCGGGAGTTCGGTGCTGGCCGGAGGCTTAGGTCTTCTGTTCCTACTTGTCGCACTGTGCTGTCCCGATCTCCTGGTACTTATTCCGACTCGGCTTTTATCCTTGGCATTCTCTACAACCGCAGCTGTCATCGGGACAGCCATTTTGGGCCCGACCGAGTTTCTGAGAGGTGCTGCCGTTGGGGGCTTCATAGGTGAAATCATCATTCTGGCATTTGCCAAAGCCCTTTCCATCATCGTCACTGGCAAGTAGACATTTATATTGGTTTGTATTGTAATGCTCCTCCCCGTCTTAATGTGAAAATCTATTGAGACGCTGATGAAAAGGTGTGCAGGATGAAGGGCAGAGGCTTTCGCCTTCGGATATCGTATATTAAAATTCCTGCGCATGTTCCGAAGGGGGGTATTTCATGACTATTAATTAATCGAGCAGATGCTTACAAAGAAATTAAAAATGAGAGTGTCCGTGAAACTCCAGTTTGATAGCGTAGTCGCATAGTGTTAGTACCAGAGCCACAAGAGAAAAAGACGAAGCAAGCGGAAGTTTGACCAGTTGCTTTCTCATTCGAAGATGGCTGCTGTTATATGTAATAAGTATGATCGTTGTTTTCATACTCCTTGAATAGACTTAGTACCAAAGTGTGGAGCCAACACGGCAAGTACAGTAGTATACGCGATAGAACGATCCAACCGGACGCTACCGAGTAGGATATACATACGGTACGGGGGTCGGTTATTGTTGGATACTGGGGGCGATGAAGTTTAGAGGTTAAGCAGAACGACAAAAATGGCGGAATGGAAAGCCGAATATACCCGAAAGGTCCGAAAGGTCACATTCGTCAGCCCGGTGTCGCCGGTCACCCCAGTTCTCATCACGGTCACGACACAGTGCAGGCCCCGGGAAGCTCCCGCCAAGGTTTGTCCGGCAAAAACCCCGATTTTGGGCCTCAAATATGCAAACATTTGGCCCTAAAATATGCTAACCCGGACAATGCTCATGCCGGCCCGGAGGTGCCGGACAGTGCCGCTGACCAAATTCCGGCCAATTTTGTTTCTCAGTCTACAAGTGTTTAGGGCATTTTACCCTCGTTGGTACATTGTCGAGGAGTCATCACCTAAAGTTCTTTTACTTTTCCAATTACCGAGATGCCGCCAGGAACTACCGCCCTCAGAGCTCCTCAGAGCTCCTAAAATATGCTAACTGCGGACAAGGGTTGCGAATTTTGAGTCTCAAAGATGCTATCTACGGACAAGGATTTCGCTCTTTTTGGACCTCAAATATGCTAATTTCCGGACAAACCTTGGCGGGAGCTTCCTGGGGCCTCACAGTGCTCGTCGCCATCCAGATCAATCCGCAACTGCTATCGTTCATCCGAAGTATCCTCTTACTTTGTCACAAATTTTTTTGATCTACCTTTCGACTTTTATAGAATTTGTCCTGTATCAATCTTACAAAAAGCGCCAATGGAACGTGTGTACCAAGCGCTTCTCCTGTTCTCTTATCCTATCCTCCTTTTGAAGCTCTTCATTCTACGCCAGAATTTCCGCGGCACGTTGTCGGACCTGGTGCAGCTGTTACACCATATTGCCGCTAGGGCCGCATACTAGTGCTTACTCTTGGTCACCAACACGTTTCAATTCAGATCTATCGCCCCGCATGCAGAAGATATCCACCTCCCTTCCCGGCATTAACGGATCGCAAAGCTGTGTAGGATAATCTTCACAAACTGGTTGGAATGAATTATCGTCAAAGCGAGCGAAGAAGGGGAAGACGACGCTGATAACAGCTCGCGGTGTTCTTATCTCTTCTTGGCCACTAACAAGACCAATGCTGGGAGGAGCAAACGTGATGTCCGTCTTTCATTCGATATTTTCTTCATCTTCCCCATCAATGACTTCTCGCACATTTTTTGTCTCAAATCGACCGTCCGAGTTATCCCATTTGTCGTGTCTCGGTAGAGCATTCAATGACAATCACCGTGCTTGTGCCGTCAGTAGGCTCAGTAGCGAACCTGAGCTCTAGAGAGCTCTAGCGGGGTCCATTAATCAACGGTATTGCTGCGCAGCCGCGCGCACCGAATGGGCTCCTTCGCCACGACGTTCGTCAGTGGTTTTCTTTTTGAATTCTTGCTACTCCAATATTAACTAATTTGTCTATCCCAGTTCTATTATATTCTGTCCATGCAACGACCTCACACAAATAATTGAATCTGGGCCTTTTGGCCTTTTTTCCTGTGACAGCGTTGCATACTTATCCATTCGAGGAGGTCAGACAGACCCAGGACCTGCCATAAGAATGTTGCCTGATGAACAATACTTATTTCACCTTCTTACCATGATATCAGAATCAGATTTACGGCGCACATATACCACTGCCAATCCCGCTTTGGCCCCGACAGAATCCTGTAAACCTTCCAGCTCTCGGACTGTATAGGATTCCTTCACTCTTGGCATTGATACTTCAACCATATCGCTACCCACCCATCAGACGAGTCGCAAGGTATACACTGTTCTAGCACATCCCTTATTCGATTTATTCAGGCGTGTACGACTGGTGATGATGTGTGGAAAAAGCATCGTCATTAGCAATGGATTGAAGGACCGCCAAGCCCCCATGCGGGCGTCTTCGTGCTTCAACATTATACCGTGTCCATTAGGATGACGTACGAGGGGGAATCGCTCAGAATAGCGACAAACAAAGAGTTTGGCCCTGCATGATGGGTACAATGGGGGATGTGCTTAAATTGGTCATTTGGTACTTAGTGGGTAACGCGCGCTTGTTGGTTGTTGGCCCGCTGCTATTTGTGGTCCGTCTTTGTCACTCTTGCTGAAAAGGAGGGGACTCATTCAGACCTCAACAGGAATCGTACTTCACTAGCAGGCAGAATGAACGCTCTTTGGAGTCGGATGTTACTATTAGCTGGATAATCTGGGACAAAATCTTAGTGATGTTTCGGTGTGCTGTGATATGGTGCGTGTACCAGGGCAAGGTCCTAATCAGGAACTTCTAGGTCCACAATCCTGACATGGCTAGCGACGTGTTGTGGTAAGTATGAGGAACTGGTAAGCCGGTAATTTCATTTCACCGTCAATAGTAGTCATCTTCTTCATACAGTCTCTGCCCTATTTCAAACCGGGAAACTCTTTCACGTATGTCTGAAACGAGGGGAAACCTACCACTCCGCCTTGGTATCATTCATAATTGATTCCGTCTACGAAAGTCCGATAGCATTTCAAGCTCGCCCTATCTTGGCACCATCCAGGGAAGTTGGAACTCAGGCTCATACGATAAGTATTCTCGAGGCAACTCCATACCTCTTCGATCTCTTATAAATCTAACTGACGCTTGACTGACAGGAAAATGGGAAATGGTATGCACGCTCATTCTACTGTCAGTCTGAGTTCTCATTCCAACTATGCTAGGACTATCCACGATGATGATATTATACGAATTGGTTTTCAGCGTCACGAAGTTAATTTGGGATCGCTTATGCTCTGTCCTTTTGACAGCCCAGGAAGTCATAGATGCATCTCCTAACGCGATGTCGGTAGTCCATCAGGATCATACCGGATTCGAGCTATCACAGCCCCAAGAGGCGACACCAAACCAGAATCGACGCGATTCTGATTCCCGCCATGAAGTCAGTGACGACATTAAAGATGAACCGCCAGCTGAAATGGTAAGCATGCCACAAGAAATCTTGTAGTCTCCTCGAAATAATGTATCGCAGACACGCTACGCAACTGTTACTATCTCCGCCGTCGCTGAGACTGGCCGAGAGAAATCGTCGATTCGAGTTCCAAAGCAACGGACCTTTAGAGGGCGAAAGCCAATCATACCATCCTCTCTCGCCAATGCTCTCTGTGTCGAGCTGGGTCCTGATGGACTCTTAGCTCAGCTCAACAGCATTCTCGTTACCAGATGCACACTGGATGACCTTGCGCTATCATCCCTTCTCGAAGAATGCATCTTAAAAAATTACGACTTTGGTACCGCGTACGGTCTTCTCCGTCCGGCATGGTACACTAAAAACTGGATCGCTATTCAAAACAAGCTAAACACCTATGAAATACAAGACAATGCGATGCGGCAGGGAGTGCTGGTTAATGATCGGATCATCACTTCTGAAGTTCCCCCTCGACGCGTCTGGGACTTGTATAGCAATCGAGTGGTGCCGCAGTCAATCACCAAGACGCGGTCTTCAGCGATATCGCATGCGTGGGTAGATGCTAAGGATCGTGTGGATGTGATGACAAGCATCAATGGACACGAATGGCCCGTGCCCATCCCGAAAGATGCTGACTTGGATCTCATCCGGATTGAGATGCTCAATCTCGGTGCGGAGTATGTATGGCTCGATATTCTGTGTTTGAGGCAGAAAGGCGGGCGCAGGGAGCATTTACGCGCAAAGGAGTGGAAGGTGGATGTGCCTACTATTGGACAGGTGTATAGGGAGGCCGAGAGGGTGGTGTGTTACTTCAGTGGGTTGGGACGGCCTTTGGGTTTCAAAAGAGGGGACTCGGAGAGTCATTACTGTTGGTTCAATCGTGCATGGACACTGCAGGAGGGCAAGGAGGATTTCATCATTGGTGGAATTATGGGCAATGGGGGAAATATGGAAGAGGACGTACGAAAGTGGTTTGACCAGCAGTTGTTGACATTGAAGGACGGACAATGGTCTTTACGACACGTGTTCCGCACGCTCTCCAAAATGCAGATGCGAGTGTCGGCGAATCCTGTGGATAAGGTTGCTGCATTGGGATATGTTCTGTTGTCGAGAGAGATTCCAACATACTACGAGACGCAGAGTGTAGAGGATGCTTGGGCAGCATTGGTGGATGTGATATCAGAGAGGTATCGGGGGCAGATGCTTTTCCTATATCCTGAGCCTGGGAATGGAAACAGATGCTGGCGACCATCATGGGATCAGGTCATGACTGGGAAGCTTCTGTCAATGGATGCACCTCATTTACAACAGGATGTTGGCCGGCATGATGGGACGGACACCGACGAGTACTCTGGATTGTGCATCGAATCGGGCTTTGTGCAAGGATTGGCAGAAGGAAGTAAACAAGGGTGGCTCCGAGAGGGCAAGTTGATTGTCGAAGACGAGACATTCGAGATTGTTGCTGCCCACCATTACCCTATACCAGAAGGCTCGTACACCCTCCTGGGCAGCCGTCCATTATCACCCTCACGCCAGATCCAGGAGCAATTCTGGGTAGCGGGGAAAAGACTGCCAGATAATAAGTTCCAGAAAGTGTCGGTGTTCCAAATGACCGACTTAGAGGAAGTGGAGAGGCTGAAGAATCTCTGTAACGAGAAAATATCTCGCACCATACTTCTTTGATGTGGATATACAATCTTCGATAGTTTGAGTCCGGTTTCGCCAAACGTTTTACCCCCGGACCACGGGATGACGATGATACTTATACACTGTACAATCAGTTCTTATTGAATAAACTCTCCTCACAATTTTACCCTGTTCAATACTCGCGATTCACCATCGAAGCCACTGACTTTGCGCCTCTTCACCCCGAGAGCTCAGATGTCAACCATGGCTGTTAGGATAGAAGCTTCATTCCTGAGTCGTATAGCTCCTGTTTGTATACTGTACCCTTTCGACCAGCGTCACAGAGTCGGAAATTTTTGGCGGAAGAAATACAAAAGAGATCTAAAATATAAAGAAATTTTTTGGTACTGCCCGTTTCAATTTGAGACCGTCACCCGAGCACCTACTTGGTCGAAATGATGCAATATACATAGACACTCGAATTGTCTAGTAGAATCGCAACATACGATCATATTTCATCGAGATTTGACCTTCTCTGAACACAAAAGGCAATAGCACCCGATACGTCCGGGGGTCGAGGACAAAGAAGAACAAAGGACCGTCGTTGACCGTTTAGCACAGCCGACCCTGAAGGCCTTCGTTCTTTCTCTCTCTCCCTCTCCCTCTCCCTCTCCCTCTCATATAAACCACCTCAACCCAAATCCACGCCATCGTCAACAATGTCCCCCTTCCCAAAATCGATCTGGCAGAGCCCCGCAGCCAAGTGGCACTTCATTCTTCCAACTACCACTACTTCCCAAAAGGTGAGTCTCGAAATTCATCATTTATTCCAATTTAACACGCATTTCAGACCCCCCTCGACTCCCAGGTCAAGTTCTATTCCATTCCCAACAAGGCTTGGTCACCCGAATGGGACCTCTACGACGACGCGTTTAACGAGGAAGCCTACCGTGCAGCCCTACAAAGGAACGCGGATATTCCCCCTCGTACCCAACCCCAGCCGGCCTGGGAGCAGAACGCGGTGGTGCTCGCTAGTGCGGATAGTGATCTGGATAGCGACAGTGAATCGACGGACAGCGATAGCGACGAGCAGGAGACGGACAACGTCAAGCATAGTGACCTTGCCACGGAAAGTGATAGCGACTCGGACGACCTACATACCATGGATGAACTTCGAACTGTATATCACGGAATGAACAGTAGTTGACGAAAATACTTTCTTTATTGCAGTAATTAATCAGACACTTGTTGGTAGAGATTACACAGATTCATACTTGCTAACGAGGAAACCGACATCGATTCTCCCTCAAGGTGTTTCTGCGTATTCCCAATCCAGCGACGCATCCACCCCCCGCCGTTCGCACAAGTACTCCAGCTCTCTCCGTGTAGCCGCAGTCCAAGCATCGTCCTCTCCCAAAGAACGCTCATAGGGATGACCAATACCCGGAGGATCGTACTCATCCTCAATCGTGGTGAGCTCCGACATACGAAGCGTCTTCAAATCTGGCCAATGCTTGCGGAAGTGATCCACGAACGCAGCCGGAATATCATGACACTGCAGTATCTCCAGTGTTTGGAGGGGAGACTTAAAGAAGGGTGCCAGGAGTGCCGAGAGCTCGCTATCAGCTTCAGGGCCAAATTCGATGTCGAGAATAGTGAGCGAGGTCACTGCCGGGAAGGAAACCGAGGCAGGAATGACGAGGGATATCGTCCCAATGTCGACGGTCGTCAGGGTGGAGGAAGATTGTTCGAACAAGCCGGCGATACAGGTGTTCCATTCGCATGGTGAACCGTCGTGATTCTGATGCGTGTCGGCGTCCGCCGAATGCCACGTCCCTCTGAATCCGACCTTGATGTGCTTGAAAGTGCGCCTAGCAAACACCCGTCTGAACCATGGCGAGGTAGGACACCACTGCACAGGGAGCTCGATGGTTTCCAGTCGAGGCATCCCCTGCAAGAAGTGTGTATGTCTAAAATCATCTGGTATTTCTGAACCGTTGAGGTCGAGGGACAGGAAGCGCAGAGAAGGGAGTTTGGCAGCCTCTAAACCTGGTATGGCATCATCCAAACAGAATCCGCTCAATGACAGAGAGAGGAGCTGCTTAGGAAGGGTCCGGAATACCCAAGTGAGAGAATTAACAATCTCTGGTGACAAAGGTGTTACATCTGCGGGGGCCCGTTCAAGGGTGCTAATGCCACTGTCTTCCAAGTTCCTCGGGGTTGGACGGATGTCCAGGCGGAGAGATTCGAGGAGTGTGAGGTTCCTTATCGAACGATGGAGCAAATCGAGCATGCTAAACAGGTCGTAACCGAATATATAGAGGATGGGGTAAAGCACCAGGTCGAGGTGGACGACGTATTTAGCGCCCTGGAAGGGAAGCACCTCAAGGAATGGCCTCACGTCGCGTACATCATGATAACGGATGGTCTGGTAAAGGCGCCAAAGGAAAATGTCGCGGAAACGTTTGCAAACGGAGCAGAAGGTGATGATCCCTATCTTTGTGTTGTCGTAATCGGGCCCACTCCGTACTTCTGGCGACAATATTTCGTCGATGAGTTCGTTAGGGAGGGTTAATATGTATGCGTTCTCTGTATGCAGGTTGTCAGCAAGCCATGCTAAGGTAGCGCAAAAGCTGGAGTCTGACCTGGTTGAGTAGTCATGTTGGATGAAGGGAGATATGCAAGCTGACAACAAGAATCGGCTCTTATAAGTATCGTCAATAACAAATATACTACACAAAGGAACCCACTTACATTGTGTTGAGACCCTTTTTGGAACACCGTTGTCTCTCCCCCTGGTGGTAACTCGACCGTGTCAGGGCAAGGGGCGGCCATTCGTGTTCCGAAGTCGCAACGTTTGTGAAGCGATCCCTGCACCGATATCTTGACATTATTGAAGCATTTTATCGTAGAATATATCCCGTTGAGTGGGCCACGCCACTTGCTGAACGAGGATGCTTCGCCGGCCGCCGCACCTTTCTTTGTTCACACTAAATAGGCCTATCAGATTAGGGTACAAAAGCAAAGACTCATTGTGTCGCACCTGGTCCTAGCCACGTGTATTTGTCTCCCATCTTGGTCCAAGCGTGATCTTGTAGCCAGTCCACAGTCGCCGGCTTCAGTTGTAATGGTAGTCCTGAAAATGTTTTGGTTAGAGTGATGAAAACGCAATAGAACAGGAGGAACGCACCTGGTAACCTTGTACCTATTCCTTCAGGCGCGCCTGTACATTTCCTTACCGCTTCTTGAGATACGCGTCGCGCCGTTATACAGACAGTAAGGGAAGGAAAGAGGATCTAGACACCGTGTCATAAAAAGGCAACACAGGCAGGGACAAAAAATGTACCTTTCGCCGACAAAATCCCTGAGCCTATATCGCAATGATAGCTGGAAAAATGCATATCCAGGCCGTATGGTTATCGCCCGTCACTGGACGTGAAGCGGAATCATCGCCGCATACATATTCAGCACTATCTGGCCAGAATCAAGAGAATCGCCCGCCGAAAAGATTCTGTACGATGATTTTCCTTGGTCAGAGAAACCGGCAGAAAGAGACGTGATGCCATACCTTTTCTTCCTCGATATGCCGGAATAGCGGATTACACACATCAGAACTACAAGGGTAGCAGAAGGAAGAAAGGCGAACAGAGAAGATATCAGGTCGTCGCAGACGTCGAGGTCGATGGTCGAGCTGGTCGAGGGTAAGAGATATTGTGACGTGACGTGCCGCCTTCCCGTCCTTCCCGATTCTTTCCTTCTACCACCAACACCAACACCACCACCACATCTAAGCCTGCTGCTGGCAACAACACCCTTTCTCTCGTCACCACTGGAGACTTTCTCCGACAATTTCTCCTGGATGAGGAACAAAGGACCAGCCGGTTCATTGGCACCGTCATCTCTGTTCGTCGTCAACAGCTCTGATTCAAAACATACCTCAACATTTTCTTGGAGTATTCATACGCTTGTCAGCATCGAAAGTGAGTTTGGAAAGATATTTTCATTCTGAAAAGACATTGAATGAGACTTCTAGATACAGCTTTACCTTGCTACGCGACTAGAACGTATGCGCACGGGACACGAACATAACGGACGGCTCGCCATTACTGAGCCATCTGGGGACTGTCGTGGCGACCACCGGACTTGGAATGCAGAGCAATGGAGGAAGCCCAGGAGGAACAATCCACCACGGCAGCTCGTGCTCGAGGTACGAGGGGCCTGCCATCGCTGTCGCCGACCCCGATGGGCTGCCCGACAGTGTATCTACGAATAAATTGTTGTGTGGTTCATCGCGAACAGCGTCGCGATGGTGGGTCCTGTTGGCCTTACTGCGGGTAAAGAAGGAGGTGATCCAAGCATCGAAGGTAGCGGGATCGGTGGGTGGAATGTGGTGTGGAACTCGTTTGCACGCATATAGCCACCCTGGGTGCTGGTACGAGGTGTCGACCTTCTGGAGAAACAGAGCGACAATCCAGGCATCGAACGCGACCGGGTCAGACGGTGGCACCTCGCGAATGGTCCCTCGAGTCGGCGCAGTTGGGCGTTCGCTAACGCGACGAGGAAGAGTCGCCTCGAGTGGGCCATATCCTGTGGCGGCGTAATTCTCCTGCGGGGAATGAGTTACCTGTTTCTTGAATATCAAGTCGACGTGCTCACCAGCGTTCCTCCAATGTAGGGAATGTCGAAATCTTCTCCTGAGCTCCCAGTCACACCGCGCAATATCTCTATGACCCTTGCCACTCCAATTGTGTTTGTCTGCAAGTCGGTTAGATGTGGCTATCGGCGTCGCCCATGCTATCACACTGACCAGATGGTAGATTTGTTTCGAGATGAGCATGTCGTCGTCTTCGATATGATGCGAGTTCATGTTCATGCTGGATATTCGAAGTTAGAGTCCAACTTGTGGTGGCCGTGACGGGTGACAAATTACGAACCCTGAACGCCTCTGTCTTTGTTTTTGTTTTCGGACGTCCGGGAAACAAGGGTACGGAATCTCCTCTTGCATCGAGTACGTCACGCGTAAACTCGGCATACTCTGTTTAGCACATGTCCACTGTCCAGTCGAAGCTCCCTCGAGTCGAGGTAGTGTGACCAAGAAATGAATGGCTTCGGATGAAAGTGGCATTTTTTCGTTGCTTGGTCTTGCAAAGAAGAACAGGTCGGCGGGGATGTAGACCATTTGAATCACGAGAAATGCGGTGGCACCGCTGGGATCATGCTGGCTACCACTCCACGGAAACACGGACTAGTAGTTTCAAGCAAAAGTCAGCATAACTACAGAGGGTCGCGCTGTATCCTTCTTATATCTTCTGACGACAATCGGCTCTTCTGTCAACTGGGCGGCCAATGCTAGAATTTTCATTGTTAACGGACAAAACGTCTCGACGATGTTCAAGGTATTTTTGTCGTTACGGATTTATCTTGTCGTGGGGAGCGCAGCAGCTGTGAGCACCATCCTCACCGATGCCACTCTGGTATGTCAATTACTTGTCTTGATGTAACTTTTGCTCAGTTCACTGTAGATCTGGCGCTGCTGGGTTATCTGGAGTTGTAACTGGGGTGTTATCTTCACTTCAGTGATTTCCACCGCCTTGGCAGTAGGTAAGTTATTGATCTCAGGTGGATTCTACGGCTTACCAAAACTTAAACTAACGACAGCTAGCAAGGGTATCGTGCTCTATCGCAATTGCGCTGATAGTAACCTCGAAAACATGGTTCTTTACGCCCCAGACTCTTCCCACTGGGCTGTGATTTATTCCTCGGCCATATTGACGACCTTGTTGTGGTGCACGGTTCTTATTGTGTATCACATTCTAAGTGTCATCATAGAACTTTGTTTGTACATGATCTTGATAGAAATCATGGTGGAAATCTGTCTCTCTCTATTCCGCGGTGATAATCATTCTGTTGGTTCTCGACGCTCGTAATGACGCAGCGGGGATGTTGACGCATTAGCAATTGCAATGAGAGTATGTTTCGCCTAATCCAGGAGGACTACGTCTCATCGCCCAATTAACCTGTTCTCTCGAGGGAATTGTACCTACAATGCAAGTAGGCCGCGTCGCATCTAGGTGCGCGCGTCCCGACGGCATCTGAACCTCTTCGGATGATGCAGTGAGGACGACAGTACCTTTGTTCTTCTATATTGATGAATTGTATCCTCTCTTTTCAGTTCAACATAGTACTTATGTCCATTTCTAACTTCCAACCAGCATCACGTTCGATCGCTACTGCTCATCACCCCTCGGAAATGCTGGTGGACCCGCAAGAAGATTCGGAGACGAAGAATATATGTCGTGAGGCCGAAGCCACCCAAGAGCCGCCATTCTACCCCGTTTTATATTTGGAAGTTCAAAGGTACGTCTTGCCGAACAAATCCCCGGGCCTCTTCCTCTCACAATCATGACTCAGGCAGAAACTTGGATCCCTTCTTGTTCTGTGGAAGAAGGTAAGTCTCAAGCACATATACGACGACACATTATATTTCGATGTATTAGCGCACGAGATCTTGACACGATCAGGCAGTCTACTCGAAATTGAAGTTGGTGTGCGTTCGCTTGTCTCTTCTTTTGTGCGATGTCTACGTGACACATGTAATAGGTATTCAACGGAAGGCAACTCAAAGTCTGGAAAAATCAACCACCTTCAATGCGGCAGTTCTATTTACAGGTTACCGAAGAATACAAGAACAAGACGTACGTTGTCTATGGAGAAGAACGATACAGCTTCCAGGAATTATTTCATTCCTCGATCAAATGTGCAGTTGCCTTCAAGAACGTATATGGCATAAAGAAAGGCAAGTTTTTTCGCTCATTCCGGATTGTGCCCTTGGAATAACAAGCTTTGAGAAGGCGATCGCGTCACCATTTGTTCGCGAAACCGTCCCGCTTATCTGGCAGCTTTTTGGGCTTGTCGTATGTGGCTTTCCTCGGTAACGGATGACTTCCACGACTCTTACTCTATAACATAGACCTTCTAGGTGCCGTGACCGTTCTCTTAGACCCGTGAGCCAGTTCTTTACCTTTACGGATTTTTCATCTTGAGCTTTCTAAAAGGCTTTTGCCATTGGAGCCCCTCAAGCACTGTCTAACTCTGGCAAAATGCACGATCCTCATCCTAGATCCCGATCGAGCTGATATGGTCCAGCGCATTGCCTCTGAACTGAAGAAGACTACCGGAATATCAGTGTATCTCGTCTTCAATGATCAAGCGGTCGGAGGTCGTTGGGCAGGAATGGACACTTGGACTACTGTATGCTCCGGAGACCGTGAAGGTTCTGAGGATATTCTAAACAGCGATCCAAACGTCTTGCCTGATGACGATGCCGCAATATTCTTTACATCCGGAACGACCGGATTACCAAGTGGGTTTGCTCGACATCTTTGATGTGGTATTCACCCGAGGCTTCCATTCCTTCCAGAAGCTGTCCTGACCTCGCACCGTGCATGCCTGACTGCGCCGTTCAATGTAAACCATCCTTTGGTTTTCTGGTGTTACGTGAGTCTAACGAAATAACTCGGAACATCTAGGCCAGCTTTTTGGAGGGTAGGGAACGCCTTAGACAAGGCGAGCCGTTCCAACTCGGGTCTTCTCAGAACTCGGATGTACAAGGGGGTACCTTGGTCCCGAGGATAATGTGCCACATTGGGCCATTCGCGTCAATGGTACGTTAAGTGATTGCATGACAAAAGTATTGGCGATCAACCCTGACACCTACCAGATGACTTGCACTTACCGAGGGTTGAAGCTTGTTATAACCCGTACATGGGATCCACCTGAAGGTTAGTGCTAGCTTATTGACGGGAGTCATTATTTCGTCACAGGATAATTCAGGTGCTTATAATTACTCACTTTTCACAGTAACCAAGTAGCATTTTTGTTTCGGAAATTTGAATGAACTCTGATCACTCGCCCCAGGTTGTGCAGGGCTGAAAATATCACTAGAATCGCTGCGTCAGTCATACATTTTCTCGATACACCCCGTTACTGACAATGTGCAGTGTTTCGGTAGTGATAAGAGAATTGGCGGATAATGGCTTGGCAGGTTACCCACTCGAGAGTGTTGCATTCACCGGCGCCACCATTCCATCTTCTTTCTTTCAGAGCGTCAGAAAGGGATTTCCACAAACGAGAGTGTATGTTCATGATTTGACTTTGTTCGATGATATTGACTCACCCCCGGTTCCACAGACAACAGGTATATGGTATGACTGAGACGACTGGTGCCGTGGGAGGTTTTGGTAAGGATGGTGCTTCCTACGAGATTGGACTGATGATCCTCCCCGTGTAGCTGGACGAGATTATGAAGCTCGACCCGAAAGCTGGTATGTTTCTTCTCGGATGGTTACCCGGGGGTTTCAATCACTCATCTAGTGGCTTCATGTATCCAACTAACGATGTTCGGATAATGAAAGATGGCGATAACGAGGCGCTGCTAGGAGAAGACGGAGAGATATGGGTTCGGGGTCCAAGTATAATGAAAGGATATTTTGGTGATCCGGGTACGCATACATGAACTTTACCTACTCGCAATATTTTGCGTTGACTGTGACCTTTTCAGTTGCGACAGATAAGGTGCAAGGAGTCGTCGAGTTCAAACATGCATGTCCTGATGTCCTGAATCTTATTAGATCTTGACCAAGGACGGATGGTACAAAACAGGCGATCTAGGAAGATTGGACGCTCAGGGATATCTGTGTATCAAGGGCCGAATCAAGGACATTGTAATATGTGGTGGGTCGAATATTGTAAGTATAATTTCTAGAATTCCATTACGTGGTTCATATATTGTGCATAGGATTCGGCATGGGTAGAAAATGTACTCTACTCAGTGCCGGGTATCTCAGAGGCAGCACTGGTCGGTATACCTGACGAGCGCATGGATGAGCTAGCAGCAGCACTGGTTACCGTTAGACCTGAGTACAAGGGCGCTATTAGTGAAGAGTGCCTTCTAGCGAAAGCTAAGGAATTGTAAGTTCCTGTACCTCTATCACATTCCGACATGACCGCTGAATATCTGAAAAGATTGCCCAAATATGCCGTCCCTGTTATGATTATTGTGTACGATGGTGAATTTGGTAAGTTCCCGAATAGTTTTTGCTGATAAGCATCCTCCTGATTGAAGTATATGCACATCGTAGAACACACGACTTCTGGAAAGATTTTAAAAAACGACTTGCGTATTTTGGCTCAGAAAGAATGGGAACGCAGAAAGGTACTACTATAAAAAATTTCTCAGTTGTGTAGGCTAGAGCCCAAAACCAGTGAATTTAACATCCCTTCCAAAATCATTGTAATTCTGTTGAAGCTCGGTAGTGTGACCTCGGTCCTCGAACTTGGAAGGAAGTTGGTTCTCTTATTCGCCGCCGTCATGGCTCAACAGAAACGTAACGACGTCCGTACTACAGAGAGCTTCTACACGAAGACCTTGTCAAAATGGAGGTTAGACTATAGTCATAATTTAAATTTGAAAATAGCCTTAACAGGGCCACGTGAGTATGATTATGCTCTTCCTGCCTACTTGTGTCTAGCACCGGCCGTTCCTGATTGGGACCTGTTGGAATTAGGCTCTGGTGGTTCGGGAGGGCAGCGTAGTGGACTCGAAGGATGGTATATTCTGTCGTACAGCGTAGGGACAGTGGGGGTTCGGAGTCAAGTAACGATAGGTACCAAATGTCAAAGTTTAAAGTAAGCGGTAAATAGGTATAAATAGAAAGTGGCGTTAAAGCCGTGAAAACCAAATCTCAACAGGACCTTGTGCCGGTACACACACCACACACCACCATCGCTATCTACACAACTGCCGTTGATCCCCATCTGCCTGCTTGTGATGTCTCCATCGGCATTGATGCGACATTGCTCAAGCAGCTGGAACGTATCTAGAAACTTTTGATTCTGAGTCGTAGCTTGCTTGGCCTGTGCGTGGCGAACTGTTCCCTGGTCGCGTTGCAGTTCTTGGAGACTGGAATGTGGCTAGTGAAGTCGAATACTATCGGCTCTGCTATGGGAAATACGCCCTTTCCCTTCCTCACAATCACTTCTTATCTTATGCTGTGGCAGACTCCTTCGCTCTAGCAAGAGCTAGAAAAACTTCGTGGAATGCTAATCTTGCTCGCATCCTACAGAACCTCTCTCATCCTGTAATAATCTATCTGGCTCGACAGTGGCTGCCAGATGACATTGACAATGTCGTCGCCACGTTCCAACAGTCCCGCTTCTCAGATATTGAGTCATTTATCTCCGAATATTCGAAGGCTCTTCTCTTATACTACCAACACCATCCAAGAATTGAGCCCCGTACACCTCCTGCCCCGGGCCATAAGTCCATGGTCATGAGCTATCGATCTCATCTACTCTTATTCGCTTGCCGACATCCTCCCATACAGTCGCTGTGAGGTCCTTTGATGGGCTTAACGTCATCCCCCGTTCCTCGGTCACAACGATTATGCCGCAATTGTCACCTGAGGTGAAGGACGAAGCCCATGTATTGCTGTATTGCAAGGGATTGCGTTCCTTGAAGACTTGCAATCTCAATTCTTTCAAAACATCTTTGTCCTCGCCAACCGCCAGTTCCGGATTCCTTTGTGCTCAGCGGTGTCTGGATTTGGGATCATGCACGTTCTTCTGGGTGCTGATTCAGAGATGAAAATAGTAGAAGCGTTGGTTAAATATGTTTTTGACGTGCTTCGTATCGCGTCATTTTCCTTCTTTCAATTCAGACTTCGGCCAAAGCCATCAGCGTGGCAATGCATTGGCTATGCCTACAATCATGATGCTGATTGAACGCTGCTGCTTTGCGTCTATATGATGGACTGAAGGCTTGGCCAGAGTAGGGGCGATCTCATTCTCGTTTTCTCCCTACCTGCTTAATGATGGTTAAAACGTATAGCAGAACCACTTCCCTGGAGTCGTACAACAATGAAACTCGCATCGTGTTTCGTGCCCTGGACATGACCTTCAATCAAATAATGGTCCAAGGATTAGCACATGGTGAGAAATCCTGTTATTCCTCTTCACATCGTTATGACGCGACTTTTCTCAGGACTCTACACTGGAATAGTCATCATCACCCTCTGGACCGTTGGTTTGGCATACATTTTACTCCTATCTAGCCAAACTTCTCTGACCTCAGGGACATAGTTCCAAGCAAAAGCCGTGGGACTTTCAAACGATCACGTTGGCTCCCTTCTATCGTCCTACTCTTGTATCTTCTAGCGACTATCGGTTTTGCCTTTGATTGGGCAGCCGCTACTACGATCTATATCACCAACGGACAAAGCTCGCAAATGACATACGAAGCATACGTTGACCCATTATCCCCGCCAATCTACGTGCTTGAGGGAATCGTAGCTGCGTTAAGCACTATCCTTGCCGATGCTACTTTGGCACGATATTTAACTCATCCTTTTTCTACGGACTACTTGCTTACGGCTTCCTAGATTTGGCGGTGTTGGATCGTCTGGGATCGGTCTTGGCGCGTCGTGGTTATCCCGACTTTGTGCACATCTTTTGCAGTCGGCGAGTCATTAGTTCCAGCCTTTGGTGATATTACTCATCAACGAACCAGTTAGCAAAGGGATCCTAACATATCAGGATCTCATTGACACTATTGAAAACATATCTGGCTTTTTCGCTCAAAACTCCATTCACTGGGGCGTACTTTATTCTTCCCTCATATTGGTCACTATGCTATGGTGCACTCTCCTCATCATCTACCGCATCCTGACAGTCACTGCCAACGTTGCTGCAGGAATGCGTTCATATCACAGAGTCATAGAAGTGATGGTGGAATCCGCATCTCTTTACTCTGCTGTATTGATTGTTCTGCTGGTGCTCGAAGTTCGCAATGACTTGGCCGTCAGTTATCTCTTAGCCATAGCAGAATCAATGCGTGTTAGTCATTTTCTGTTCATTCCGTCTTCACCACAATGATTTCATACTACACACCTTAGGAATCATGCCTGCAATGCAGATTGGCCGTGTTGCAGCTGGGCATGCTCGCCCCGACGATTCCTGGAGCGGGAGTTCCGCATCTGAATCTCTTCGTTTCAGGATTTCGAGCGCAAGCGAACAAAGTCAGGATGGGACGAGTTACGATGGGACTGTTTTGGCTCGCTCAAGGTCAGATTTGGAGGATGGCCTAGGTAACAGTGCGCGAAGCTAGTCGGTATCTTGGAAGGTTTACAGTATGTAGTTGATGTCTGAGTACGAAGACAGGTTGTCAGTACTGTGCCTGACCGGCAACTCGGCCAATCTACCGTCTGTTCGCTATATCTCTGGCTTCGCTGGTCCGTTTTGCTTGATTTTAGGCTCAAGAGGAGCACAAACATCTAGATAATAGCCGAGGAATGTATGTAGGTGTTGACTTTTATTACAGAATGTATAGCGTAAGGTATTCCAAAGAATGAGGTAATTGTCCTATGACTAGGAACTCGGTCACCGCCCTTTTACACTTGTTGAAGTCATCGGAACAGCCGTGGAGTGACCGGCATGGGTTGTGATGATATAGAGCATGTTTAGACATCCAACTAAGAGATGCCCAAGGGCACAGACTCTCGTGCATGCACAAAAATTGATTGGCATTAATAACCTTGTACCCTGAACTGAAACTATGGATTACTGCAGGTTCTTGGTATAAGTTTGCACCTTGTAAATACAAAATGATACCGAACAATGCAAGGATCATTTATTTATAGTTTGACGGGCCATCGTATGCATGGTTGAGGGACAAGAGGCATTGAGAGCATGAACAGACCATAAAATTGCTTATGAAATCAGCATTCTATCGCAAACATTTGTCTATATCTCATGGTTAATTGTCTAAACAGGATCCTGAATGGAATCTCAAGTAGCGGCACCATTCTACAGTCTAGCACAGCAAAAACTTTGAAGGTAGGAGAAGTATGTTTCATGAAAACCGGCGGTGACCGAGTGCCGTGTGTGGCCGAGTACCTGACCCTGCACAGTATATTGTATTCGCACATGGAAAGAATGAATATATGATGTACGGTGCGAACCCTGAGGCCTGAGTATTTTGGACTGAGCCACTACACAGCTTTAAATAGGCCGATTGACCCTCAAGGGTGGAGGAAACTAATATTCCACGCGCTAAGCAGAGAGTATCATCGGTTCAGTAGACTACACGCAGGAGATAGTCGTATCCTTGTTTTCCGAATGTCCGAAGCCAACAAAGACAAAGGCGTTCAGGGTTCGTAATTTGTCACCCGTCACGGCCACCACAAGTTGAACTCTTAACTTCGAATATCCAACATGAACATGAACTCGTATCATATCGAAGACGAGATGCTCATCTCGAAACAAATCTACTATCTGGTCTGTGTGATGGCATGGGCGACGCCGATAGCCACATCTAATCGACTTGCAGACAGACACCATTGGAGTGGCAAGGGTGATAGAGACATTGTGCGGTATGACTGGGAGCTCAGTGGAAGATTTAGACATTGCCTACATCGGAAGAACGCTGGTGAACACGTCGACTTGATATTCAAGAAACAAGTAACTCGTTCCCAGCGGGAAAATTACGCCGCCACAGGATATGGCCCACTCGAGGCGACTCTTCCTCATCGCCTTAGCGAACGCCCAACTGCGCCGACTCGTGGGACCATGCGCCGTCTGACCCGGCCGCGTTCGACGCCTGGATCACCGCACTATTTCTCCGGAACGTCGATACTTCGTACCACCATCCAGAGTGGCTATATGCGCGCAAACGAGCTCCACGCCACATTCCACCCACCGATCCCGCTGCCTTCGATGCTTGGATCACCTCCTTCTTTACCCGCAGCAAAGCCAACAGGACCCACCATCGCGACGCTGAAGTTCGCGATGAACCACCCAAAAGCATATTCGTAGATACTCTGTCGGGTGGCCCATCGGGGTTGGCGACAGCGATGGCAGGCCCCTTGTACCTCGAGCACGAGCTGCCGTGGTGGATTGTTCCTCCCGGGCTTCCTCCATTGCTCCGCATTCCGAGTCCGGTGGTCGCCACGACAGTTCCCCGCTGGCTCGGCAACGGCGAGCCATCCGTTATGTTCGTGTCCCGTGCGCATACGTTCTAGTCGCGTAGCAAGGTAAAGCTGTATCTACAAGTCCCATTCAGTATCTTTTCAGAATGAAAATATTTTTCCAAAACTCACTTTCGATGCTGACAAGCGTATGAATACTCCAAGAAAATGTTGAGGTATGTTTTGAATCAGAGATGTTGACGACGAACAGAGATGACGGTGCCAATGAACCGGCTGGTCCTCTCGTTGGCTACTCTTCATCGCAGAGAAATCAGCGCCGGCAGGTAACATTGCAGACAAAGTAGAGGATACTGTTGCGAGCAGCAGGCTCAGATGTGGTGGTGGTGGAAGGGAAGAATCGGGAAGGGCCGGAAGACGATACGTCACGTCACAATATCTCTCACCCTCGACCATCGACCACGACGACCGCGACGGCTCGATATTTCCTTTGCTCAGCTTTCTTTCTGCTGCTACCTTTGTAGTTCTCATAGCCCGAACTAACATTCTGTCATTTTGAGAAAGAAAAGGTATGGTATCACGTCTCTATCTACCGCTTTCTCGTACTGAGGAAAATCGTTGTACAGACTCTTTTTTCTCGGGTGATTTTCCTTATTCTGGCCCAGCTGCCTATGTATATGATGATGAGCTCGCTGCTCTCCCAGCGAAGGGCGATATCCACGTAGCCTGGACACCGACCTCGAACACTCCTTGTAGGTATCGGGAAAGGTCTGAGTGCCGAATATATGCGCACGATCCTCCCCAGCTCCGACGCATACAGCCTCTCTAGCGCCATTGTCGGTAGATGACCGTGTTAAGGAGCGGAATTTCTCTCCCCACGTATACAGAGAGGCCGATACGGATACGGCAGGTTTCTCGACCGTGTTAACGATCCAGTACTGTGTAGGTGCTCCTGGCGGGTACCTCTTGTCCGATATGAAAAATGTAGCGGGTGCGCCACCATTCCTACAACCGGGGAGGTTTGGTGTGTTCGACATAGGCTACACCTCTGGGATCAGTCATCACATAGAGGAGGACCTATACCACGTCAACCCTATCTGTAAATTGTAATACATTCTCGTTTTCTCTGGTGCGTAACTCGTCTCTTAATTTTGATTGAATCACTCATATTATTGCTCCAGGAGCTCGACGTCGACTGTGGCCTAAGCCTAGGATTAGCAAGATCCCAGGTCGCGTAGCGAACTACATTGTTTTTCGTGTAAGAATGCTCTTAAACCATTGTTAATCGTAAGAAAACCAACCAGAAAAGCAGGATAGCGTGTACCCGCACTAGGTTCAGAGCGCTCACTCGCCTTTAAATGGGGCTCGATGGGGATGGGGAACGTGTAGACGGTGACCCTCGCTTGTAGTGCCAAGCGTCGAAAGCTGGCGCAACGGCTCTTTCCGGATTCAAGATCGCCTTGGTCAACTATGTCATACCCATAAAATCTTTGGAACGCGACACTGCCGAGTCAGCATGACCATGACCATTGCCGATCGTCCCTTTTGAATCGGCGGTCCTTGGCATCCTTGTATGCAGTACGAAACGCCCGCGGTTATTGCCTTAATCGAAGCCACGGGACGAGTGGAGGCTCTGGCTTGTCCCTGTCAATCTTCCTCTTTTTGGGAAAGATCGCATTGAACGACGATCGACGAATTCACGGGATGACCATCGCCGAGCCAAAGTGATTGAATCGGTCGTCCTTGGCTCGACAATAAGCGGTGTATCATCTCTCACCACAACACAGGTCGTATTCGCGCTCTCCATCCCTCCTGGACATCACCACTCAACGCAGGATTCTTTGGAGGCTTGGCCCTTGAAATGAATTTTACGCTGCATTTCATTGCCGCACGTCTCCCGACCTCACGTCGGGTTTTGTCTTATTCTGAATGCTTCGCCTTCCACCTGTGTATCATAGCAGGGGCGCGTGAAAATGTATAAAGAGGCTGCCAAAAGAGGGCTACATTCTTCAGATTGACTCTCCACCCTCGTCTATCTACTTCTGCACCACTCATTCTCAAATCTAATTCGTTCATCATCATGCGCTTCTCACTCGCCACGCTGGTCCATCTCGCTGCTCTCATCGTTCCCGGCCTCTCCGGCACTATTAGCGCCCGCCAGCATGTAACAGGGGAGACTACCATCCAGGGGAGAAACTATAATGGCTCTTACGCTCCCTGGAAGCCATCGTGGACCTGGCCAGGAACGGACAAGCACTGTCCAAAAGATGTCCCAGAATACTGTCCTTGCCTGGACGATGTACGTTTCCTATCTTCTCCTCGCTTCTCTTCCGATTTTGATTAACTTCCGAACAGCCCGTGTGCGGATTCAAGTGCCCTTCTCAGTGGCCGTACAACAAATGCCAATGGGAGCCTGTGTTCGTCGACAGATATGATTGGAAAGGCTGGAAGCCCGGCAAGCGCGACCCATTCTCCTGTGGGTATGTCGACAAGGTGACCTATGAGATTGGTACGCGTGCCTTCTTTCATCGTCTAGGGTTTCTGTTCGCTTATATTACCTCGCAGACTGCAAGGACCTTTGCTTGGCCCATGACAACTGTAACTCCTGCCAGGGTACGTATCTGAAGTCACACTCTCTGGTCGTTTACTGACCAAGGGCTTTTCTTTCTAGTCTATACTCTCGAGGAAGCTGCGGAGCAGTTCATCTGTGCCCTCTTCGAGGAGATCGTTGATATCACGACCTGGGAAGATGACTGTGAGGATGACTGGATCGACGATTGGGTGTATTATAGCTCTTCGTATTGGAACGTCTATTACTAGGCAACGTGAAGCTTATCTTGACTCGGACATCGGACATATACGATTATTGTACTTTTTCGAAGGGCGTTTTCCATATGTATCTTTGTGACCTCAGAATGGATTTTGACTTGGTTTTTCTCGAGTCCTGCCGGCAGCTTGAAAGAAACACTGTAAAACACGACCATCCAAGCACTACCTCTTCCTGCTCTCCATCTCGTCGAGACTCGAAAATTAAGGGGTCCACTCCCAGTCTGTACCTGCAGGGCATGCAAAAAATCCGACCGCAGCTGCAGGCGAGCCGCGATCATCGATGAAGGATTTCTAGTAGTGTGTCGCAATCTTCACGAAGAAGGCTGCATAACAAATAAGTACTATGACGAGCGTATTTCCATCTGCATCAGTATCATATTGAGCCTCACGAGCCTGTGCCTGACTGGTAAGTGGGATAAGCATAGCGTCATTCTTCACTTGATAGTAACACATTTTGCACAGGCGGGTCTGATATGTCTGATATATGGCATCAACAAAAAGCAGCAAGAGACGGAAAGCCTCTAGAGAGTGCACCTATACCAGATAAATAGGGAGTTGCTTCTCCTTTAAGGCTCAAAACAAAGGATTAGGACACCGTGCGAATCAGTACAAAAATAGAATTGTCAAAGCGTTGATGTCCAAATCGAGAAGACACGGTCAATTGTGGCCCGGTCCGGCATTCGCCGATGGAGTCACACTTCTGTAATACAAGAATTTCGGTCAACTACTTTTGCAGCCGCTGTCTCCCCGGTATTGCCACGATATCGCGCCTAGATTTTTGTTCTTTTTTGTCCCAGCGTTCCATGCTTCTCGGATACCCCTGAAAGACTCGAACTCACCACTCATCAGAACGAATTTTGAGGCATTATTTTGTGCGCGCCTCAGTTCGAATTCCAATCGATGGACTTTTACACGCGATCCTCACAGAACAAACGAGGTGCTGGTACTTGAAACTTCTTTTTGCTTGCCAATGGCGTTGAAGAATTGATCTGCACATTAGATGCTAGAACAAGCCATTATCACAGCCCCATCGGCTAATAATTGAGTTGAATGTATTGACATTGCCTGCGCGTTGCATCATCACGGATTTGGTCTGATCCTGCGGCAGTATCAATCTACTATATAATAAGCTGAAGGCTCGGCAATAGGAAGCAATATTCCTTCCTCCCTCCGAGACTTGTCTTCGCTGGCTCCTCACGGTCATGATCGCCGCGACATATCCCGGGACTGTTGTACCAAATCTAAGCGACAGCCAGATCAAGGACATTTTTCTTAATCTAGACTCACAGTTTAACAGGGTAATGCTACATGCATCATTACACGGTGAGAAGGGATCAAATTCACCTAGGGAGGTGACCGATCAAACCTCTTTCCTGAAGGAATTTACACCGGTGTAATGGCTGTCACCTTGTGGGCTAGCATTGGTACGACATGCATTTCATTCCCTTTGACATTCTTCTCTCTGACTCGTAACCAGCCTCGAGGAAAAAAACCCAGAATAACAGATATCTTCTTGTTCTTATCCTTCTTCTGTATCTTCTGGCGACCGTGGGCCTCTACTATGACTGGACAATTGTTTGCTCAATGTTTATCAAAAACGATAAAACATTTTGGACGGCATATGAATTCAGTCCTGGCGCTCCGATCACATTGACTGGGGGAATAGATGCAATTCTGAGCACATTTCTTGCTGACGCTACCTTGGTAAGGGATTTATGATTTCTTTCGGGGGAGTCTTGGCTTATGAAGTTCTATAGATATGGCGCTGTTGGATTGTCTGGGGTCGGTCGTGGCTCGTTGTGCTCGTTCCGATCGCTTGCAGTACCTTGGCAATAAGTACGACTTCTAACCATTGGCCCGATAATTTCATCACTTATCAACACTAATGTTATCCAGTCAGCAGAGGGATCATAGCTTTTTATGAAACTTTTCGACTTGAAAATATGTCACCCCGAGCCCTATACACCAAGAACGTTGTCAATTGGGCCGTCCTATATTCCTCGCTTATATTGGCAACCTTTCTATGGTGCACGATTCTTATCGTGTATCGTATTCTGAGATTGGGTGGTGTCGCAGGGATGCGCGTGTATCATCGCGTGATAGAGATGCTCGTAGAATCTGCATCTCTCTACTCCACTGTGATAGTCGTTTTATTGGTGTTCGAAGTTCGTGATGAGGTGGCCGGAGCTTACATCGAAGAATTTGCCATTGCGATAAGAGTACGTCCAACACATTTCGTCTTTTTTCATTGTCACGACTACAACGTCTCCTCTACAACTAGGGAATCGCGCCTGCAATTTTGGTCGGCCGCGTCGCAGCAGGGCATGCGCGCTCGGATGACTCCTGGAGCGGAAGTAGCACGACCGCGTCACTTCGATTCGGGGGTCAGTCAAGTTCGCAGGATGACAACGAATTGAGCACCGGATCTGGACGGGACACATATTCACGCCTAAGTTCGGACTTAGAAGCGGGGTCGGAGAGCAGTACACAGAGTTAAACTTAAGGCGCGCATATACGATTTCGGATTATTTGGCACGGCGGATTCCGGGTGTGCATGTAGGAGGAGGCACTTTTAAGCTGATAATGCCAGGTCAACTGCAGACTACAAATGGGCAGTCGAGGGCAAGATCAGGGAGCCAAATAAGCACCCCCAGCATGTTTCAGTTAAAAATATTATTCGCCATTAACGACGGTCATAAGAGGCTATGAACCTGTAGGAAAGTAGGGCCGACACCCGTAAGGAGATAAGAGTTCAAGCGTTCATGAGACAACCGACTCAACGCTTAGGCATTTGTCCAGTTCTGAAATGAAGCGGGGATCAAAAGGTAACGAGACGAAGACGGTCGGGGGTATGACTTGCACGCATCGATACTGGTTTGTAGTTTCAGCAATGCGATACGACAAAAAACTCCATGCTCGCCCAATTGGTGGCTAAACAACGCCGGTACCAATTTCCATTTTTACACCTTCCTGGTGAAAGGGCTGGCATATAACGGCCGGCAAGATCCTAGCATGATTCCCAGACACCAGAGGATAGTTCCCTGCTTTTGGCCAAGCTGTCAGTACGACGAACCATTAGATATAAGTAGTTTGAACGCGGTAACTGTAGCTTGCATGACCACTCAAACGCTCATCGTCGGTTTTGTTCTATCAAGACGTCGACTCATCAAGATTGACAATAAAGGATAACTGAACGAATCACACACCCTAGAAGTCGCCTCAAAGATGGCCATGTACTTCGCTCTTAGGACCTAGTACATTGTCGCGTGGGTCACGAGCGCACATATCGAGACGGAGGAAAAAAGGAACTCTAGCCGAGCTATCTGCAGTCCGAAGTATGCAAGAAACTTGATTCCTGGATGAACTGGAAGTGATTGACTGCGAAAGAGCTCGGTAATGTCCTGGAGATTGATGGACAAGTAGACAGCAATCCTACGTTGCATTCCATATACATAGCCGAGCTCTACTCGACGGCGAGTGTACAGTTATTGGTACATGTACGACATAAGGCCATATCCGATAAATGCCAAAGAACACAGCGCCCTCGTTTGATAGATCGCTTGTAATCTCGGAGACAGTCATAGCCAGTGAGTTATAAATCAACCCAGCAGACTCCGAAGGATGAGAAAGCCCGAAATGTTCCATAATCATTGGGATATTTACTACTATCAAGCAATATTGTTTTCTCGATCTATTTACTTGACACTCTGATTCGCGAAAAATTCTCTGGTCCTTTAAAGGCCAATGACGGTTCTGTTTCAATAGAATGTAAGCGTATGATTAACTTGAAAGACAGTTTTACTAACATAATCACTGGGGAGATAACCGGGGAGCCCGTAATAACACTTTATTCGTCATGGAGCGCAGCGGGTGCTACAGATGCGACCGGTGCCGTCGGGGCAACAGGTGCGATAGGTGCCGTCGGAGCGACTGGTGCGACTGGTGCAATAGGTGCGGGAGGAGCAACAGGCGCAACAGGCGCGGGTGGCGCAACAGGAGCAACCGGTGCAATAGGTGCAGGGGGAGCTACAGGTGCGATAGGTGCAGGGGGTGCAACGGGTGCGGTCGGAGCTACGGGAGCGACTGGTGCAATAGGCGCGAGAGGTGCAACAGGTGCAATAGGTGCGGGAGGAGCAACAGGCGCGGGTGGCGCGACAGGAGCGATCGGTGCAATAGGCGCGGGTGGCGCAACGGGTGCTACAGGCGCAATAGGTGCGGGTGGCGCAACAGGTGCAACAGGTGCGGGAGGAGCTACAGGTGCAACAGGCGCAGGAGGCGCGACAGGTGCAATAGGTGCAGGAGGCGCGACAGGTGCGGGAGGAGCTACAGGAGCGACCGGTGCAATAGGCGCGGGAGGCGCAACGGGTGCAGGAGGTGCAACAGGAGCGGGAGGAGCGGGAAAGAGAGGAATGCAGGGAAGGAGAGGAGGGATCGTAAGAATTTGCCTGCCCTTAAGAATAGCACCGTTATTGCAAGTAAGGGAGGGAAGGCCTGGGGAGATCGTAATCTGCCTGCGCACAATATCATCACGAGGGAGGACGACAGGGATAACTGCGCCGCTGGCGAAGAGAGGTAGAGCCAGGAGAGTAGCGAAAGAGATCTGAGCGAACATGGTGAAGTGAGATGAACAAGCTCTACAGTTGTGAGGGCTTGAGAATACCTGCTGATTTAATCCCTCTTTTATAGCTGTCTGTGTCGTCCTCTCTGGGCATCAGTCGTGGAGTAGAAAAGAAAATACAGGTGTAGCATGAGTGCCCAGGTCGAGCGGGAGGAACGAATGACGCGTATGACGCGGTCAGGAATCATTAAACATTATTCACTAGCTATGTTTTCATGATGTGGGGAACCGAGCAAGTTAGCATCAGTCGAAAATAGTCCCTCATCATGGCGTCAGCCCTCTCCGACTGGTAAATGGGCTCATTCGGGCAACAATAGAGTCACAAGGTTATTAGGAAGATGTTTTATGAAGTCCTTGCGCATTGGGTAGTGTTTGATATTCCTCGCCTCTGTGATTCGCTGGATGGTGGTCATATTCGGAAGAGACCAATTCCATGCAATGTAGCGTCGAGAGAAAGGAGATAATGTGATCTGAAGCTTTAGCATCAAACATAAGCCATGCATATGTGCATAGTCCAGACTGTCGGACTCTTCTGATGCCCTGGTAGCGATGTCGAAGTGGTGTTGGTTGAACATATAACCTATGACTCGTCATGAATGGCTGAATCCGTCCTTCGAAGCGTCCCACGAGACTTAGAAATCAAGGCACGAGGTCGATCCTAAATGAACGTTTCACGATTTCTGTATTCGGGTACTTTCATCCATCATTTTCTGGCAAAATAGCGACGCAAAGAATCGCGCCATACCTAGCTGGATACAAACCGTGTCTCAACGAACAAGAGCGAATTCTTTTAAGAGTCCAACGACTGAGTGATTTGTACCACCGCGCCTGTAGGATATATAGGCTCGACGACGAAGTCCTCAGCGGTATTCGCCACACAACCACAGTTAATAGGATCAACGATAATCCATGTCCGGTGGATCTGCAAGGGGCATCATCAGCATATAGAAAGATAATGAGACATACAACTCACGCACATCCGAGATGTCCGCTGATGAATCCATGGTTTGTCGAGTACACCAGCTCCTCCGGCCACGGGTCCACGAGACATCCGTGCTTCTTGCGGAATGCCATGAGTGCCTGCCCGTCCGCCACGCCGACAGCCAGCTCTTTATGTATATCATCCGGGGAAGGCCTTGATCGACTCCCAAGTTAACGCGGTTCCGTTTCCCCATATCCGTCGACGAGTTGGTCGACATGGAGTTATGCAATCCCTCCGACTGCCATTGCACATCCAACTCTAGACCGAGCATCCCGCTCTATGAATGGTCAAGGAAGTCGAACCCGTCTTGGATGCGCAAGTGTTCCAGGAGGTTGACTGGTTCGTCGATGCCAAAACAAAGGTTTTGATGGGAGATGTGCCAAGCGGGAGTTTCTGATTTGGTCGTAGACGATAACTGGGATACAGAACTCCGAGAGGGGGAGGAGGTAGTCGTGGGATGGACCTGGAGAAGTTATCGATGAGACGGGCAATTCGGCAAGTATTGAATGACTTACCTGGGCTGCCGTGCGCGACTCAAAGGGGTATAGGAATTTCTGACAGCATTGTACCATGCCTGGTGCTCTTTGCCTTTACAATAGACAGCAGTCATCGTCATTCAATCTTGAATCAACTTTAGAGTGAGAATAAAGACGGAAGACTGGAGCGCACTGAAATAATGGAAGCTCCCAATCACGCCGCGGTGACGAGAAACTCTCGAAGAGATCCTACGCACAAGACGTCTCACGGTAGGTGCTACAGTCGCCAGAGTTCCTAGCAGAGGGCCGCCGTTCGTAGTTGACTAAGGAAGGGAAGATCGGTAGGACCGTCGGCGCGTAGCCACAAAAATCCTGTTTTATTCCCTTTCAGAATAAGAACACCATTCAAAACTCACTAGCACCTCGAAGGTCTCGCAAGCCCAAGGAAAACAAAAAGTACGTTTGGCAAAATAAGCTTGATGATGCACGCTCTGACTCCCTCGATGTCGGCAGCTCTTGATCAGCATGCAGGAGAGGACCGTTGTGGTAGCAATGGCGAGGTGATAGAGAATATTGCTGCCAGCGATGAGCACCGCAGTGATGGTGATCCTGGGTGGAAGGAAAGTAACGGGAAACGGGCCGGCAGGCCGGCCTCGGGAAACCACGTACTGTTACGTCACCTGCAGCCTTTGACAATCGGTGACAGAGCCTCGACATCGATGACTCGATATTGACTTGATATTCCTTCCAAAGGCTACCGCCCTCTCCGACAGTACCCGCAGTTTTCATCTAGCATGGGATTTATCTTGAAGAAAGGTGGTAGGAAAATATATGTACGTCTTCTGATCCTTTCTTGTTGCCTTCTTCATTGAGCAAGGGCACTGCAGGTTCTCAAGACTGATTCAGCAAGGAAGAATTTTCATATACCCGCACTTTTGTATCGGGAGTTTTGACGCGTCGAGCCGTGTATCCTAACGAGCCTTGATATCCCTCTGGAACGTTAAATACACACTTGTAGTGCCAAAAAAGCTGGTTTCGGAACCCGACACCGCAGGGCCAGAGGCTTAGCCCTCGAAATGAATTTTACGCTGCACCTTATTGCCGCATGCCTCTCCGACCTCATGTCGGGCTTTGTCTTACTCTGAATGCTTTGCCCTTCAAGCTACGGGTCAACCGGTCTCCCGTGTATCGTGGCAAGGACGTATAAAGAGGCTACGAAAAGAGGATTCTCCAGACAAACTCTCCACCCTCTTCTATCCACTTACAGTCCACTATTCTCCCTAACTCATTCATCACTGCTCCTTTCGCTGGTCTCATCGTCCCCGGCACCATCCGCCGGTAGCAGAAAATACAACCATCCAAGGAAGGGACTACTTATGGTTCTTACCCTCTCTGGAAGTCTGCTTGTTCCTGACCAGGAACAGACAAGCATTGTCCACCTTGCCTGGATGACGTACGTTTACCTTCTTTCTTCTCTTCTCTCCCGATTCTGATTAGGTTCGAACAGCCTGTGTGCGGATTCGGGTGCCCCCTCGAAGGCTCTACAACGAGCGCAAATGGGAGCCTGTTTTCGTCGACAGGTATGGCTGGAAAGGCTGGAAGCCCGGCAAGCGTGACCCATTCTCCTGTGGGTATGTCGACAGGGTGACCGATGGGATTGGTACGCGTGCGTTTCTTCGCCATCTAGGTTTCTCTTTGCTCATCTTACCTCGCAGACTGCAAGGACCATTGCTTGGCCCATGATAAATTCAACTCTTGCCAAGGTGTGTATCCGAAGTTTTCTCTCTTTAATTGTTCATTGACAAGAGGCTTTCTTCTAGTCTATACCCTTGAGGGAAGTGCGGAGCAGTTCATCTGCGCGCTTTTCGAGGAGATCGTTGACAGCACACCTGGGAATATGACTGTGAGGATGAATGGGTGTATTATAGTTCAACGTATCCGAACGTCTATTACTCGGCCATGCGATGAGCTCTCTTAGGAGAACATATATGGATATTGTCCGAAGGGCGCTGAGGACTTTTCCTGCATGTACTTGGTTGTATCATCGTCGTATCCCGAATCACCACTTGATGCAGGTTCTACATCGGCGTCCACAAAGAATCCAGTTCGATATCATGTACTGAAACAGAAGAATGTCCGACATCGCATGTAATAAGATGCTGTCGTTGTCGCCACTGACTCGCAGCCCCATTTTAACTCGAATTTCGAAGACTGATGCACGGGCTCAAGTGAGACGATGTGCTACGGCTCCACGATGAACTTGACCACTAAGACGTTCACATGCGGCCGTTGAAATCGCGTATTCCATCTCGTCGAGAACTCTCGAGTTCCTCTGCCGTCCTGCACATGCATGCGTGAGCTGAAAAAGCCTGCAGACGATGAAGGATGTCGTAATAGTCGTGTCATCACGAAAAAGGTCGATGTAGGAAACTCCAAATTAGGGAAAATTTTGATAGTTATTGGCATATTTGCTACTATCCAGCAATGTTTTTTTCTCGATCTATTTACTTGTTCACTCAAACACTCTGATTCGCAAAACTTTCTCTAGTACCTTGAAGACCGATGGTCATTCTGTTTAAATAAAATATGAGTGTATGATTAACTTGAAAGACAGTGTTACTAACAAAATCATTCTCCACGGGGAAGGACTGGGGAGATAACCGGGGAGCCCGTAATAACCTGCCTGCGCGCAACAGGAGCTACAGGAGCAATGGGTGCGGTCGGGGCAATAGGAGCAATAGGCGCAAGAGGCGCAATGGGAGCGGTCGGTGCAATGGGTGCAATAGGAGCGAGAGGCGCAATAGGCGCGGTCGGAGCAATCGGTGCGGTCGGGGCAACTGGTGCAATAGGTGCGAGAGGTGCAACTGGTGCAATCGGTGCGGTCGGGGCAATCGGTGCGATGGGTGCAAGAGGCGCAATTGGTGCGGTCGGAGCAATAGGCGCAATAGGAGCGGGAACTGCTCGCCTGCCCATGAAAACAGCACCATTGTCGCGGGGAAGGAGGCCAGAAAGGATCGGAGAGATCGTAATAACCTGCCTGCGCGCAACAGGAGCTACAGGAGCGATAGGTGCGGTCGGGGCAATGGGCGCAATAGGTGCGAGAGGCGCAATGGGTGCGGTCGGGGCAACAGGTGCAATAGGTGCGAGAGGCGCAACAGGTGCAATAGGCGCGGCGGGGGCAACAGGGGCAATAGGTGCAAGAGGCGCGATAGGTGCGGTCGGAGCAATAGGGGCAATGGGTGCGGTCGGGGCAATGGGCGCAATGGGTGCAAGAGGCGCTACAGGTGCAATGGGTGCGGTCGGGGCAATAGGCGCAACAGGCGCTGCAAGTGCAATAGGAAGAGTCGGGGAGATCGTAACGACCTGTCTGCCCATGACCATGACAACAGCGCCATTGTCGCGGCGAAGGATGGGAAGGATAGGAAGGGTTGGGGAGATGGTAATAACCTGCCTACCCGTAATATCATCACGGGGAAGGACGGCAGGAATGACCGCGCCGCTCGCAAGGAGAGGTACAGCGAGGAGAGCAGCGAAAGAGATCTGAGTGAACATAGTAAAGTAGATGAGATGAACAAGCTCTACAGTTGTGAGGGCTTGAGAATAATACCTGCTGGTCTAATCCCTCTTTTATAGCTTTCCGTGTCGCCTTCTCTGGGCATCAGCCATGGAGTAGAAACGAAAAGACAAGTGCAGCATGAGTGCCCATGTTCGGGTGGGAGAAAGGGATGACGCATATGACGCGGTCAGGAACCGTTAAGCGTCGTTCACTGGTATGTTTTCATGATGCGAGGAACCGAGCAAGCTAGCATCAGTCGAAAATAGTCCCTTATCACGGCGTCAACCTCCTCTGATCACCGTTGCCAATGAATGGGCTTGTTCGGGCTAACATATGCAGCCATGAGGTTATGAGGAAGACATTTTACGAAGATCTTGTGCCTTGAGTGGGGATTGGTGTTCCCCGCCGCCATCCCGCCTCTGTCATTGGCTGGCTGGTCATTGGTGGCACCATTCGGAAAAGACCGATTCCGTGCAATGTAGCGTTGAGAGAATGTAGATATTGAAGTCTGAAGCTTTGGCGCGTAAGCCATAGGTAATCCAGATTGTCGGACTCTTCTGATGTCTTCGTAGCGATGTCAAAGTGGTGTTGGTTGAACATACAACCTATGACTCATCATGAAAGGCTGAATCCGTCCTTCGAAGCGTCCGGCAAGACTTAGAAGCCAAGACACGAGGTCGATCCTAAATGAACGTTTCACGACTTCTGTATTCGGGTACTTTTCAAGCATCATTTTCCGAACATTAACACAAAGAATGGCGCCATACCTAGCTGGATACAAGCCGTGTCTCAACAAACAAGAGCGAACTCTTTGAAGAGCCCAAAGACTGAATGATTTGTACCATCACCCCTATAGGATATATAGGCTCGACGACGAGGTCCTCAGCGGTATCTGCTTGGTCATTGATCACAAAGGTCGGAACACAAACACGGTGAACAGGATCAACGACAATCCATGTCCGGTGGATCTGCAAGGGACATCATCAGCACATGGAAAGATAATGAGACGTACAGCTCACGCACCTCCGAGATATCCGATGAATTCATGGTTCGTCGAGCACACCAGCTCTTCCAGTCACGGGTCCACGAGACATTCGTGCTTCTTGCGGAACGGCCTGAGTGCCTGGCCGTCCGCCACGCCGACAGCCAGCCCTTTCCGTATATCATCCGGGGAAGGCCTTACTCGACTCCCAAGTTGAAGCAGTTCCGTTTCTCCATATCCGTCAACGAGTTGGTCAACACGGAATTATGCAATCCCTCCGACTGCCTTTGCACATCTAACTCTAGACCGAGCATCCCGCTCTATGAATGGTCAAGGAAGTCGAACCCGTCTTGGATGCGCAAGTGTTCCAGGAGGTTGACTGGTTCGTCGATGCCAAAACAACGGTTTTGATGGAGGATGTGCCAAGTGGAAGTTTCTGATTTGGTCGTAGACGATAACTGGGATACAGAACTCCGAGAGGGGGAGCAGGTAGTCGTGTGATGGACCTGGAGAAGTTAATCGATGAGACGGGCAATTCGGCAAGTATTGAAGACGACTTACCTAGGCTGCCGTGCGCCACCCAAAGGGTATCGGAACTGATGGCAACATTGTACCATGCCTGGTACTCTTTGTCTTTACACATCGACATCAATCTTCAGCGCTTGATGCGCCAGCTCTTCACCGGCATCAGCAAGAAGGAGATAACTATTGTTGTAGCGATGGCGGGGTGATAGAGGTCATTGCTGCCAGCGATGAGCACCGTGATGGTGGTGGAAGGAAAGAAACGAGGATCGTTACGTCACAGCCTCTGTTTACCTCCGACCTCGTCCACTTCAAGCTCTCGACATCCATTTCCTTTCAAAATCTCCTTCTCTCTCTCTATTCTAGGGCCTGCCTTTCCAACTAGCACGACCTTGATGGTGATAGAGAATTATCTGTACGTCCACGGCTCCTGTAGCAACATAGTCGGAAATAATGGCTGTCTTGAGGAGCGAAGACATCTCGAGCTACCTATGTGTGGAAAGAACAATATTGAAGGTTCCTCAACCATATTTACGATTCAGTGCCGCGTAGACGCGCCTGACGATACCTCTTGACCGATACAAAGAATGCAATGGATTGTGCTGCCATTCCCAGGACCGTATGGTGGTATCAAGCTGACGCACAGGCTTCCTCTGGTACGCGACTCTTCCCTTGATTGAGATAATCCTGATTTATTCACAATACTGCTCTGGTGCCGACTCTCAGGCTAAGCCTAGGACCAGCGGAATCTGTTCAGCCGACTAAATTGGTTCTCTTTCACTGTAAGCAAGAATGATATACTTACTATTTTCAATCATAAGATACTGATCAGAAATGAAGAACAGCAATGCTCAATCTCTCTCTTCATATACTCGCTCGGGAGTTCCGACGCTCATAGAGTCCACCAACATGCTTCCTGATGAGCCTTGAAATCAGCGCTCACTCTCTTAAATGGAGCCTGATGCGGATAGGGAACGACATGCAGACGACGACACTCACTTGTAGTGCCGAGCATCGAAAGCTAGCGAGACGGCTCTTTCGGATTCAAGGAGGTCTTGTCAATTGGAACGCGACACTGCCGAGCCAACGTGATCATCGTCAATCGTCCCTTTGAATTGGCGGTCGTTGGCACCCGCATATGCAGTACGAAACGCCCGCGGTTATTGTCCGAAAACATGGGACGAGTGGAGGCTCGTCGTCAATCTCCCTCTTGTTGGGAAAGAACGACGATCGACGAATTCACGGGACATCGACCGCCGTATCATTTCTCGCATCACGGCAGAGGTCCCATTCGTGCTCTCTATCTAACCTGGATATAATCACCGAACGCAATATTCTTTTGATCCTTGAAATGAATTTTACGCCGTTTTTTCATTACCACATGATTCACCGACCTCATGCCGGGCTTTGTCCTACTCTGAATACTTCGCCTTTACCTGGGTATCGTAGCAGAGACGCACAAAGATGTAAAAAGAGAGCTACGTTCTCCAGATCGACTCTCCGCCCTCGTCTACCCACCTCTGTTCACTCATTCCCACCTCTAACTCTAACTCGTTCATCACTATGCGCTTCTCACTTGCCGCACTCGTCTCTCTCGCTGCTCTCATCGTCCCCGGCCTCTATGCCACCGTTCTCCGGTAGCAGAAATTACAACCATCCAAGGAAGGGACTATTATGATTCTTACGCTCCCTGGAAGCCTTCTTGGACCTGACCAGGAACGGACAAGCACCGTCCCAGAATACTGTCCTTGCCTGGATGACGTATGTATACCTTTCTTCTCTTCTCTTCCGATTCCGAATCCTCTTCGACCAGCCCGTGTGCGGATTCAAGTACCCCTTGACGACTCCTCCGACTCGGACATGTACGATTACTAGACCTCTTCGTAGGAGTTTTCTATATGTATTCAGTTATGGTCTTTATAACCGCAGCAATGGACTTTTATTTCACTTCCGGCTGAACTGTTTGTGATCAGAGGATCGGACTTGTGCGTAGAACCAATTTATCAGTTCCAAGTATGCAAGAATTCGTGAATAGACTGGAAATGAACGACTGCGAGAGAACCCGGGAAATGTCCTGGAGATTGACGGCCAAGTAGCATGCAATAGATCTATGCTGCATACGATGCACATAGCTAAGCTCTAGTCTTGCCTGCCAGTGGACGGTTACTAGTACCCGTATAACATAAGGCTATGTCTGATAAATGTCAAAGAGCATAGCACCCTCGTTTGAGTGATGGCTTGTAATCTCGGAGACAGTCAGTGAGTTATAGATCGACCCAGGAAACTCCGAACGACAGGAAAACTCGAAATTTTTGATAGTCATTGGCATATTTGCTACTATCCAGCAATATTTTTTTCTCGATCTATTTACTTGTTCACTAAAACACTCTGATTCGCAAAACTTTCTCTACTACCTTGAAGACCGATGGCCGTTCTGTTTGTATAAAATGTGAGCGTATAATCAACTTGAAAGACAGTGTTACTTACAAAATCATTCTCCACGAGGAAGGACTGGGGAGATAACTGGGGAGCCCGTAATAACCTGCCTGCGCGCAACAGGAGCTACAGGAGCAATGGGTGCGGTCGGGGCAATGGGAGCAATAGGCGCGAGAGGCGCAATAGGCGCGGTCGGAGCAATGGGAGCGGTCGGGGCAACTGGTGCAATAGGTGCGAGAGGTGCAACAGGGGCAATCGGTGCGGTCGGGGCAATCGGTGCGATGGGTGCAAGAGGCGCAATTGGTGCGGTCGGAGCAATAGGCGCAATAGGAGCGGGAACTGCTCGCCTGCCCATGAAAACAGCACCGTTGTCGCGGGGAAGGAGGCCAGAAAGGATCGGAGAGATCGTAATAACCTGCCTGCGGGCAACAGGAGCTACAGGAGCAATAGGTGCGGTCGGGGCAATGGGGGCAATAGGAGCGAGAGGCGCAATGGGTGCGGTCGGGGCAACTGGTGCAATAGGTGCGAGAGGCGCAATAGGCGCGGTCGGGGCAACAGGGGCAATAGGCGCGAGAGGCGCAATGGGTGCAGTCGGAGCAATGGGTGCGGTCGGAGCAATGGGTGCAATGGGTGCGAGAGGCGCTACAGGTGCAATCGGCGCCGTTGGCGCAATAGGCGCAACAGGCGCTGCAAGTGCAATAGGAAGAGTCGGGGAGATCGTAACGACCTGTCTGCCCATGATAACAGCGCCATTGTCGCGGGGAAGGATGGGAATGGTCGGGGAGATCGTAACGACCTGTCTGCCCTTGATAACAGCGCCACTGTCGCGGAGAAGGATGGGAAGGGTTGGGGAGATGGTAATAACCTGCCTGCCCGTAATATCATCACGGGGAAGGACGACAGGAATTACTGCGCCGCTCGCAAAGAGAGGTACAGCGAGGAGAGCAGCGAAAGAGATCTGAGTGAACATAGTAAAGTAAACGAGATGAACAAGCTCTACAGTTGTGAGGGCTTGAGAATAATACCTGCTGGTTTAATCCCCCTTTTATAGCTTTCCGTGTCGCCTTCTCTGGGCATCAGCCATGGAGTAGAAACGAAAAGACAAGTGTAGCATGAGTGCCATGTTCGGGTGGGGGGAACGGATGACGCGTATGACGCGGTCAGGAACCGTTAAGCGTTGTTCACTGGTATGTTTTCATGATGCGGGGAACCGAGCAAGCTAGCATCAGTCGAAAATAGTCCCTTATCACGGCGTCAGCCTTTTCCGACACCGCTGCCAATGAATGGGCTCGTTCGGGCTAACATATGCAGTCATGAGGTTATGAGGAAGATGTTTTACGAAGATCTAGTGCCTTAGGTGGCGATTAATATTCCCCGCCGCCATCCCGCCTCCGTCATTGGCTGGATGGTCATTGGTGATGCTATTCGGAAATGACCGATTCTATGTAGCGTAGCATCGAGAGAACGTGGATACTGAACTTTGAAGCTTTGGTGCCAAGCGTAAGCCATGAATAGTCCAGACTGGACTCTTCTGATGCCTTCGTAGCGATATCAGAGTGGTGTTGGCTGAACATACAACCTATGACTCGTCATAAATGGCTGAATCCGTCCTTCGAAGCGTCCGGCGAGACTTAGAAGCCAAGGCACGAGGTCGATCCTAAATGAACGTTTCATGATTTCTGTATTCGGGTACTTTTTAAGCATCATTTTCCGAACATTAATGCAAAGAATGGCGCCATACCTAGCTGGATACAAGCTATATCTCAACCAAGAAGAGTGAACTCATTTGAGAGTCCAACGGCTGAGGGATCGCACCATCACATTATACGATATATAGCTCGACGATGAAGTCTTCTCTGGTATCTACTTGGTCATCGATCACAAGGATCGGAACACAAACACGGTGAATAGGATCAACGATAATCCATGTCCGGTGGATCTGCAAGGGGTATCATCAGCATATAGAAAGATAATGAGATGTAGCACTAACGCACATCCGAGACATCCGCTGATGAATTCATGGTTTGTCGAGTACACCAGCTCTTCCGGCCATGGGTCCACGAGACATCCGTGCTTCTTGCGGAACGCGCTGCCGTATACTTCCATATCCGACACGCCGACAGCCAGCCCCTTCTGTACATCACCTCGGAAGGCTTTCATCGACTCCCTAGTTGACGCGGTTTCGCTTCCCCGTATTTGTCAACGAGTTGGTCAACACGAAGTGGTGTAATCCCTCCGGCTGCCTTTGCACATTCAACTCTAGACCGAGCCTCCCGAGTCGAACCCATCTTGGATACGCAAGTGCCTCAAGAGGTTGACTAGTCCATTGATGAAAAGGTTGATAGGCTAGAACGGCGATTTTGATGGGAGATGTATCAAGCGGGAGTTTCCGATTCGGTGGTAGACGATAACTGGGGTGCAGAACTCGGTGGAGAGGTTCGAGAGGGGGAGGTGGTCGTCGTGGGATGGACCTGGAGAAGTAATCGATGAGATGGGCATTTCGGCAAGTATTGAATAACTTACCTGAGCTGCCGTGCGCCACTCAAAGGGGTGTACGGTTATCGAAGTTCCTAACAACATTGTACCATGCCTAGTACTCTTTCGTAATAGACAGCAGTCATCGCCATTCAATCTTCAGTCCACGTTAGAGTGATAATAAAGACGAGAGACTGTGACGCACTGAAATAAAGGAAGCTCCCAATCACGCCGCATTGACAAAAGACTCTCGAAGAGGCCATCCTACGCATGACAGTCAACCTTTAAGGAGACGCGTAGATGACCCAGTACGCACAGTACGGGCACATGATCATCGCGACGAACCATCCAAATGCATACTCATGGGTACGCTATCAGACTGCCCTTTGGGGTCGACAACAGCGATGATGGGCCATTTGTACCCTCGACACAACCTCCCACAGTATGCACCCCAACCATTGCTCTACGCTCCTAACCTCAAGCTAGTCGCTAGAGTCTCCAGCTGGCTCATATTGGAGGGTCGCCGTTTATTCCTGTGCTCCGCCTTAGGCGCATACATCGTTGTCATCAAAGGGCTATCGAGGTGCATCTAAAAAAATTCTGTTTTATTACTTTTTAGAATGAGATCGCCGTTCCAAAACTCACCTGAAGATCTCGCAAACTCAAGAACTGAAGGTGCGTTTAGCAAAATGAGCTTCATGATGCTGCATTCTCTGGCTATATCGGCAGGTCTTCATCAGCGAGCAGGATATGTTGCTGTGGCAGCAATGGTGAGGTGACAGAGGACGCTGTTCCCAACGATGAGCACGGTGATGGTGGAAGGGAAGAAACGGGAACAACGTACCGTTACGTCACAGGCTATTCGAGCTGTCGGCTTCCGTCGGCTTTGAGCCCGGTTGACATCATGATGGACATCCATTTTCCTTCCAAAGGCTACTTGTCTCTCTCTCATCTCTGACGTACCTGCCTTTCTAACGAGCGCAGCCTTGGCCTCGAACAAAGGTGACAGGGAAATATTCGTAAATCTCCTAATCCTTTCTTGTTTTTTGAACTGAGCGAGGACCAGCGAGGGCTAGGGCGAGTATATACAAGAATAGTGAGATTCGACTTGGAGTAAAAGTCCCGAGTCGGACTCGACAGGTAATAAGATTCGATTCTGCCCAATCTGACTGAGGTATTGTCCCGCCACCTGCCCTTAGTGCCACTTAAGTGGACCTATGCCACCCGCTGTCTTAAACAAAATTCTACCAAGTATTATATGCCACTCTCCGAGTCCACTTCAAAAAAATAGTAGGTGCTTAATATAAATTACCCGCAAACAAACTTCCAGCATTTTGCAGTATAGGTATCTAAGTAGGGTACAAGAAAGCCAGCGCGAGTTGATCTTTTTAGGTGCTAGGGCGGGACACTGGCGGGGTGGCCCCAGCCCTCGGCGGGATGGTGAGCTTGGAACATGAACAAGTCTGACTGGACTTAGAGTCTTATTCGGACTCGGCCGAGTCGAATCTGACCAGTTTGGTCAACACTCGGCTAGGGCACTGCAGAATTTGCGATACATATTTCGTTCTCTAGCGCAATCGAATTGCCTACAAATCTCTGAATTGTAGAGGAGGCGTACGTATGCCGAATGATCTGTATATTCTCGTCGCAGTCTTGTCCTGTCGCGACACAGAACTTGCGCGTTTCCACGTAAGTACTAGGCGAATGACGCGTGACAGAGATACATGTAGCTACGCTATGCTGAGAAAGGTATGTTCTGTATCCTTTATTGCGCTGTTTTCCTCACGATAGCTAGACCCTGATTTCTTCTGCTTGTGTGCGATTATATGCAAACGTTGTCGCGGATATCTATTTCTTGGACTCCGACACCGAACTATTCTTGTCGTCTCATGATATATACGGAAGGGACCGGCCCTCCTTCAGCTTTGACATCCACGGCTCCTTTAGCGAAATCGTCGGAACTCGTGGCTGTGCTGGGGAGCGGAGACGTCTCGAGCTACCAATGTAAAGAGAACGATGTTGAAGGTCCCTCGACCTTCTTTTGCCACGAAGATGCACCTGATGATACCCCTTGACCGGTGGGAGGAATACGACGTGTTGTGCCACCATTCACAGGACAATATGATATGAAGCTCCTCTTGTACGTTAATCTTCTCTTGATTTCGGCTTTTTTGGGTTATTCACAATATTGCTCTAGCACCTTGACGTCTCGACGTTCGCTTGATCTAAGGTCCAGCAAAGGCTGTTCAGGTCACGTAGCCAATTACACCGTTTCTATCGTAAGGTGTCATATTGCTGTTATCGTTCGTAAGAAACCCGATCAGAAGAAACCAGTTCACAAGGAAGGGATAGCGAGAACCAACATCTCTTCATGTGCTTTGGTATCAATGACCCCACACTACATTTGATGGGGTACTGCGATGTACCGTACTGATTGCTTCCGGTCGGCACTGACTTAGCCAGGGTCGTAGCCCTGACAGGCTGATAACCGAGGTTCAAGCTACGATGATATGCGGCGCCACCTTCAAGATCAATAACCGTCATCCGAGCCCTCATCAATAGATGCAATTCGTAATTCACCTCCCAAGTCGTCGAGAACGATAGCCTGATCTCTCACGTTCTCACATGCGAGACATGCAGAAGGATTGCCTCCTACAACCCATCTATTTCGAAAACCCGCCTTTAAAATGCGGTTTTGGATCCGTTCAGCGGCAGTGCCGTAACCTCGGAGAGGAACTTTCGATCTAACTTACTACCATCGAATCTCCGCTAATATCATGATGTCCAAATGTTCATTATTCTCATGCCTGAGTACTCCGTGCTAGTCAGCCTCCCTGAAACTAATCATCCAACTCATCAGAACAAGAATTCGAAGTCTCGTTTTCTACGCGCTTCAGTGTGGGTTCAAGGGGATCTTACCACGATCTCGAAGTTTCCCACTGAATTGAATATTTCCCATTGATACCAGTCGACACCGTACGCTCGTATCAGGCAGGTCATTACTGCTTAACGCCACCTAGTCTAACGGTGAAGTCGTAATGCATGCATTGCCTGCGCCCCATCACTGATCTGATCTTGTGCTGTAGTACTTATATAACGAACTGGTCGCTCGCCGGACACCTCATATTTTGGCACTACTGGGAAAAGCTTCGCAGAAGCATACCAATCTTACCGTCCTGGCATTGCGATCCCATTGGCTATAGGGATCGACGCGATCCTGAGCACGGTTCTTGCGGATGCTACTTTGGTATAGGATTTGATATTATTTTTCGCGTGAATCCTTACTGACGAATTCCCAGATATGGCGCTGCTGGATTGTATGGGGTCGGTCATGGCTCGTTGTACTCGTTCCGATTGCTTGTACTCTCTTGGCAACAGGCACGTCTAAGTTTGAACTCCTAAACCCTATGGTCTACGACTTATTCAAACGTAAACATAGCTAGCAGAGGGATTGCAACTCATTACACTGTTTTCGGGTCTCCCGAAAACATGCCACCTCAAACCTTATATTTCAAGAACGTCGTCAACTGGGCTGTGCTATACTCCTCGCTCATTATGGCCACCTTGCTGTGGTGCACGATCCTCATCATCTATCGCATTGTGAGAGTGGACGGAGCTGCTGGACGGACGCGCGTATATCAGAGACTGATTGAAATGCTAGTAGAATCTGCGTTACTCTACTCTGCTACCATAGCTATTCTATTGGTACTCCAAGTTCATAACGACGGAGTCGGACTTTGCGTCGAAGTGGTAGCGATTGCGATAAGAGTATGTCTTATTCGTTTCGACTTTTTCTTTCTCATGGCTACAACATCTCTTCTAGGCAATTGTGCCTACAATTTTGGTCGGCCGCGTTGCAGCAGGACATGCGCGCCCAGAGGACTCCTGGAGTGGAAGTACCACAGTGTCATCGCTTCGATTCAGAGGTCATTCAAGTTCACAGAATGACAGCCAAGTGGGCGCTAGATCTGAACAGGACACATCTTCGCGCGCAAGGCCGGACTTGGAAGAGGGCTTGGAAGGCAGTACACAGAAATAATACTGGACAGTATTGCTCAGACTGGGCGATGTCTACGATCTTAGATTCTTTCGCACCTCGGATTCTGTAACTAGCGTACAGGGAATGCACTTTTAATGATACCGCTCACCTACGGACTACAAACGGTCTGTCGGGCGATAACCCAGCCAGTTAAAATCCTGATGCTTTTCAAACCGATTAATTTCCATAAGCAAATGGTGCCATTCCGGATATTGGACCTGACGCTGATCCACAGGTACTGTGCTTGGTTCCTTCGTATTACCAGGCTCATCGACGCCTTCGTGGTCATAGTAGACTGCATTACAGAAAGATAAACGGTTTATCGCGGCACGCCGAACATCGATAACATTGGAACAGCTCTTGAGGTAGGAGATGGCCGGCCACCGCTATGATAGCAATCCGGGCAAGGTAATGGAGGACATTGTTACTAGTCGTGAACTACGATGGTGGTGGAAAGAGAAACGGTAGTACCGTCACCCCACAGCCTCTGTTTACCTTCGAGCCCTCATCCTTCTATCGAATCTATCCCTTTCTCTCTCTATAGATATTCTAGCAGAGCCCACCTTCACAGCCAGCGGGAAAGTACACACACGTTCTTCAAGTTATCGACGAAATAATGAGGGATCTACTTGACCTCGAAGGCCAGGACGTAACATGGTGGATTCTGGTCTGATGAGTCGACGAGGCAGGTAAGCGTTGATGTCCAAATTGGGACGATGTTACGTGTCGGCATTTCTGGATCGAATTTCAAAGCTTGGGCAAACCGGTGTTGTAAGTTCTTTCTCTCAATTACTTCTGGCAGATGGCGGCTTTCTTCATCTTATCTGGGTATAGTTGTGAAAGGTGCTGAGCGCCTATATGAATGCAAAGTGCTACACACTAAAACACCACACAAACACTCAGTAATTGCGGTTCGAAGGGAGGTATGTTATACCTAGTTACGAAGCTTTGTACTGTAGGATACAAGTTCCGGGTGCAAATAATATGATTTGTATAAAGAATATATTGCGATGTCCACTCTAAGTTCGATGTGTTACTGAACACGAACTCAAACTGATACAGAATAACTGCCTGGTGCAGGTTCTGAACTCGTGCTGGCTGCCTGGTGCAGTTTCAATACTGATACGTTGCACCTGGTTGCGACTTACAACACACTGACTGGTTCTGAACTGTTTCTCAGATCTGACTTTCTGTTTCTAGCTTAATTCTGTTCGCTTGCTTGTCTGTTCTTGCACACATGACGTGACCAGGTCACAATCTTTCTATTCCAGGTGAGTCTACGACTCGAAGCTCTTAACCAATAAACCCGTACTATTCGCCTGGTAGTGTTCCGGGGGTCAGAAACCTGCCTCCCTACTAGATACATGACCTGTATTTATACTATCCTACTGGTACACTATTACCAATCCTTTTTACTTACTGACTAATATGCTTGCTGACCCAGCCGGGTGAGGATAAACGCTCTACCTGGCAGGTCTTATCTCATCCATGGCTGCCAGGTCGATCGATCGTACTAGATCATCACCAGGTGATCGGATATCTTCCGCCGGAATGCCGGGTGATTATACTATGCGAGTCACAAATCTGGAACCTTGGTCTACCGGGTAGAATACTGATCTTCTATTCAAGCGTTGGATCAGCCTGTTTCGAAGTTTACCAGGTGGACGTCTTTCTTTACAATGTGCTACTTTCTTGCTGTGTCTTACTGATTGGTACAATGCAATCCTGTTGTATTGCCGGGAAATGTTTAAATTACACACATTTTTAAAGGGTGTACACCTGGCAGGTGTATCATCTCCCCTCAACTAAAGATCGACTGTCCCAGTCACTTGTAAACGTGTTCTTTTTCCAGGTTGCCAGGTACACCAATTACCAGGTAGTGACTTTGCTATTTTGAGATCATTTTCCCACTGGCACGACGGCGGCATGCGTCATGGATTTCGATTGAAGTGATTCTGCTATTCTTTCAACATTCCAAAGGCATGCTTCCTTGCTTCTGGTGCACGGACCCGGGGACCTTTAAATTTTGCATTGTTGAGTCACGGTGACCATTTCTTGCTTTGCTTTCTTTCTTTCCGCATCGAGCCTCCCCGCTCCGCATTCTTACTCGTCCTCATGTCTGACCCTCATTATTTACTTCGTGCTATACTCAAGAAAGCGCCGGCGTTATGGGATACAGAGGCCCTTGACTTGCTAAACAATCACCAGATCACATCACAGGTTGAAGGGGTGCATACTCTTTTGGTGAGTGACTATTTTTCTTCCTGGTTTCCCTGATCTCCATAGTGATGCGTTCCTCAGACGACATATCGGAGTGTCTTTGCTCGTCCATATCCCGACTTCATTGAACGTTTCTTCGCCACTGCCTCTTGAACCGTCCACGAGCTCCCTGACCGACTGGTGAAAGGCGAATGGAAGGTTTGGTTGTATGGGCCAGACATGGTCAAAGAAATTTTCAAGGTAATTATCTTTCATGGGGTTTCTTGCTATTTTTCTAACTCATTGCTTATTCAGAACAGCTCTTTCTCTGCTAGTGACACCAAACTTCTGAAAACGTCGCTGACTGGCCCTTCTGAACCTGAACCCCCGAAGAAACGCAAGACCCGCAATCCTTCTTTGCCGGCGCCGTCTAGCCAGGCTGGAACTTCAACAGTTAAGACCGAAAAACCCGTTTGCAAGCGTCCCAAGCAAGACCCGGCGTCGTCCGCTGCCCCTTCTAAAGCTGGCTCATCCTCTGCACCTGTTAAAAAGCCATCTATGAAGGACCAGAAGGATAGCTCTGCCGCTCCTAGCAAGACTGCGGTTAAACCTCGTGGTCGTAAACCTGTCAAGCCTCCCTTCGTCGAAGTCCCTACGAAGCCTCACCAGAAGGCGGCTACTCCTCCTCCCGCAATTCTCGCTGAAGATACCCATGTGGATGTGCGGGGCCGGTCGCCTACTCCGGTCACGGCGGAGTATATGTTGGACTGCATCTTTACCGACTATCCGACGTTGTCAGCCTTACGTATTCCCCACAGGGTAAAGTGCTTTTCTTCGTTCTCTTTCTTCCATGTTCTAAACCATTATTTCTGTCTAGGACGCTGCAGGATGTACTATGTGTGCTGGGTGCCATATGCTTTGCCAGCATAAAGAGCCTTTGGCTGCATGCGCTAACTGTCGCAGTTGGGGTTACTGCTCCTGTCGGTTGTCTGCTGATGACTTGCAGGAGGTTCGTGATAACTTGCTGCCGCTTTCGCAAGCCGTGCATCCCCGTAAGTCTCGGTTAATTACTTGGTTTTGTTCGTTCGCTAACTCTTTTCTAGTTGTCGAAATGCATGATCGCAACTTTATGGCTGCAGACCGTCATATTCGTCCCCTCCTCGATGCCTTGCATGAGGCATATGAGATGTGCTCTGCTGCGCTGTGCAATCTTCTGCAGGCATTTTCTTCTGTCGAAGGCGGGCATGACACCAATGCCATGCTCAAGTTTGCTCGTGAGTACCCTGTCGGTCATAGGCTTATGGTCGACATGGGGCTCATTACGGATGAGGATGGGCTTCTTCAGAGGGTTTTTGATCCCCAGTTCTGTCACTATTATCCTCGCCCTCTCCAGTTACATAGCGAGAAGTCACCCGAGCCGTCGCTCCCTGCTTTCACGGTTCTCAAGGACAAGAAGAAGAAGAAGCGACACCGGAGGTCCGAGGTGCCTGAGACCGGAGTCGAACATGGCGACGAGGAAGAGCAAGCTGATGATGACAAGGTAGCGGGTGATCGAATTGATCAGCTAGAGCCTTTGCCCATTCATCCTTCCAAGGCTGCTTCCTCTGTAAGTTATTTTCCTTTTCTTAGTTTCTTGTTTCTCTGTTACTCATGCTCTTAGTCTCGCAGGGCATAGGTTCGGTCTCAACGGACGGGCAGGAGTACGTGAGGAGCGCACGACTCTTCGAGGTATCTCAGCAGCGTTGTTTGGCGCTGGGAGAAGCTCGTTGGTTGCCCCTCAGCCACCAAGCCTATTCGTTGCACGATCTTCAGACGCTTGTCCCGGATTCCGAGTCGGAGTGAACAACTTTTCTTTTCAATATACTGTTGCTATATGAACATTGCGGGTCGCACAATTTTTATATAAACGCTGTCTTTACAAAAAAAATGTACTTCTCATACATTAAATGCCATGCCCAAAAAGGGCCTGTTTACTTGCTGTTTCTTATCCACCCAGCACAAACATAAGTTATATATCCAACCTGGTATGTGTTACCAGGCATAGACGTTGTACAACTTTTGAACCTGCGATGGCCTAGATTTTTCTTACAAGAGTTTATGCTGTACTAGGGTGATGGATGCTTGCGACGACTCGTCGTGATCTGGTATCTTAATTGCGATCGAGTCAGGTTGTCCCAAAATAGCTGAATTTGAAGTATCTTGCCTTGCAGGGCTGGCCAGGCGTGGCAGAACAAGTTGGATATAAAACCCTTTCCTTGAGATTTTTTTCTTTCTGTGTTCTACTTGTCCTCCTTAATGGTTTGCAAAGCGTACTCGGAGCCTCTCGCCCTTGACACTGGGATTCCCCCAGAGCAATTTAAGTCTCTCCTGGTTGCGGACCATTATATTCTTCTTTGCCAGGCTCGCAATCGACACCCTGCTGTCGTAGATATGAACACCCTGGCAACCTACTTGCAACCCGAAATCAAGTCTATCCTGGATTCTGTTCATCCTTTCCTGGTACATTCATTCTCTTGCTTCACTCTTACTTTGTCTCATTTACTTTCCAGGCAGCGCATGAAACTTACTTCCCCAAAGACAGTGATCTGACTGTTATTCGTTTCCTGGCAATGGCTACTGCGCTAGCTAACAACCTTAGCCCGGCATTTCAATCCTCTCAGTGGGATGCCTGGAAAATTGAGGATCCCACTAGAATGTTCAAGTTACTCGGGGTGCGTTGTTATTTTCTCTATGCTACCTTGTACCTAACATTCTTGGTAGCTCTCGAAGCCTAGATTCGATCCTTCGGATACTTTTCCTGGCAAAACTCATGCCCCTTCTTTACCGAGCCTTCCGCTTAAGCGAAACCGCTTCCAGGTAGCTTCCGAGCACATCTTTCATCAAGGTCTCCATTGGGAACATTTCCAAGGCGCAGCCTCAGATGCTTGGTTTGCGAACCTCGTGCGTCAAATTCCTTTCTTTCGGAGCTATGAGCTTATCTCCCAGTCCAGTTGTCTTCTTCCAATACTGTAGCTCCTTCCGAAGCCAACAGCTATTTTTAGAGTACATGTACTTAGAATTTGCGCTTGCCTCCTAATTGGCTTGACACGCACCCGAATGCAAATTTTGTTTACTAAGTCCAGGTGTATCTTCAAATTTCGATGCCCAGAGGTTTCCATGTATTGGCTGACTTAGCTAGATAATTGACTAAGCAGGTTGCTCCGACTTAGGATTTATCCAATGCCAAGCTACCTTCCTCTATCAATGGTTTCCTCCACATTCTGGCCTGAAGATTTGCCTCTTCCTTTTGCCTGGAAGGATCTTCCTTCCTTGTTACAGGTGGATCACTACCTCTTCTTGCGTTTGGCGTGTACCTGGTATCCTCAAGTACTCAATTTCGACATCCTGGTTAATTGGTGTCAGCCGGACGTAGCAAATTTAATTAACCATGTACACCCTTTCCTGGTGAGTGTGCCTGGGGTACGACGTCTTGTTCTTACTAAGTCTCCAGGTAGGTTGCTCATGTCGAGTGTTTCCCAGATGACGAAGATCCCTTGGTCTTGCGATTCCTTATGACGGTTACTGCGGTTGCAAGTAACTTAGGACCCTGCTTCTTTGACCAAGATTGGACTCTGTGGTTGGAGCAGGATTGTCGCCGTCTGGTTATCAGTTTCCAGGTATCCGATCTCCATCTAACCTGGTATGAGAGTCTAATTCTTTTTAGAACTTCAAAACCCTGTTTCCTGGTGACTTGCATTTTCCAGGTAGTCAGCATTTGGTAACGCAGTCAGATTCTTTGCCAAGTTCAAAGGCTACCCCGTATACCAGCGACTTGCTGTTTTTCCAGGTAGGTCTCGGCTGTTATCCATGGGACCTGGACAAACTGCCAAGTGCGATTGCGGATGCACTTTGACTTGTAAGCTTTTTTCCTTCTACCGGGTACCTGTAACTGACTTGAAATCCTCGTTTCAGCTGTCTCAGGCGGGAGTTTATCCTATACATCTGCCTGCACAGTTGTTCTCTAATTTCTACACCTGGCTGGACATGGATGTCCTTGCGACTTAGCAGTTTCTTTGAGTTTTTCTTTGTCTCCTGGTTCTTGCAAACATTCTTCCTACTTTTTGAACTCCTTATTCTTTTCCCTTTTTCTGTTGGTACTTGGAATCGGCTGTTTCATGTCGCAGGTTGCCTGATCGCGACTTCTTTTCCGTATGCTTGGTTCATTATTACTACTGTCCTGGCGTACTTTATTCAGCTTTCTATTCCGTATCAGGGTGAAATTAAATCGAAAATTGAAAATCGAATTTCTAAGGCAGGCCTTCACCTCTCTCCCCCCAACTAAATAAAAGCCTGTCCCAGGCTGTCCTTAATTGCGCGATCACATCCGATCAGAGTGATCGAAGCCATCAATCTTGACTTGGATACAGTAATCATGGCCTCAGCAATCATGCTGTGCGAGCTTACATCTGCTTGTGTCATACACCAGTCTGTACTTAGGAAAATAATAGAGATATTTCTTCTTCTATAAAACCTGTCGAAATTAATACTCATTTTTCATGGTGCCCGAGTCTATGCAAGTTGCTAGATTCAAGGCCGCTCTTGCTCTTCTCTGTTCACGCTGCAAGAATGGAGTTTATCTTCCCACCATTCCCACCATTCTGCCGACTCTCAAAGATGGCACTCCAGATTTCGATGCGGTCCTGGTTATTGACAAGGAGAACCTTCGGTTCCTAGAAGGAGTTGTGCGTGTTCGAAGGATTTTAGCCCTTTCTATACTAACTAATATCCTAGATGCCTCTTTTCGATAATAAGGAGCGCTTCATGCAGGCGTACCAGGAAGAACCATCCCTTCTCTGTGAAGGAGCTTTCGGTGCTCTGCGGGATTGTCAAAACAGGAAGCTCCTTCTTGAAATCCCTCATGGCTCTAAAGCTCCTGAGAACTCCACGTTTCCTGGTCGCGCTACTGGGTGGATCCATTCTGACCGGGAAGAGAAGCAGGCTGCAGCTAATGCCCAAGCTATTGCTGTTTCTCTTGCTTCTAAACCAGCTGTGCCAACTCCAGTGCGTTGCTTATTTCTATTATCTTTTCCTGGCTAAACTCGTATATTCTTTCTGTAGCTTCCCAAGATCAAGAAGACGCCGAAGACCGTCAAATCCAAAGCTACGGTTGGCCTTGATACTGACCTGGAGACTATCCTTATTGACGAGGATGTCAAGATGAAAGCTGTGGAGGAAAGTATGGTTGTTGACTTGGATAGCGACAAATCTGACAGTGTACGTAGCCTGAACTTAGTACAGACCATATTGTTCAACTTGCTTTTGGTATTTCACAGATGAGCGTTAACAAGGATGCACCTGGTGAGTCTCTTGGTTATCCTATAGAACCTGGCTAAACCTCAAGTCTTTCTTGCTGTAGCTAAAGGTGCTACTCGAGGCCGGACTACTCGCAAACATCGTGGCCGGATCTCTAAGCACGCTGCCACTCATTCTCCCGCTCCTGTCGTGGTAAGCCTTCCTTTCTTATTTTTCAGGAAGTTGTGCTGAATACTCGGTAGTGAACTACCAATCCTGCACAATGTGATTCTTGTGGGAAGGAGTCTCATGGTCTTTCCTTATGTACTACGGTAATTGTACTTCCTTATTGTGACATACCAGGGCTTACGAAAAGTGACTATATGTATCGCAAGGCAATCAACATATTGGAGAAACAAGACAGGATCCTTGCAGAAAGAAGTAACAAGCATATCTGTGCTGACATCACTCTTATGGCTCGCGGTGGAGACCTTGGAGACAATCAACTCGTGTTTCCTATCGCTGGTGAGTCTTCCAGGTGTCAAGCCTTGTTCTGGGTTGCTGACTTCTGTTGATACAGCCTGGGCAAATCAATTCCAACTTCAGTCGAAGTACAAGTCCGTTCAGGACGCTCTTAAACTTCTTTCTGCGGAGCACGTTCGAGATGGAACTCTTGCGAGTTTCCAGCTTCATAAACGCCGTCTCGACGCCGAGTTAGAGTTGCTGGTTCACCGCCTGGAAGCTACTGTCGTAGCTTACAAGTTTTGTGATCAACAGCTGAATCTAGTTACGGCTGAGATAGACCGCCTCTGTCCTGATACGTAGGGAGAAATTAGAATTTAATTTCTACTTGCCTTCATACCGTTCTTACTATATGCATTATCTTACTATATGCTTTTCTTTCTTAGTAGACACCATCTGGGCGACTTCAGTCGTGCCGTAGATAGCTTTTGATCGAGTGCCTTCGCATTCTTGGCTCGTACATAGACTTATGGATATATGCTTCAACCATGTTATGCTCCTTTTACTTCAAGAAGGGGATCCAAAGACTCATAGTCGTCATATTCCGGGTGAGAATAAGTGAAGTCATCTGGTACCTCCTCCACCAGTTCTGGAGAGTTCTCTAACTGGTCTAAGCTTTCTTTCGACATGTCTAGGAGAGCTTCAAGCTTCTCTGGTAGGTTGATCTTTTTCCTGGCCATGTAAGGAATGACCCGGAAAGCAGCCACCTTAAATCCCAGGTGCTACCGTTCATTTCAGCTACAATGTACGATCCTCCTTTTGTGCGTCTCACAACCATGATTGGTCCCAAATATCTGGGACGCATTTTCCCTCCAATGGCCTTCTCAATGGCAGTGTTTCATACCAATACGAGGCTGCCAGGTTTGAAGTTCAATTGCTTAATGGTTGCAGCGTGCATGCGAGCGTACTTCAGTGTTTCTCGGACCTTTATTTCGTGTAACTTGCTGTGTAACTGGGCGACATCTGACGAGTGCTTTGCCAAAGTGCAAGCCCGGTAACCAATCACTTCTTCAGTAGTGAGCATGCGACCAGGGTATTTTACTAACCAGGTCGCTTCTACAATATCTAAAGGAAGTACCGGGTGTGCGCCTGTTACTGCAAAGAAGGGTGAACAACCCATTCTTCGTCTCGTTGTTACTCTATCTGACCACATTATGTGTGGAAAATACAAGGCTCACTTAGAGGCGACACCATTGCATGCCTTATACAGTGCCTGGCGAACGTCTAAGTGCGGTCTCTTGATTTTTCCATTCGCCTGGGAATTGTAACCAGAGATTTGAATACCTTGGATGCCATAGGTGGCTTCCAGGTAGGCTATCGCTTTGAGGAAGGGAGGTCCATTGTCAGTTATGATCAATGACACGCATCCCCATCGACAGAACACTTCATGGAATAGCCAATCTCCGATTGCTTTTCCTGTCTCAGTTTTCAACATTTTTCCCTCCATCCAACTGGTCAACGCACACCTCCCATGTGGGTTACCATGGGTGGGATCCAAACTTTCAACATTTGATGTTTCTGGCAAATCTCGCAAGTCTTCACGTACCAGGCTACATCTCGTTCTAACTCAGGCCACCAGAACCTTTGCTTAATCAGTTCTGTGGTCGCGTAGACTCCTCGATGACCCAGGTAATTGTGGCTCGATTTCATGATATGCACCTGTCTCGACTTCTCGATTACTAACTTGTGTTCGCCTTCCAAGCTCTTGCGATATACTCGCCCATTTTCCTTGAAGAAGTGTGTTGCAAATCTTACAAAGTTTCGGACTTGCGCATCTGCCAGGTTGGTCGGTTTCTCAAGTGGATTGTCGAGCCAGGCTGATACCAGAGCTAGCCGTTCGTCCAATTCTTTGCCAATCTTGCCTCTATGTTCCTCGGAATACTCTTCAGTCTCAGTGAATTCCTCTGCCTCCAGTAGTATAGGTGCACCATACAAAACGCTCGCCATTTGTCCTCCATTCTCAGCTAGGAAACTTCGATCTGTCTCGAGATCTACCAGCGCCTTGGTTATGGTAACATAACCATACCTGGTATCAATTCTGTCAGAGAATTCTTCGAACTCTAATGGTACTGGTTCTTGACTAGCATCATACTCCAGTGGGTTGTGCTCTACTTCCATGTCTTCCTCAAGCCGTCCATATTCATCGTCTCCTGGTTGGAAATCCCTCCGGGAAAGTCCATCTGGTCCATGAACTTTACCAGGTACGTGTACTAACTTGAAATGAAACAGAAGTATAGCTTCTATCCATCTGTTTATTGCTGTGTCAGGCACACTATCCGGATTTCGAAACATGCCTAAGATGTACTTAGCATTGGTTTCTACTATCAAGTTTCTTGATCCCCACACCCAATTCTTGCAAGCTATCAAGGCCAGGTGCAGCCCATACAATTCTCTCTTTGGTTGAGAGAAGTTTGCTTCATGTTCATTCAAGGTGATGGAGCCGAATCGACAATAGTACCTTGTCTTAGGGTTCTCAGGGTCCGATTGACATATGTAGAATCCTACTGCTCACCAGGAAGTGTTGACACACAAGATGATCGGCCAATCATAATTTACTGATCGTAGTGCCGGACTCTTGGCTAAAGTATCTTTCAAGGCTTGCATTGATTCTTCTTGGTCTAGTCCCCATTGGAATGGTACTTTCAACCTGGTAAGATTAGTCAATGGCTCAGCGAGCTTAGAGTAATCTTTAATAAACATGCGGCATGTTCCACATGTTCCCAAGAAGGCTCGTACATCTCCAAGTTCTTTACAGGGTCCCCAGTTGAGGATGACTTTCATGCATTCTGTTTCTGGTTTCCTTCCTTCATAAGTACATCGATGTCCTACTACAATAATTTCCAAGGCACAGAGAACCGCTTTCGGTCCAGAGAAGGTTCCTCCACTATACTTCATCCTTTGAACGATGCGGTTGAGAACTTGGAAATGCTCCCAGACAAATCTGCGGATCCCCTGGTTCTCAGGTATAGTTTCACATCCTCCTCCTGGTAACTTGTACCTGGTCTCTGGTCCTCTTACTGGAACATCATCAATGTATGGCCTGGTGAAATGCGGAATCTCATCTTGCAAAATGTAAGTTACATCGTCGTGGAATATGGGTACTGAGTTGGTCCAGCCCATCGGCAAAGTAACCAGGTGCAGTGCTCCAAATGGTGTTTGGAAAGTGGTAAGGTCTTGGGATGATTCTGCTAAGGATCTTTCATCATATCCTACGAATAAATCCAGGATTCCCCCACAAGCTCTGCCTGTGAAATGCGCTGCTAATTCTTCCGTTGCCGGGGGAAGGCCAGAATGTGCAATTGTAACCGCATTCAATGGTTCCAGGCTATGCACTAACCGCAAACTCTTCCCATCTTTCTTCAATACACAAAACCACCTAGAATGGTATGATGAATTAGAAGGTTTGTACACTCCCACGTCTATCTTGGTTTTGATTATCTTGCATACATCCTGGTATATCGGAGCCGGGATTGGAATATTCTTAAGTACCCAGGGCATATGTGGAATCACCGGGATGTCTACTGGCAGAAAGAAGTCTTCCTGGAAATGTCCTCGTTCCGAGTCATCCCAGGCAAACCCTTCATTCTGTAGCATCATAAAATGGTGCATCAACTTACGTTCCTCAGCCCGTAAGAAATCTTCCCCATGTATCTTGTCAATCTTAAGCTTTTGCTCAAGAGAATACCTTCCAGTTGGTTCAAAATCTTCCGGGTAAGGTGATAATTCAGGTATCCCTTCGAGCAGATCTCCTTTAATATCACGGATGATTCTAAAATTGGAAGGCAGTGTTGTCAGCACTGGCTTGGTTTTCAAGGCCACTGGTTTATATTTCTTGGTTACAAGAACCGCCTCTCGTTGCCAGGTATTGCTACCAACATTCGAGGGTGTGTCATACAACTCTTCCAGGTCGAACTCAGTTTTACCTGGTTGCCTTCCATGGTTTTCTCTTCGATTCATCGCTTCAATGTTAAAGATAGGCAAGGTTTCCCTTACTTCTTGTACTAGGACGCCTGTTCTTCCGCTTGGCTTATTACCAAGGTACTTCTGGGTGTAAAACGTGCTAATAAGTGACCTAGCCAGCGGATCCTCTGTTACTTGCTGACTTGTGCTGAGATAGAAATCTCTGATATTCGTCCTGGTGAATGAGTCCTGTTTGCCTGGAGGCCCAGCGTAACTTTCAATAACGAAGTTACCCTCCTTATCCTGTGTGAGAATGACTGCTAGCTCTCCTTGATCTGGGATCAGATCTTCGAGCTCTGAAAACCCGTCACAGGCTCCCTCTGGAGTACTGCTGGAGCTTGTCCTCTTGGATAAGTATGTACCAGGGTCCGTTTCTTGGTATTGGGATCTGTAAGAATCATTGTTTGGTCACCATCTGATGAGTTTTTTACTTCGCTCGAAGTTAAAGTATCAAATGGTCTTCTAAGCAATAAGTCGTATGCCGGATTGGCTAATACATGGACTTGCAGGTACACGGTGACTTCTCCGAACAAGAAAGCCACATTCTTCACTAGTCCCAGGGACTTCTCAACTCCTCTGTTCGCACTTTCCATTAAAATATAGATATCCGGGTCGTATTCCCATCCCATCTGCTTAGCCAGGTTAGCTGAACATGATATGATTTGTGACCCAGAGTCGCAAAGACACTCTAATTTCTTCCTTCCCGAGACCAACGGGTAGACTGATCTCAAAGACTGCGATGATGACGCTACTACTACTACCGTTCTGGCCTTCTCGCCTTCTGGGATAGATTCCAAGTATTGGACTATTGGATCACTAATAATAGTTGACCCTTCTGGGACAAGACCTTGTCGCATTGTAGTTACATAGAAGCTGCATTTGACTGGTAAGTCTTCAATTCTGATACAGTTTTCTAGACCAGGTTCCAATATATTGGCAACCAATCCCAGAGGTACTCGAGGTTCTTCTGTTTCCTCATTATCTTCAGCATCCGTGACATCCTCCAGAAGTACTTTACTGGTAGGAATCCGTTTAGGCGTGACATAGGTCTTCATCTTTTGCCTGGCACTGGGTGACGATGCCAACCAATGTTCAGCAGTAAGGGTAACGGGAGCCTTCATCATTTGGTCCCAGACTTCCTTCTCTAAGTCGCCTGATTGTGCTTCTACTTTCTTTCTATAAGCTGGTTCTTTCTTAACTTCACCTGGTAAGACCAAGAATTTCTCAACTCATCCCGGAGAGGGGAGTAATGTCACGTCAGGTACTGCGGTGTATGGATTTTCAGGTTCAAGGTAACCATCGTTCCCGGTGGTCGAGATTACTGGGGGACATGATTGAGACCGATTGCCCATGTCTTGATTGCCAGGTACAAGGTTTTCATCATTATCACTACTATTACTAGGGGTATATTTGCATTGCAATTTTGGGCGTGATCGCCAGTTCTCCGCTTCTGCTCCTCGCTTTTGGTTTTGGTTTACGTCCTCTGGTGAAGAGTCACCTAGCCCGGTCACCACCGCAGCCTTTTTATGGTGCTCTCCTGCCTTCATCGAACGTTTACAAAAATCCTGGGTATCTTGCAAAGGTTCATTAGCCTGGCTAGCCTCTTGCCGTTGTTGGCCTCTGGTTTTCACAACAGATTCCCATTGTGGTCCTTCCAGGTACTGATCAACTTTCTCCGGTGCCATGTGCGAGGTCTGTTGTACCAACTTCTCGAGCATGTTCTTCAAGTAGCTGATATCCTCTTTCTCTTCCACTATTTGGTGAGACATAATGTACTGTGGCACCGGGCCCGACAATTGCGGGGCCGCGATATAGGTCTGTCCAACAGTGTTAGATCCAGAAGCCTTGTGCATTTCGTAATAATGCTGAATCCTTGCTCTCGGGCTCATCCCGGCAGGTTCTTTCGGTGGAGGATTTCCATCCCGTAACCTGTACATATTCTGCGTTCCCGGTACATGAACTAGTTCCCCAGTAGTAATCATCTCTAGTTTGTAGGGACAATCTACCTGGAAATGTCCAGGCGTCTCACAAAAATGACAGTTACCAGGTGCGTTACTGCCATACTGCCCACAAGTACTTTGGACGGGCGCAGATTGAGTCACCCATGGTTGGGTCTTAATCTGTGCCAACATCTTGTGTAACTCCTCATCTCTCTTGCTTTGTGACAAAACACTCGTCTCTAGTAACTTCACAATGAGCCTGTTACTATCAGCCATTGTTGCCAGGAAGCTATTCACTTCGTCTGGTAATTCAGCCATAGCAGGTTCCTTCTTGTAAGTTACCATGCCTCTGTTTGACGGAATGCTCTGAGCTTCAGCCTTGGAGGTACTATCTGTAGCTGGCAACGAACTATCAAATAATTCATTGTAGACTGCACCAGGTCCCTTCAATACCCATGTTCCAGCATTGAACACATCTTCTAAATCCCAGGGATCGCGTGTGTTTCTCACCGGGTTAGTCGCAGTTGCCGCAGCCACTGGTTGACTACTCAGATGATCCTTCATACACTTCCACAAGATTTCCTTTTCGAAAGGCGAGATAAACAATTTTACCAGGTCCAAGTTCGACATTAATTTCTCTTTAATGACTGGCTTACTTTTGGCCTGGAACTCTTGACGATAATTCAGGTAATTGGCAGAGTCCATGATACCTTCTCTCTTGTACTTGTTGGCTACTTTAAGAAGCCCTTTATGTGCATCTTCATCATCTTCTGCGGCGCCATCATAGCTGCGCATCACTTTGTCCTTATATTCTTTCCAGGTTTTCCCAGCGTCAAATGTAGGGAAAGCTCTCCACTGATCTTCGATGTCCATATCGGTGTAGCATACAGCCCAGTCTTTCTTCTCATCATCCATGGACGCTCCTTCATGAGTCTTAAACATTCCTTCTAAGATTCTGAAATGTTTTCGGATTGCCTGGGGATTCGAAGTTTCTAGCTTGGGTGCATCTCTCGATGACTCCATCGGCATCTGTCGCTTTGCAGCCATGGTTAATGTCTGCGGGGGTGTGTGATTCTGTTGAGGTTGCGAGTTTGAGTTTGAACTAAAGTTGGATACTGGCCTAGCGCTACCAGGAAAAGTTGAACTCGATGGGGTAGGTTCCGGGGAGGCGTTGTGCAATTCTCTTTCGATCCTTGCGCGTTCCAAAGCTGCTTCAGCAATGTTTGCTTCAATCTCGGCTTCTATGTCCCAAGGTTCCGTTGATGAGCCTAGACTTCCGTGGCAACGGCAACACCAACTCAAAATGAGATTGGACGAGTTAACGTAGTGACATGGCAATCAAGGCGATCGTGTGTGCGAGTGGTTCGAGGCACCTCCGTGCAGTAGAACAATTCCTCTATACGCAAGAATACACTGCGACTTTAAGTCTGCGAAGTAGTACTGCTTGGTAGTCGAGTACTAAATGCTATGGCTTCAAGCCGGTAGGGATCTCTCGAAATGAGAGGGTACGAAAACAGGTATGACGTGAATACCACGAATTCGTATGCGAAAACATGCTGCGAGACTAGAAAACGTCGCTCGACGTTAATCGGAGCGGGGTGAATGATGGAGAATAGACTAAACAGTTCTGCAATAGTCTATGGGTGAGCGAGGCGATGAGAAAACGGCGTGGGGGACTGCGAGTGGCGAAATAAACGTGGCACGAGGTGCTGAGGGTGTACTGGCGAGAGAAAGACGTGGAACTACGAAAACTGGTGGCAATGCTGGTCCTATACGATGCGATGGTGCTGAGTCGATGTCGAAACTTGTCTGGTACTGAAACGATCCTATCCTATGTCAAACTAACCTTCAAGTCCACTCGGGGGACTGATACTATACGAGAACTGGCTGAAACTGATCCTAAGTCTACTCTGAGACTACCCAAGTGGGCGACGATAACAATGGCGAAAGAGAAACGGTAAAAACTCCAATGGTGTGAAAGTGAAACGAGGATGGCCTATAAAAGATAACGGGGACGAGGTATGGCGCAGCGATCACGTATTGGCACAATATGAGCATGTACCAATAGTGTTAAGCACGAAGAGCGAGTGTGGAAGGACTCTTCACAGTTAAGAACCGTGGAATAACTCTGGTGAGCTCAAGAGTTGACATGCGATCAAGAATATGCTGATGCAAACGGTATATTGCCATAGAACGGTGAATAGATGTGGTTTACTGGTGATAGACTAGAGCGTGACGATAATTGACGTAGTCTGGGGTCAACAGGAGGTGAACTCCCTAGCTACGTTTTTCTAGCTAGTTTTTATACTACAAGTACGAATTTATAAATAGAGTAAATACGCGAGACTTAGTAAGGTTGTAAGGCATTGGCTTTGTAAAATTCGGAGGAAACATATGGTACTTCATCTTCTAAAGTAACAGCAACTCATCGACGTTGCCGCATATGGATGCGAACCGTATGGTTTTTGCTGAGTGATGCTCGGATCGTTAGGTGCTGTTTAGCTGCGGATTACTGAGCGATAGTTGTCATACTGAGGAGTACGCATGGGGTAATGTTTTCTTGAGGCCTTGGCGAAGTAACAGCCTTAGTAAACACGGTCTGTAGTGGCTGTAGCTGCTATTGCCGTAGCTGGGAGGGTACTCGCGTCGATCACGTCATTTTCATTAAGTGATCAATGAGCGCGTCAACTTGGTGCTTCTGAGTGATGCATCAATTCCATATTGGGGTGATTGTCAATCGAAGGTGCCTTGCCGCGAGGAAGTATGGCAATTAGGATGCGTGGCAAGATGGGATGGATAACAAAGCGCGTGAGGAGTAGTTGCTGTAGGATAAAAGTGGTATCAGTGTGTGTGCAATCATTGGTTTGCTGAAAGGCCGTTGAAGGGACAGTAGCGTTAATTAGCAGGGAAAATCTGCGAATTCTGAGCGTACAGAGCCTGGAGGCTCATCACCGTTCTTATTCTTTTCCGTGTTACAAGCGGGACTATACCAGCTGCTACTTCAGTTTCGTGGAGTGCTCTATGCTCAGCTGCCTCTTGTTCTGCTCTATGCTTTCGTGCTTCTCGTGCAGCTCGCCGCAACGATTGGGCACTATTCAGATCGGGTTGAAGACGGGAATCGTCTTCCAGGTTGTAGAACTGTTACGTTCAATACAAAGTTTCAAATCTAGATGTAAACCCCCCCTCACGGTGGGCTCCAGATGAAAGGTGCTGAGCACCTATATGAATGCAAAGTGCTACTTTCTTTCTGTGTCTTACTGATTGGTACAAGGTAATACTGTTGTATTGCCAGGAAATGTTAAATTACATGCGTTTTTAAAGGGTGTACACCCGGCAGGCGTATCACTATGCATGGGCAGTGAGCCTCTCTCTTTTTTGCTACTGGGAAAAGCCTTTTGGAAGCCTACCAATCCAGCAGTGTTGGTACTCCGATCATGTTGACTTTGGGGATCGACGCGATTCTGAGCACAGTTCTCGCTGATGCTACTTGGGTATGGGATTTAATATTGGTTTTTGCGTGAATCTTTGCTTATGGATTTCCAGATATGGCGCTGTTGGATTGTATGGGGTTGGTCATGGTGTGTGGTGCTCGTTCCAATCATTTTCACTACCTTGGCAACAGGCACGTCTTTGAATTTATAAACCTGATGATTTATGACTTATCAGTGTTACGCGCATGCCGCGGACCTCCGCTCCACACTGACTTCACGCACAGACTTCATCTCAACAAACCACACCATCGGACCGCCGCGGCCTCCGGCCGCTTACCATTTACTTACTCCATTTCAATATTTCATTTCCGTTTCATTTTACTATTTCATATATTAAATCTAGAACCCGAATCCGGTAGCGAACAGAATTCCGTCGGATTCCATCAGACTCCGACTCGGATTACCTACTCATATATATACTGTAGAATTACTTGTAGATACTCAGTTCGAATATCAACTTGGTTTAGCCAAATCTCTCTCTGACTCCAAGTCTAATCCCTCACTATCCAAGTCCGCGGCCTCCGCTCCGTTGGACCATCCTTACTCTCTATCCAAACCTTCGCTCTCCGCAGACTCCGTTCCGCAATCCAATCTTAGGGCTTCGGCTCAAGGGTGACGTTGCTAATAGCTTCGCCAAAGCCCACGCACTCCGCGGACCTCCGCTCGTGCGAGTTATCTTTGACTATTTGGCACGTCCCTAACAATCAGTCCACATGTAAACTCAGCCAGCAGAGGGATCGTAGCATATTACTCTGCTTTCGGGTCTGTCGAAAATACACCACCTCAAGCTTTATACCTCGAGAACGTTGTCAACTGGGCTGTGCTATACTCCTCGCTCATTATGGCCACCTTGCTGTGGTGCACAATTCTCATCATCTATCGCATTGTGAGGGTGGGCGGAGTTGCTAGACGGACGCATGTACACCAGAGACTGATAGAGATGCTCGTAGAGTCTGCATCACTCTACTCTGCTGTGATAGTTGTCCTGCTGGTGTTTGAAGTTTGTAATGAGACATTCGGAAATTATGCCCAAGAGGTAGCAATTGCAATGAGAGTACATCTTACTCGTTTCGACCTTTTCTTTGCCTTTTCTTTCTCATGACTACAACACTTCTTCTAGGCAATCGCGCCTACAATTTTGGTCAGCCGCGTTGCAGCAGGGCATGCGCACCCAGACAACTCCTGGAGTGGAAGTACCACAGTGTCATCGTTGCGATTCAGAGGTCATTCAAGTTTGCAGAATGACAATCAAGTCGGTGCTTGATCCGAATGGGACACATCTTCGTGTGCAAGGCCGGACTTAGAAGAGGGTTTACTAGAAGGTAGTGCACAGAGTTAATACTGGAGGGTATTGCTCAGACTTGGCGACGTATACGATCTGGGATTTTCCCGCATGGAGGATTCAGTACAGGGAGATACACCTTTAAATTGATACTGCTCAACTATGGACTACGAACGGTTTGTCAAGCGATAACTCAACCAGATAAATACCGGATGCTTTTCAATTTTACGATGGAGAAGGGGGAAACCGGCATACATACCCCCAACCAAAGAAAGTATAAGCACCGGAAAGCATCGGTATCAAGGCATCACAGCATAAATCCAGGGCACAATGACATCTATGTGTTCCGGTCTGTATTGGAGCACAATAGCATAAGCAATCCTGCATGAGATGCCAGGTCTACTTACGAGGATGTTATACCTAATCACACACTGTTGACAGTGAGTTCGACAAAAATATAGGTGCATTTGAACCTCGGCTGGTGAGTACAGTGGAGGCTGTTTGAATAGCCACTCGTCATTGAATCTGTTCTGCCAGGATGACGTATTCAGACCAGAGAAGCTGTCTTGATACCTAGATAAATATGTTGGAACTGACTGCAAAGAATAATTGAATGAATGACGCACGGCGAAGTTGCTTTAACAACGGTAGCATATACCAGGACCAACGAGATACGAAATTCCGGACATTGGATTTGACACGTACCAACATGTCCTTGGTTCCTTCGTATCATCACACCCATCAACAAGGTCATTGTGGACTGCTTAGTCGAATCTCTAGAAGAAAACCGTCCCGCTTTGACCAAAAGCATCGTGTCAAGACCTAAAGAATGCTTTAAGAGAGTATATGTGATAGGAATTGCAGGAAAGATGCACCAGTTCATTCACTGAAAAGTCAGCATGCATACACTTTGAATTCTCGCTAGCGGGAAAAACCCATTAGAGACCAGTGGTGAAGTGGTGAGGTGACAGAGAACGCCACCGTTGCTGATGATGAGCACCACCATGGTGGTGGAAGGAAAGAAACAGGAACAACCGTAGTACTGTTACGTCATAGCCTCTGTTTACCTCCGACCCCCATCGACTTCCAGCCCTCAATGTCCATTTTCCTTCCAAAGGCTAACACACACTCTCTCCTCTCTGGCAGTGCCCACTTTTATAGCATGGGCTTGATCTCGGAGGAAGGTGATAGGGAAATCTCTGTGCCTCAGCACCTCTCACAATCCTTTGTTATTGCTTTTTGTACTGAGAGGCCGCTACAGATTTCTTCTTTGTATCAGGATTTCAGAACTTCAGAGTCGGCCAACGCATTTCTGAATGAACATTGGCATTCCTCCTGTATCAATGCTCAGCACTCACTCCTTCAAATGGATTTTGATGTGGAATGACATTCAGACGCTTGTAGTACCAAGCGTCGAAAGCTGGCACAACGGTTCTTTCTGGATTGAAGATTGCCTTGTCAATAATAAAATCCTTGGAACACAACACCGCCGAGCCAACGTGGTCATTGTAAATTGTCCCTTTTGAGTCTACAGTCCTTGGTACCTGCATATGTAGTACGAAATGTCTGCGGTTATTTCCTTAATCGGAGACACGGGACGAGCGGAGGCTCTGGTCACTGCTGCGACGGATTAGCATTTTGGAAGGGCCCTACAATTCTGGTCGGTCGTGTTGCAGCAGGGCATGCATGCCAAGATGACTCCTGGACTGGAAGTACAGTGTCGTTGCTTCATTTCAAGAGGCTATAGCATCCATACTGTATACATTCTCCCAGCACATCCCATGCATGTTATGAGTCCGAGTTTACGAGGATTCGTTCTTTTATGCTGGATTTTGAACCTGGACCCTGCATTTTAAGTTTTCCCTTAGAATTCAACAGCGACAAATATATGCCCTTTTATAGACAGTTTCTTTCAGAATGTTAATAGTGATAAATAAGCTAATAGACAGCTGTTTTGTTCATGCTTATTGAATGGAAAATGTATCAAAGAGTATATCCCACTAAATTTTTGGGCTTCGGAGTAGGAGACTAGAGTAGAGGATGCATATCGAGTATCCATTCCGCTCGCCACGGTCCGATCAACCGAGAAGCGATCGAGTGGCTGTGCCGCTTCTTTCGTGGGCTTTTAGCCACCATGTTGAAGTGATTTGAAGATGACGACATCCCATCCGCTCGCTCAACAGCCTTCTCATAGGTGTAAAAGGGTGTGTACTTATTTTTTTTTTGATGCTGAATACTCTTTTAGATACCTTTTACACATCTGACGGCCCCAAGAGCCTCGGATAGCAACCTTCCACCCCCAACCAGCCCTCCAATGAGGCAGCACCATGTGTAGCCCCATATACCGGATGAGACTGTCACTTCCACTGACGATGACGATGCTAGCTTAAAAAAATCCCCCCCAATCAGTCAAATAAGCCCCCAGTCCTCATTCCGACCGACCGAGCCTACCCCACTTCAACATCAAGGGCAATCTGTGTCGAGGACAAAATTTCTACACCTCAATGATCTGGAATGCACCCAGTGATTTCATATCGGCCACCATCTGGGAGTAGGAGGACAAAATTTCCACAAACGAACGATGACGACAACGACAGTGAAGATGGCCAGGGGCAGGGCTCATCATTCTTTGTTGCGGGGCCATGGTAGGATGTAGGGCAAGGCATGCAGGGGCAGGAGGAGCTGCTGGAGGGCTGGAGAAGGGCTGGAGGGTGCGAGTGGGAGGGCGGGGGCAACATCGGGATGCCGATGGCCCACAATGATAACAAGCAGCACACACTTCAGGTCATCAGTTGAAGACTCAAGGGCGCATCAAATGCACCCCAAATTCTGGCTATCCAACCCGCACGACCCTGTCCAACATCGGGCTGCCCCGCATGACCCAGCTTGCCTATGCACCCCAAATTCGTGCATATCCCATTCTTTGAGTGGGGGATCATGAATATGTGGTCGGTTTTCCTTCCTGATGGTGTGCTCATCTTGCGCCCGCTCACCATCCCAACACCCGAAATTTTTGCCCCGTAGCTCCCGCCACAGTGTTGTCACCTTCGCAATGACCTCATCAACCCTGTTATCGACCACTAGGAATCTAACACTGAGGACAGTTTCCCTGTCTGACCCCGAAATTATTGTCTAATCATTGTCAACCCGACCCCCAGCTTGTTTTGCATCGCCCAACCCCAGTTCCCCTGCCACCCCGCAACCTTGCCACTCGTTGAGTACACTCACTGTGTCGCTGACGACACCATGCCCGATGTTTCATGCCATGTCGATGCCCCAACCCACGCCGTACAATGGTGGGCTATTTTTGTTTTGTGATATTCCTTACATTCTCAGGTGGTTATATAATGTATAATTTCCACCTGATGTATGGTATGTTAGTTTAACTGTTACATCATTCCGTTTTTGTGGTATGACATGTGGAGCTTTCAATTCAATTTTCATTTGTTGCAAATGTTTTATTCCTCGTATCGAGGTCAAGTATACAAAGGTAATCTGATGGCATACCATATCGTTTGCCTCTCGACCTTAAAAATCTAGGTGTCCAGTCTCTTGTCAGACATTGATGCCACGAAACACCCTCCGCTCGTAGTTGCGCACGCTTCTGGTCCTTCATGACTTTGTTGACATAACCACGACTTTGCCGAATGTTTGCACGTGATCAAACAAGGGACCGTTCCTGAGGAGGTATTGACAAGTTGTAAGGAAAACCACACACTTTAGCAACCTGGAGAGGTCCCATAGAGTGATGGCAGGGTCAGGCAGCTATTTTCTTTGGGGGATGTTGCTCTGGCTGATTCTGAGGGTGTCGTTATGTTAGTTCAAGGAGATTGAGTAATGATAATAAACTCGTGGCGATGTATCTTCATCTGGTGAGCAGCTTATGAGAGGGTGGCTGGTTTTCGGACTCGTACCTGCCGTGCTTGCAGCGGCCCACTTCGGCTAAGTCAGTTTATGAGTCCTGCCATAGTTTTGTACATCCATGCGATCTATACATCCCCGTAAAATGTCAAGTCACGTGCAATCATGACACATTCCAACGGCCGCTATTTCCCATGCTTCAGACATGATTTTCCACCTCCTTGCTTGTCGTCGCCCTACTCCGTGCCCTTTGATTCCACTTTAGGCATAGATCTGGGATTGTAATAATATGATGGAATCTCAATGTCAATCTCTAGATCTTCGTCTGAATCTTGTGTGGCTGTACCGCTGGCTTGTCAAATATGTAATTCAATGGTTCTTAGTCTTTCACCACCAATCAGAGCGCAGAACTAACAAGGCACCACCATGGTCTCTCCTCTATACTTTTGGTCATTATAAGCACATTCAAAGCTGACTTCATCTGACTATGCTCAAGGGGTTCCCGGTGTGCTGCACCACATCTGTGTGTGCACCAAATTTTGGCTTTCACCTTGATACAGCAACAAGGTGCTAATGCTACAACCACTTTCACTCGCTGCTCCTCCAGTCTCAGCATCTCTACTGTTCAAAGACAGAATTCCTGCAGAATCTGCTTGGGCAGCTGCCCATCCGCTATGCTGATACGCTTGGTATCAGGCTACCCGTAGATTTTGCGATTTTCTATCAAATAGTGCAGTCTACAAGTGGTACAGAGAGCTATAGTGAAGGCTTTACACTGATAGCTAGTATACTACATAAGATAGTGAGCAGTACAGTGTCAGAATGGACTTAGAAGCAACATCTAGACGAGTCAACTCTATAAGCCTTCAACATTGAATGCTATTCCCTGCCCAAAACAAGACTATTTACAGTCGGAACAAAGGGACACATCGAGATGAGATACAAACAATAAAGCAGAACACAGAAGGACTAGATTACTCGTCATCTCGACAACTTGAATAAACCTACAAAAGGATTGCTAAGTCCACAACGATACACACAGTAAAATGAACTTAGTCTAGAACATGACTAAACCTAGGAATAACTGAATAACTGATGCTTGGCACCGAGATAGCTAATTAAGATCACATACTGATCGAAGCAATACAATCTCGGTCCGACGATCGATCGTGATCGGTGGTTACACCCTCGAAATACTGCGCAAGCCGTAGTATTGAATAGGAATCCATGTGACAAGGCATGAAGGAGAAGTGAGGGGTTCCTACAGACCAGTAGGGCACTCCTCGGCAATAGAATGACTACTAGTCATCCCGCACAACTGAATAGAAACCTCGGAATGGCGCAATACTTCTAAATTAATTACTCATCATTTGTATTGATACCCAAAGCTCGTACCATAATTACTTTTAGATACAAGCTCCTATACCTAGGCTAGAAATCGTATAAATTAGCAGCAACTAGATGCATAACGGCAGGAAAGCATTCTCCCACATTTGTGCTAGTAGCCTTATAGCTACCTAATCAATCACTGGTTTAATCACATATCCTCAACTGAAGTGAATTAAGTTTACCAAGTCAACCCCAAAAGGGCGGCTATAAGTAATCTAGAAGAACTAAGTAGGAAGAAGAGTCGTCCCCACGTTTGCGCCTTGCTAGTTAATTGAACTGCTCCGCATACAAAGGCCTCGTGCTCTCTCACCAACTAAAGTGATCTAGACGTGCTAAGTCGACCACAGACCAAAGATGTTGCCTAGTTGAAGTGAAATAAGCCCTAGAATGCTTTAAGTTCGAACAGTTAATGAGTTAGTGTACTCTAGAGTCTGTGTACTCTTTGCAAGTCTCGTACTTGAAGCCAGGACCTGTGTGTTCTTTGTAGAGTCTGTGTACTCTTTGTAGAACTTCGGTTCTTTGTTGCAAGTGTGTGTGCTTGTGTTGTAATCGAGTCTGTGTACTCTAGAGCAATTACACTCTTTGTAGACCTCTAGGTCTTTGATTGTTCGATTGTTAAAGCTTGCCTAGTTAAAGCCTTATCAGCTCTTCTAGATGAAGTCATTGTGAGTCTAAGCCACTCAAATTATACCTTACAAAACCCCCACATTCATATACCTCGCTATCGCGATTAGTGTATCTCATGTAAACACTTCTAGACTTGAATCGAAGTTGTTTTAAAAGCAAAACCCAATTGATTATCGAAATCTACGTACACCGTGAGTGCTTCTACCGTACTCACCCTCGAACTTAATATTGGTGATTGTGTGTGTGTGTGTGTGTGTGATTTAGTATCTAGATTGACAATCTAGACACTAGTTTCATTTGCATGCTGCCCATTACTGAGCACATCAACGTGTCTGCCAAGCATTGCACTATCCGCCTGGCCATATGCTATCCGCCACGAAACCGCCCTGTTTCACAGGTATTTGACTAACCCAGGCTCCAGGAGCTGACAGCTGTCAACCTGAAGCATCCACGCCAGTGGATGGCGGAAGGTTTATCCTTGAGAAGCGGACAAATGGGCTGATGGCGGATAGCCATATATGGTTATTCTCAAACCAAGCCGGATGTGGAAGGTGTTGTAGAATCCGCTCGATGGCTTTGAAGCAGTTCACTAGCAGATTTCAGTGTGCCAGCTCATGTCGGATATCACCTCTAAAGGATACATTCAGGAATATTGGAGCGGGCAGGCGTGGGGTAGGGATGCCCACCATACCCGTCCATATGGTGGATACGGGTACCGTATATACAGGACCGTACCCGTACTGTCAGGGCCTCGGACTGCTCGTGTACGGTATGGTTTATGGTACGGGAGCGGCCCATAAAACCCGTAGCATAATACGGCTTTATGGCTGTAAATATGGCATCTCTTTTTGGCAACAGAAGTGGCTATGCCGCCTCGTACGATTCTCTTTTCTACTGTCGTGTTCAGTCGTGTCAACATGCTTTACTTCATTTGTATCCTTCCAATGATTTGTTCAATGCCTATAAATCAAAGTGTACCATTTTCCTTTCCCTGATTCAGAAACACTGTGATGAATTCCCTCAGTCCTTCGTGTCTGTGTCAAGGAGCCTTCGTCTTTGGGGTCTGGTCATCAAAAATGGCATGAACCAGAGACAATGAGTCATTCTCTATGACGACTTCGGGGCCAGAACTCGATGCCATTTACATGTTATTCAAACCTCGGCATGAGTTGGCAAATATTTGAGCATCATGTTATCTGACTTAATCTCAAAACAGATTCTCTTTCATGTAAGCATACTGATATGGGACCTCTCGACTTCTGGACATTCAATAGGAGCTCAAGAGAGCTATTGAAGGGACCTTTGACTAGCTGGCCAAGCGGTAAGAGGAACCAACCAAGAATCACCTCCGACACGGTGTTTCAGCATTCCTCTCACTGCTACAGATGTCTCCCGGTAATTCAAAGGTATACCCGGCCATCCGGCAAGGGAGGGGTCCTGTAGATATTTGGAGGGAAGTTATTTGTATTGCTATGAAAGGTGATTAGCATGAGCTACCATTTCCCAGGGATTTTGCACTGATTGCATGTCGCCTAGTGCATTTATTATACCAAAACTGGGCGAAGAGTTGTCCGTATTACTCGTCTGACTGTTTTACGGCTGTACCGTTGATGAGCCTAGACTTCCGTGGCAATGGCAACACCAACTCAAAATGAGATTGGACAAGTTAACGTAGTGGCATGGCAATCAAGGTGATCATGTGTGCGAGTGGTTCGAGGCACCTCCATGCAGTAGAACAATTCCTCTGTATGCAAGAATACACTGCGACTTTAAGTCTGTGAAGTAGTACTGCTTGGTAGTCAAGTACTAGATGCTAAGGCTATAAGCCGGTAGGGTTCTCTCGGAATGAGAGGGAACGGAAGCAGGTATGACGTGTATACCACGGATCTGTATGCGAAAACGCGAGACGAGGCTAGAAAACGTCGTGCGACGATAATCTGGGCAGGGTGAACAATGGGAGATAGACTAAACGGTCGACAATAGCCTATGAGTGAACGAGTCAATGGGAAAACAGAGTGGGGACTGTGTGTGGCGAGAGAAAATGTTGAACGAGGTGCTGAGAGTGGAATGGTGAGGGAAAACGTGGAACTACGAAAACTGGCGATGATACTGGTCCTATACGATGCGAGGGTGCTGAGTCGATGTTGAAACTTGTCTGGTACTGAAACAATCCTATCCTATGTCAAACTAACCTTCAAGTCCACTCGAGGGACTGTCCTATACTGATGCGATATGAAAACTTGCTGATACTGATCCTAAGTCTACTTGGAGACTACCCAAGTGGGCGACGATAACAATGGTGAAAGTGAAACTGTAAAAACTCCAATGGTGTGAAAGTGAAACAATGACGGCCTTGTAAAAGATAACGGGGATGAGGTATGGCGCAGCGATCACGTATTGGCACAATATGAGTGTGTACCAATAGTGTTAAGCACAAAGAGCGAGTGTGGAAGGACTCTTCACAGTTAAGAACCATGGAATAACTCTGGTGAGTTTAAGAGTTGATGTGCAATCGAGATTATGCTGGGGTAAACAGTATATTGCCATAGAACGGTGAATAGACATAGTTTACTGAGATAGACTGTGATCGGCTGGTCATAAACTGGTGATAAACTGACTAGCTACATTTTTCTAGCTAGTTTTTATACTACAAGTATGAATTTATAAATAGTGTAAATATGAGCGTCTTAGTAAGGCTGTAAGACTGTAGCTTAGTAAAATTGTAGTGAACATATGGTCCTTTTGCCTTCGGAAGTAACAGCAAGTCATCGACATTGCCGTGTATAGATGCGAGCCGTATGGTTTTGCTGAGCAATGAACAGATCATTAGGTGCTGTTTAGCTGCGGATTTCTAGGCGATAGTCGTCATGCTGAGGGGTACACGTGAAGTAACGTTTTCTTGAGGCCTTGGCGAAGTAACAGACTTAGTAAACACGGTCTGTAGTTGCCGTAGCTGTAACTATTGTAGCTGGGAGGGTACTCGTGTCAATCACGTCATTTCATTGAGTGATCAATGGGCGTGTCAACTAGTTCCTTCTGAGTGATGCGACGATTCCATATTAGGATGATGGTCGATCCACGGTGCCTTGCTGTGATGAAATATGGCAATTATGATGCATAGCAAGATGGGATGGATAACAAAGCGCGTAAGGAGTGATTGCCATAGGGTGAAAGTGGTATTGCCATGTGTGGAATTATTGGTTTACTGAAAGGCCGTTGAAGCGACGGCAACATTAATTAGCAGGGAAAATCCACGAATTCTGAGCGTACAGAGCCTGGAGGCTCATCACTGTACACTGTACCATACCGTTGAGCACCTTCAATGAGATTATTATGGTATGGTTACGGGTAACCTGTACCCGTCCACTACCCGTAACTTTTACGGCCGTACCCATATATGGGTATGGTGGACATCCCTAGCATGGGGGCAGGGAGCTGGCTTGGATCCGCTACTATATAAGTGCATACAATGTACTTAGAAATTTAGTTAATCTCACTTGCTTATAGCACGCTAAAGGAATAATTTCCGCTACTCTCCTAAGCATATCTAGCCGCCTTTGAGCCTAGCATTGCGAGTGGATTGCAAGGAATTCTCCTTTCTCTCGCTATCTTCACACAACCGCTCTCAGTTCAGCATCCTAAGCGGACGCTTGGACTACTTCTCTCTATCGTATCCACAGACAGAGCGGATTCTATTGGATCCCTTCAGAGCGGGTGGTAACCCTCCTTGCATATACAAAAGATCTTGCAGACGCAGACATGAATTTCTCTTACCAGAGAGTTTGCTAGCCTTACACCAGCCCATTGTTCCAGCACATCCCATCAGTCGGTCTGAAGGGCCCTTCAAATTTTTTGTATGCAGATTTTTTTCGTACTTGTACATGGTTCATAGAGATTTTGAATGCACCTTTTGGTGATCTGAAGTGGAATAATAGGCTTGTTTACTCATAACTAATGGTTTGTTTGCGCTCGATGCTTGCCAATGGCTTTAAAATGGCAAAATCATCGTCTATATTCAGTTAAGACGGTGCGGACTGATCCAAGAGATGCCTTGAGCACGAATTCAGGGAAGATGTATGTCATTCAATTGAACTTATAATTACTTACACTAATGAACTACACGAAAGTACTATGTCCAGCATGCAATGAGATGATCAACATTGGCACTGTGATAACCCACAGAATGACACAATACCCTTCACAGATGCCCCCAGAACCCGAAGTGGATGGACACGGCGAGCAAGAGACTTGCATGCAGTCTTGTGGACTTGTGTATGTGGTGAGGAAATCGATGGTGATCAGATCAACGAGGGCATCATTGCATGCAAACAGGAGGGCTGTGAAACAGATTTAGTGAGTGGTTTTTGAGCTTCAATTGGTCCTCACCTAATACAGAAACAGTATCACATGGCTTGTGTTGGACTAGGACAGAGAGCTAGTAATTGGGTTTGTGAGTCGTGTGAGGCTGCACGTCCAGGAAAGAAGAGAAGATGATGAGACAAGTATCTGGAAGACATATGCAAGTGTCCCAATATGGTATGTCATTCCCATGGCGGTCGGTCGGTCGCCCCATCGAGGGCTTTAAAAAAAATGAGACACGATGTAATTTATTAAAGTTTTCGAAACCCCTTGACTATGCTAGCGAAATCGACAACTGCTGAGTTCACCTCAGCATTTTGTCTTGAACAAACATTAGCATATACTGGAAAAGTGAGTACAAGCAATCTCAGTTCACTGATTGACCTTCTACATCTTCACAGCAATCTGTGCTACTCGACTTTCCAATTACAAATTCTCTGGGGTGACCACATGTTTTTAGCTGTGTATAGCTGCTTCAATGAGAATGTATACAGTGAAAATTGTGACATACCAGGGAATTACAGTCAACTACAGGGATGTATAGAGCAGAGCATACAACAGCACATTGAAGTATACGAAAGATCCTATTTAATCAAATGCACGGATCTCATCATTTACCTATCACAGCACCAATTTCCTCCACTTATGACCCAGATCTTTTTTATTATCATCAATACAACAATATTGGAGATGGATCTCTGTAAGTTGTTTCCTTCACTCACTTGCATTTCAATCTTAGAATCAACCTTGAACAGAAGTATCATTGGAGTGTTTTCGGCATCGTCAGAGCATGAATACGCAATCTGACTGCACTATTCCAAGGAGCAGCACCTCTGGCTTGCTGAGTGTGGGCCAGACTTTGAACAAGCCATACTCACAGATGCAGTGCTATCTTTCTTCGAGGAACTATACAAACAGTATTTTGCTGTGTGGCCAGAAGATCAGTCAGCAGATAAAGAGCAACAGAAGATTGTATGTTGTCTGCCTACTATTTTGATCTCTTCACTAACCTGATTTACAGGAAATATTCTTGCTCTATATTATGTGTCTTAGGCAAATGTGGCTATATCATGGATGAGGTCCATGTCGTTGGGATCATGCAACAATTCTTGAGACCCTAGATGACTTGGAGGACATTGTTACCCATGAATCCCAAAAAATCTGCTATGTTTTTGGGCATCCCCATATTATTATACCATACTATTGACAATTTGGGTTCTGATTTACGGTACCTACATACTCTGACATAGTGAAAACTACACACTATCTACTTTGTTGATGATATGGTTATCAAGATCTGTAGTTGCTACACTGTGCTTAGATGAATTCAAATTTAGACTGGTCTGGATGTCAAGCCATTTTGCTTCTGCATCTGCATAAAGTTTGCTCCACAGCACTGCCTGCCTGAATGCATAAGCTCTTGCACCAGGGAGCAAACTAAACTCTGCTCGCTTGGTCCATTGTTCAGTGTAGCAAGCAAAGGTGACGTGAACACAACACAGCTCCTCAATCAGCAGATCACATTCTTCTTGCCACCACTGAGCTCATGCCCGAGACTTACACCACTCCATTTGCAATGCTAACAACAAATATGATCAGTCAAAAGCATAGTATTGGATGCAGGAAAGTAGCTGCCTACCTTCCTGGAGGCCTTTATCTCCACCTTGGAGATTGGTTTTCCAAATCCATGCCAGGTTGTGATGACCCTCTGATGTCAACTCATTGTACTGATCGAGACCTCAAACATCTTCATTCTTCAGAGGACAAAGAATTCCCTGCCATTCAAACCTCTGTAGCTTCACAGACATAGATGACAATGCCTTGTAGATCCTCTGGTACTTCGCAACATCAGTGGCAATCTTAGCTTCCACCCGGTGAAATAAGGTGTTTGCTTTAGTGCCATAGTGTTGCCCTCATGAGAAGCATTGTTGCCATGCCATAAGATAAGACTTCAAGAGAAGATGCTTATGTAGTGCAGCCAATGTATCATTGGCCTGGGCAATACATAGCCACCACTCATCATCAACGATGGTGTTCTGGGTAGTTAGATCAATAGCATTGAGCCTGAGTGCTGCAGAAGGGAGATAGAGGGGAATCTTTGAAGGTGGTACAGTGGTTCTGATGGCATGGCAGTCTTCATCCCATGTGTGCAGAAGTGTAGTCCTAGGCATGTATATCTTCTGTAGTTCAATCCATGCTTCGATTTTGCGCTGGATATGGTTATCTTGAGCTTGAACTTTGGTGCATTGTATATCTGTCGAATGTGAACCAAGGGCACTGATATCACATTGTGGTCGCACTCTGTTGAAGTTGTCAGAAAGAATATCACAGCAAATGATGCTGGAACATACTGAGCCTCTTCTAACTGTAATCCTTGAGCAATTAATTTGCTGGGGCTGACATCATGCCAAATTTCAATAGCAGAAGCAAGTTTTTCTTGTCTTGCAAGTTCCAGACACATGGTGATACGCCATCTACGCGTTCACACCTGGATTTTGCGATTCTGTAATCATATGAGCACATATCTATCTTAGACTAGCCATAACTAAAGGACTATAGCGGAGCCTTCAAGCTGATAGTCAAGCCAGAAAGCTACTAGTCGAGCCAGGATTTAGGCACGATACCACTATTGGGTTAAGCCTATCAGCCGGCATGACTAGCATCTCGAATACCAAGTGAGTCAGAATAATGACCGCTAGTCGACAAGGGTAGCTATGAGTGCACCCAACAAGAAGCAGAACATACAGGTCTCGTGAAAGTACAGTCACTAGTGGAACAGTCTGCACGCGAATGCTTAAAGATGAGTTGACTAGCGGTGCAGCAGTCTCTAACAGGACTTAGAAATGAATTTAGCAACAAAGTGCAGCTGTCCAGATCAGGCTAGTATGATACAGATCTTTACAATCGGAACTAGTATAGCCGGGTTGCACCTTCAATCACGATCGACAGCTGCTACAGGCACACCTGTTTGGCTAGCCGTTTATCCTTGATGCAAGTGGAGCATTGCTGGGCCAAGAACATGGAATGCCCACTCTAGCGGAGCTCCTAGGCTTACTAGTCAGCAAGCAACTGTTTCTAGACCGACTATTGTGTGATTATTTGCCATTACTTGTGACTAGCCAAGAAATCCTTATCAATAATACCCCTCTAGTCAGTTATTTATATCTTGATTGTGCCTTGATTGTCAGTATATAAGTAGTAGAATAGGCTCACATGTGGCTTAGGCAAGCCATCCCCACAATTGTGACCTACTAGTCAGTACCTAGTGCCCCAATTAAAGGCTTTTGTGCTTAACCTCAACGAAGCGGCGACTAGTTGCTAAGTTACCCATAGCATAGAGTGAATTGAAGTGTCTTAGAGCAATCTTTTGTGTCCTGCAAAGGCCAAGAGTGTTTCAAAGTTAGTTCAAGCAAGTTCTCGAAGTTTAAAGTATTATTCTTAGGCCAAGAGCGCCACTAGTCAGCCCAGAGTGTGACTAGTCAAGTGTCTATCACTTGTAGAAAGCAGTATAGGGCCAAGAGAGCCACTAGTTTGAAGCAGTCCCAGTCAGAGCGAGCACAGTAGCTCAAGTCAAGTCACTATTCACCCAATCGTGTCTTACCAACCCCGCTAGTGCGAGTAGTACACTTGTATAGCTCACTAGTAACAAATAAAAAGTCTTTAAACAACTTTCCTTGATTATTGAAGTCTGCAGAGTGCTTCTATCGTACTCAAAATGCCTGAATTCAATACATTGGTGATAAGTGTAGAGTTAGTGTTAGAGTTAGTGTTGTTGGTGTTCATTGCCATTCACTAGTCCTTTTGCCACTTGCTGTTACCGAGCACATCAACGGCATTCTCAGTCACAGCTGTGGTGACTCTAAGTGAGAATTGGATATTGATGGATGCAGGTAGACTTATGGTGCAAAGTCAGTGAGAAGGGATTTGGCTGGGTTCTGTCACTTTCCCATAAAAGGTCAATTTGCCTCCAGGAGTGGACAGATTCCGAATGCTCAGCCTGTAAAGCATCCTCATATCCAATGAACTCTTCGACATGTTCAAGATGAGCTTTGACCACTTCTGTCAGTCAACTGCAAAGAGTCTCTGCTAAAGATCAAAGGTTAGCTGATTCCGTTCGCTGAAAGAATTGCATACCTAGAGTGATGATCATTCTCCAGTTGTAATCTCCGAAATGGTCATCCAAAGTGTCTCAAAGAGCACCTGGACCCATCTCTTTGGTACTTGCCGCTAAAGCATTGGTAGCAGCCCAGCCACGTTCAGGGGCCTCACCATCAGTACAACCAACTTTGGCAGAGAAATTGAATGAAAAGTCATCACAGCATTTCAAAATATGGGCAGGCAAATGAAACTTTGGCATGAGGTAAAGTATATTCCGCTCTAATTGCTTTGGTCATAGCAATCCAGGATACTTGGAGATTCAGGTGAAAATTTTTTTGTGCCATTGACATGCAATATCATAGGATATCACCAAGTTGGGAGGAGTGTCATCCATTAGGGTTGATAGAACAAAATAATCCATATTGAGATATCTAACAATAGGATCAGCATTAAATAGAATTTATCATCAGACACATACCTTTTGCCTTTCTGGAGATCTCTGACTGAGAGAGGACATTTCATATCATGTTGTCCACAGACCACGGCACCAACCCCTGTTGCTGCAGCACCCTGTCTGCCTCTACTGTTTGCAAGCTTGACAGCATCGTGGTTATTACATGTACTCTTCTCTTCCTCGGGAATGACCTTTCCAAACATATTGATGTGATTGCAAAACACAGTTTCGTTGACAAAGTAAGCGTATCCAAGATTTAATCCTGGATCAGATCAGTCACTGGAGATGTTCAATCGATGGAGCTGGAAATTTGCATCTATAGCTAGAAATAGACAATATAACCAGCGAGTAGCCCTAGGCAAAGTCAATTCCAAGGAAAGCCACAAATATAATTCTGAAAAAATGCACAGATTCTGGTTCCAATCTGGGGGTAAGTTGATGCTTGGTTGGGGGCATGCAGGGAAATGAAGAGTGAGCTCTCCCTGTTTGGTACCTTGTATGCCTTCTGGTTTGTGACCACATTCAAATCATTTCAAAGCATGGATGTGACACCACTCTTGCAAGACCCGAAGAAAAGCCTGATAGCAGTCCTGATTTTTATGAGTAATCCTACATGAGATAATAAATGAGGGAATGTCTTACTGGAGGTGCGTGCATTCCAGAATTATCAGTTAGGCAAGCCAGTCTATGATAAAACTCATATGTGGAGACCTTTGACATGAATGAAAGAAGCTGGAACAAGTGAGGTACATGAAATGTGAATGCAGAGTATGGGTATATCATCATCGTAGGAAAAAGTTGTTGATGGAGTAACTGGATGTGCTGCAGGATCCCTTGAGTGCAATTGCAAAATGGCATGTTAACAATGTGAATGCCATCTGTATCAACAATGACGAAATCCAAAATGATGGCAGGAAAGAGGCATGGTGTTCTATATCCATGTCCCAGTTTATACTTAAGCCCCAGTTGGGCTAGTGATGTTCTGTGGAAGAATGAAGAGCACCACTCCTATGCACATCTCATCAGAAATTGTTGAATTGAATTTATTCTGATTGACATACCTCTATTAGATGTAGGGGCAAGCCTTCATGCACAGCAACCATACAAGTTTGACAAAGGTGCTGAGCATCTATGCAGGAGAGACAATGAAAGAGGCCAGAGTCAACCTTGCAAACTTCACATGCATTGTCATCAGTTTCAAAAGCATTGAGTTTCAAGATCTTGGTGAGAAATTCTGAGCATTGTGTAGACCAAACAAGAAGTGGATGATCCTAGCAAACAATATCAGCTAGCCTTTGAAATACTGCAATAATAAACCTACACCTAGCAGCTTTTCAGCATGAGTGGTAGTCTCCTTCTCTTTGCTACCTTCAAGAACCTCGGCAGATGGAATATAATCTGGATCTAAAAATGATCCTGAAGATAACTCCACGATAGATGGGTATAGTTCCTTCTCCATAACAGGATGTTCAGATTCAAGAGCAGCAAGCATAACAATACTACAATGTATGCTGGGATGAACCCGTTCACCAGTTGGTCCATCTTTTGTCTTCATGCTGAAATGAGTGTGTTGATAATGCTCAGTGGCTGGAGCAGAGGGCTGATTATCCATGCCATCGCTAACGATTACATCTTGTGCAGGGCCACTCTTCCCATGTTTCTTGAGATTGTAATTCCACATATTCTGTGAGAGAGGAGGAGGGGGATGAATGCCAGTATAAGATCATTTGGATTAAATACTTGTGAGTTGAATGTACATTGAGATATCATTCAGAGAGAAAGCTTTATTGGGAAGATACAAGTGAAGGAGCAGACATTGTGAAGCTTGATCACTCCGAGAAACATTCCCCATTTAGACTACTGGTAAATAACACAATACAACGCGTCTGTGTGGACTAACTAGTGCCATCAGGATGCTTCATAGGCTTTGGCACTCTATCATTTTGTCTCGTACCAGATAACTGAGCTGAAGCTTTGTCATGTTTGCAAATCGAGCAAAGCTTTGCTGGTCCTGCTTTCTTCTTTTTGTGACCCTCAGCATAGAAAGGTTCCCACAGTGCCAGAGTCCTGATAATTATGAGGAGATCCTACAAAATCCATTAATCCTTTATGAATCCCTGCTACAATAAGAGAGCTTACTCTTTGGCAACAATGATTCCAGTGGTGAACTGCATCAGCATCTTCCAGATCAGGAGCCCGAAGCTCCGGGACCCAATGTCTGCTCCAAATCAACCATAGATGAGATTGAAACTGTGCAAATAGTCTAGGTGTCTGCTTGGCAACAGCTTTCACCCTACGATACTCAGGCAAATGGGGTCTTAAAAACACCCTTTTCTCCCATGAAAGAAGCATATCTGGTAACTGAGACCTCAGTCATCTTGCCACTTATTACCAAATGTATACACCTGTTGTGTTGGTGAGAAAAATGTGAACAACTGAGGTTTTATTTTGTCTCTTGACTGAACTTATAAGCATTTTTACAGATAGAAATTCTTTGATGAGGCAGTATACAACTTGTAAACACTACATACAGTAGAACCAAAATGTGGTGCCCATGGAGAAATTGAGTGTCACCTGTCATTAGTCACATATTGTCTTTGTGCAATCAGGTACACATTCTTTTGGACTGGTTGTATACATCCCCATAATGGTCTACCACAAGGTGCAGTTTTTTGAACTGGCTGTGTATAGTCCTGTAACTGAGATCTCTTCTTTCTACAAGAACGTATAAATCCCACAGTTGACTCTGTACAGTCCCATAACCAGGATCCCTTCTTTCCGCAAGAGAGTACAAATTTGGTGGTTGCGCAGTTAACTTCAAGTGGTCCAGAACCTTACCACAAGTGATCTCTTGCCTCTCTACCAAGCGGCTCTGCTTGCCAGCTGTCACTTGCTATTCCTACCTTGGTTTCAATGTCAAGCTTCTGGAACTTCAAGGCAGTTCCATGGTGCCACGATGTGTCTTTCAGATGGAGGAGGAGCACCAAGCGGCTCACAGAGCCAGTAGTTGATGAAGTTATCAAAAGTAAGAAAATAATCACATAGCTCTGGGCCACATACTGAAGGCCTTTTTCCAGGCATCACAATGTAATCAATCAGCGTCAATGTGAGACATACCACACTGCTGAAAAGCTGAAGCGGAAGGCACAAAGGTATGTAACTATAATATCCCCTTTTGTAACATCCTCAATCTGTATGCTCTTAGCTGTTTGGAAACTTTGGTTCAATGGGCAGCATGTAATATTGACATTGAGGTTAACACAGGAGAAACACATACACAGTACATCTCTTAAACATGTTATCACTGGAGCTTGATAACAGAGTTGGCTTCAGATGCAGCTCAGATCTAGTAGAAGCACCTGACCAATTAGAATGGCTATGGCGAGGATTCGATATGTTGACAGAAAATTCTCCATGGTGCTTCGTCCACAAAATCTACCATGCATATGTTGATACTATTGGACTGACATGACTCAAGGGATGCTGACAAGTGATTGAGAAGGCTCTCACTCAACTTTCTTCTCTTGAAAAGTTAGGATATGAATATGAACACATTGTTCTGAACACTGCAGGGGTAGGAAAAGAGATGGAGCATGTACAAAAGATATTAGAACCTATTCACCTATTGATATTTTGGCTTGAAGACTTGTTATGTGAGACAATGAATGGTCCAGAGGAATTACAAGCAAGGTACAATAGCAAGGAGATATCTTTTTGTAGCGACAATATTTAATTAACTGTATCCCTTTGCCATGCTAACTGTCTCCTATTGTACATATGCAGCAAGCTCCTTGGACCATCAATAGCACAACATCAAAAATCTTCCACCCGTTTAACAATCCTGTGGATAGGAATACCTGCCTGTGCTAGCACTTTATGCCTTGTGGTTCAACCTTATACCTCCTTAGATCTCGCTTCTATCTTTGTGCAAGAGTCCTGGAGGTCATACAGCTCTACCAATGGATCCATGAAGACACCAATTTGGCCCTGGTGTTTTGAATTTGACTTAAAGTACACTTTTAAGAGGGACTTGGCATATTCAGAGATAGACATGCCCTGAATGAAGGAATCAAATTTGTCTCGAAGGGCATTCACTTCTGCATTCAGCTTAAGGAACAAGTCAATGAGCGGTAAAGGTGGTGCTGGGGCAGGCTTCTTAGACGATGGCGGACTATTGGCCTGATGCTTTAGATATCTCTTCCTGTGTATTTGCCATTAATGAATTTATCAAGTATGTCAATACAGCTCCTTACCTGGTTTGAGTTTCAAGCACATTGGTTTTTCCAAGTCTGGTGACATGCTTAACATTGACAATGGTGGATTCTTCATTAGCGCTATTAGAAAGTGAGATTCAATGCATAAGATACAGAGTTAAGGCTGTACCAACTCTCTGCCAAAGTCTTAGCTTTGTATGTAACTCTGCACTGCAATCAGATTTTGTGCCTATTTCTACATAATTGTACTGCATATTAATTGAGTCTATATGGCTAGAATATAGACACATACCTTTCATGATATCTTTTACTTTTCTCATGCACTGAAAGACGCTTTGCTTCAGGTGTGAGATATTTTTTAGGTGATGCTATGAGAGGAAGAAGGAAAGTGAATGTAAGTGTGATGGTATTATAGCACTTTCTTACCACTTTTGTTCTTTTGTCTGATAGTCTCACCATATCAAGAATTAGTTCCCTGCATAATCTTCTCAGGCCTAAATCACTCTATATCTTGCTTGTATTGAAGTCCAACCTAAGGTAGTCTCTATACCAAAATTTAATTCTGATAATGCACCATTGGTCTACATTAGCCTTCCCACCAAACCCACAACCCCAGCTTGCATCCAGGTGTTTGTTATGACATATGAGCAACCAAGTATGAAAAACAGTTTGTTCACTATTTAGCTAGGAGGACACCTTAGACATCAATGGCAAAAGTCTGCATTGGCAGTGGATCTATACATTGCAAGTAAGTTGTCCATCATTCCATTTTTTTCCCATGAAATTGCACATATAAGAGACTTCACTTCTCTGTGTAATGCACCTTTCCCCTGCATTTGGTCTTCGACTTGGTGAGCATGTACAACCCTTTTTCCCCCAGTGGTTCTGCTAACCTCTATGCAGAACTATGCATGACCTAGAAGATCGTGGCATTGAGGTATGTCCCCCTGTTTTTAAGCCAAGAACCTGCTCATGATTTGTAGTACAACTGTACTCACCTTACCGACCAGCAGTGACAGGTGCTTGAGCAATACCATATGCAGTGTATCAATGCAACATACAATGGCAAATCCCAGTCTGAACCATGGTGGCGAGAGTTCACAAAGGACTTTATGAATAAATTCCCTCGCACTGCTCTTGATCAATGGTTTACCTCTGAAGTTCGCTACGAAGAAAGTGTTACCCTGTTAAGAAAGGTATGTATGTTCCATCCCCAGTCGCTTAGAGGGCTAACGTCAACAGAAGCAGCTTGAAAAGTGGATGGATGCTCATGGAGGAAGGATTGCCAAGGCTTATAGCACTAGCTGCAAGGAATTCGAAAATCGCTCTGCTAGTGATGTCGAGACCATGGTAGGGCTGCACACCATAACTGTATTGTATGGTTGTCAGTAACCGTAATATGGTATACAGACTGAAGCCAAACACAGCAATACAGCACACAGTACAGAACGGTATACAGCTTTTCCATCACTGTCATGGGACTGTGAATACAGGTGTAAACCGGTGTAATATGGGTTGTAAAATCATGCCATATGGTGTGATAATCTCATTTCAGTTACCTGCTGATGTGGCCCTTTCATTCTTCCCCTGCCTTTGCTCTGACACAGTGAGCATTGCATTCAGGGTAGCATTGGCATGCTTTCCCTTTCTGGATACCCACTCATCTGGTTTGGTCTACGAGTATAAGCTGTCTTGACAAGCAAAACCAGTCGAAGTACATTACATTTTCTCGATACCCTTGTCTAAAAATCTGACTGACCTATCATAGTATTCCTTTATCAATTCAGACATCTTTGGCAGCATATTTCTGCCTCTTGTAGCATTGTCTTGTTACTAGTCCTAGATTCAATGCCATGCCCATTTCCTGGCTATCAGCTCCATTTTCAATATTTTGGTCCATGAACTGCAACAGCCCACCTTGTCAGACTGAGACACAGGTCATATTTGTCTTTGGCAGTTAAATTTTCCAGTCTGCTGCTTGAGAGGGGTATGGGATCCTGGATATCATATATAACACAGTAATGTTCATCCTTCTTTCTTTACCTTTCCTTGAGATGTCGGATCCTTCTGACCAGTGTGCAATTGATGCTAATGGCCATCTTAAACCAGCCACAAAGATTGATTTCTACTTTGACAAAGATGACGATGCACCAATGTCTGGACCCAGTGCGGCTGGACAGAGCCATGGTTTGTCTATTCTTTTCTTCCTTTTCTATGATCACTAAGCCTCTTAATAGCTCACTCCTGAAGATCAAACACTGGAGGATGTATGAAGGAACTTCTCAATGCTGAAATGTGTGATGAAGATAGACAACCTGTTGTGCCTACCAACCCCTGTCATCACTGCAAGAAGGCCAAGAAGAACAAGAAGAAGAACAAGCATAGTGGTGAGTATTGTTGCTTATACAGTTCATTATCTTCCGCTTATCTTGCCTCAGGTGGAGGTATGAATAGCATTGAATTGGATCCAGATGATAGCAACTTCTCCACTGAGAGCGAGTTAGGAGATACAAGTGATGCAGATATGTCAGAAACAGACATCACAAATCAAGAGGTGCATATTGATATCACTGTGAGTGTTGTGCTCATACTTACATCATTGCATTAGCTTGCTGGCATCCTTGCCTCGAAGATTGTCCCTGAGAAAATCAAACGCAAATCTGTTGTGGTCAAAGAGGTTGAAGATGAAGAAAGTCCTGCCAATGTTGTCTCAACATTCAAGAAGGCCTGTCACTACATTATCGAGGACGATTCTGAGGATGGCAATGACAGCAATCCAGCCTCTCAGGAAAGCAAGCAAGTGGGGACGGTGCATTTCTTTTCCTTCTTCTCTGGGTTATGTATACTCATTGACAACAAATAGGTGGGCAAACATAACCCGATCTATTATTTCTATGAACCAGTGCTATTGAATTCAGATCGCAAGCCCAGAAATCGTGGTGATAAGCATTTTAAGTGCTACCATGGTAACCGGAAGGTCTTGACCATAACACCAACAATGAAGGGAAGCTTAAATGGTAAGGTCACCCATTTATCTCTGTCATTGTATGAGACTCACTTGCCTCCAGGGCTTATTGGGCATTTGAAGACATGTTCAGCGCCTATGTATTGTATGTTTCTGGCATTGCGAGCCCATTTGGATTCCATGCCCAATGCAGTTATTCTTGAGGATGAGATCAGTATTACAAATGGCTCTAAGAAATTGGACCTGCAGATAGCTGAGGTTTATCTTAAGCAAATGGAATCTGAATCAGAGAATATCATTCAGGCATTTAGAAAGCAATCGGTTGATGCAAAGGTTAGTCCCCTATACATTAACCTTGTGTGCTAGCTAACATGTTTCTAAAAGAGTGAATGGGATCACACTGCATGGAGAATCCAATATTTTAGCTTAAAATATTGAATTCTATAACTATTTATTTTTTCCAATATTTAAGCTAGAATATTAAAAGATTATTTCAAATATTATTTCAATATTCTTGTTTATTGAAAAAAATATTGGAGATTTCCCAAATATTGCAAATATATTGAAAATATTATTTTAATATTTCAGAGTAACATATTGAAAAAATAAATAGTTATAGAATTCAATATTTTAAGCTAAAATATTAGATTCTCCATGCAGTGTCAGGAGAAATTTGAAACACTTCTGGCAGAGTGGATCATTGCATGCAACCAGCTGTTTGAAGAAGTGGATAGGGCTGAATTTCGTAACATGCTGTCGTATGCTCATCACCACTCCCCCAAGGATTTTCACATTTCCCACCGAGATGCCATTCGATGGTAGATTATGAAAATGGGAGAGAACTGTGTTGAAGAAACTCGGCAAATGTTTGAGGTAGCCACTTTTACCTTGCTGTAGCTATGTATTAATGTTCATTGATATTAGGCACTTGAAGGCAAAGTGAGCATCTCCCTCGATGCATGGACATCAAGCAACAACATTGCCTTCTTGGCAATGGTAGCGCATTATGTTACAAATGACAGAAAGCATGGTACACATTGTTCCTTATACTGTAGAGCTTATACTCACCAGTAACAGAGGAGCTACTGATTGATTTCCATGAACTAATTGGGAAGCACACCAGTGAAAACATGGCTGATGCTGTCTGGGAAACCCTTACATTGTATGGGCTGCGAGAGAAGGTACATTCCTGTCTTAACTTCTTGATTGATATTGTTTAACATAAATATAGATCATCACCATGATGTTGGACAATGCATCTAATAATGATACATTCGTCCAGGGTATTGAGTCTTGCTGCTGCAAAGAAGGCATCACATTCGATGTGAGACTCTCCCGTTTGTGATGCATGCCACATATGGTTCATCTTGCTGCTATCAAGGTAAGTTAATATTCAAGCCAGCCATGCTAGTCTCACCAACATTCCACACTTAAGCTCCTGGAGGCTATTGAAGTGGTTAGCAAGAAGACTACAAAAAAGGCTGCTGGTCAGAGCTCCAATTACCAGGATGCTGCAATGGCACCCGTCGATTGCAGCAATGATGCCGAGGCCACTCTTCAAGATGAGCCTGATGATGACAGTGATGAGGGTGGAAATCCTGACTATTCTGTTGGTGACCTTTCTGATGATATCTTCTATTCCATTGATAAGGTATGAGCTTCTGTAGCTCTATCATTAAGCATTGTTTTGATGCCTTATAGTTTCACAAAATTGTCTGTGCTGTCCGTTCCAGCCCCCAGCAGAAGCAAGCTTGGCTTCATGAAGTTAGGATGGCACTTGAAAGTCGGAATGATGGTGTAGACACTGTTGAACAGGTCCTGATGCTCATACTTGATGTAGCCACACGTTGGCCCTCTACACATCAAATGCTGCATATGTATCCAATAGTTCCTTGCTTTAAATGTTGTTCGTAAATCCCTAGGTTGTGCTTTGGATTAATGGGACATCATTGACAGCTATGTGTCCCACATCCATGAATTGCGAGATTTTGAGCTCAGTGATGCTGATTGGCAAGCCATTGAGCTTGTTACTAGGTGGTTGAAGACTTTCCATTCAGCGACTACTCAGATGTCGACAACAAAGTTCTCCATGCTGTCCACTACACATGCTATCTTTCGAGGGCTCCAGGATCATCTCAAACAGGTGCTTCAATCTCTCCCTGATGGCATCTCTCCACGTCTGCGAGATGGCATAATTGCAGCGCATGAGAAGTTGGGTGAGTACTATTATAAGTACAATGAGTCTCCTCTTTATATGTGGGCAGTGCATGAGTTCTCTATAATCATTACTGATCAAGTACATCTTTAATGCACCTCTTCAGTTCTGGATCCATGTATATCTTATGAGGGAATGCGAGATGATTACACTGGTGATCATTTGTTGGCTGATTACCTCGAAGATGCCAAGTGTGACCTCTATGATTATTACAACACTCATTACACTGGTTGAGTGCCTTCTTCCCATCAACCTCCCACTGTGATTTCCCCCACCGCCAGTTTATTCAAGCCTCAAGGTTCTCCACAAAAGGTTGACTTCACATCCAGGTACCAGAAGAAGACTGTCATTGTTGATGAGCTAACAGCTTACTTCAACCTGCCTCAAGAGGACTTTGGTTTTTGCAGTCCTGTCAAATGGTGGTTCAACAAGTGTGGCAAGTTTCTGAATTTGTTCCATCTCACAAGAGATATTCTTTCTATTCCCAGTGTGTTGATTTGCAGATCCTGTAGCCTTTAGATGCCATACTAATAGTATTGCTGTAGGTTCTGCTGTTGCTGTAGAGCATGTTTTCTCTGGTGGTCAGGATACAATCTCTCTCAAACGTGCAAGCTTGAAGGCGGAAACCATATGCATGCTAATGTTGATGAAACATTGTCTCCAGCATGAGTGTGCAGCTATTGGTAAGGCTTTAAATGAGTAACAAGTGTTTGTACTTTAGATAAATGTATTTTATTGATGGTATATACAGTCATATATGGTTGTGAACGGCCATAAAGTATCCGTACCAACACTGAAAGGCATGCAAGTACTGTTTTACAGTACAGTATACAGTGACTTCCATCACCAACTTGGAGTAAGACTTTATGGCCGTATACCATATATGGTACAGTGCACAGCCCTAGACCATGGAGACTACAGATGAAACTCGCAGTGAGGGCAGATCCCAGAATGACAGCAATCAAAGTACCACTGACAGACAGGTTCCGCAGTAAAGAGCCAGTGTTGGTGAGGAATGAAGGACAAATCCGGTAGAGAGAATGCCACTTTGAGAGGAAAGGATATATTTTGTTTAGCGGGACAACAGTTCATAGTTTGAGTGACTACAGTACACATAGCAGGCTTAAATGCATGGAATGGATGTGAATCATGAGAACAATGTTGATTATGTTGTTTGTGAAGATATCACCAGAGAATTGTAAGTGTCCATGGAGCCAGTAGAATGTACTTAGTCCTATTATGTATTCAGGAAAATAGCCCTAAAATTTAGCATCACTTTGAGGCTCAATTATGCAATGATTAGAATAACTTAACCTGGTTTCTTACTGAAGATGAGGTTGAAGCAATGTCATGTCGTGGCAAGTGGAGGACATCATGGTAGTCGAACATTTGAAATCTGGTGATGGTAGTCAAACATTTGAAGTCTGGTGATCACATGATAGCAGGGAAGGAACACAACCTAGATTTTTTTAGCCAACTGAATTTTGTATTTGGTTTACTAGGTTGTATACAGATGGCAATGAATAAGATGCGAAGGTAAATGAGCATGTGATGCAAAGGAATGTATGAATTGTAAGAAAAAAAGTAAACGAGTGGATGCAGCAACAAGGATCAATGGTACATAAGGAGATAGGCACTACCAGCAATCACAACTGAGATGAGATTAACTACAACAGTCCAAGAAGTATTGAGAAAGAGTAACCATGATCTGGACTCAAAGGATCTCCACAGCCCCTGCAGCAAGTGCCTCATTAAACACGGTCCCAGCCACAGCATGAGTTCCATGACAAAAAAAGCAGGTGCGACTGATGCCAGTCACCAGGTTGCTTACATTTTGCCTGCAGAACAGTTAACAGTAGTTTAACATTAGTTTAACATTAGATGAGGTGCCTTACCACCCGTGAAATACACTGACTGACCGACCTTTAGAGACCACATACCAAGGCCCATCAGGGCCTACTGGGGCAGTCAAGGGGTTTAGCTGAGATGGACCAGGACCAGGAGCAGAGACGATGGGAGGGGTGGCAACAGAAGCTTGTGCTGGTTGACTGGCTGGAGCAGATGCTGAATGGACAGGGCAGATGTGATTTAGATAATTAGACAGGTTAGGTGCACTTGGCACTTGAGTAGTGGCAGAGCTCGATTGTCCTCCTGACCTGGGGAATGGAAGCAGGATTCCCATCAGCATTGGGACTGCTGAGGCGGGAACCACATTGGTGTGGGCACAATTGCTACAGTAAATAGAAAACAAGGGCCCAGCTGCAACATCTGCAGAGGCATTGGCATGGATGTCTGGAGCAGGGGGTGCTGTACAAAAACATTAGTGCTTGATCCAATAATGTCAGATTATGCGAACTCACCATCCATTCTCAGAACAGAGATACCAAGGGCCGAGAGGGCTGTGGAGAGTTGTTCGAGGTTGAACTGAGTCATTGCTTGTACTGAGTGATTCAATGAGGATGAGGAATATCTGGGTGATTGAAAGGGATACTTCAATGAGCACTTTATACAACCTAAGAGAGGTGACTGTATATATCCTCGTATGTGACAGTCTGCCTTGTTGTGTTGTCGCTGCTCTGTACAGTCTCATATTCTGCTGCTGTATACAGTCTCGTATTTTTCTGGCTGTATACAGCCTCGCATTTTTCCGGCTATATACAGCCTCGTATTTTGCCGCTGTGTGCTGTCTCATATTTTGCTGCTCAGTACACTGCTGTGTATTGCCATTCTGTGCTTTGACCTGTTGTTGTTGCTATATACTTTATTGTATTATCGCCACAGCCCATTTTTAGGGTTCCCGATATTTGCACTGTTATGCAAAATGGAAAAAAAGTGGCTCTATTTTTTCTTTTGAACCCTAGTCCCGATGTCAAGCAAAATTTGAGATCACACCAAAACTGACTCACCATATGTAAACGCGATACCTGTGGAAGTATTACTGACATTCACAATACAGATTACCTGCCATGGGAAGAGCTCAGACACCCCAAACAAAGAAGGATCCCAAAGTGACAGTGCCCAAGATCGAAGGGACAAAACTCATCCGAGTAAATCAGAAGAAGGAGCCTAAGGAGCCTAAGTGGGACATACTTGCCAATGAGCACCTTCCTAATGATGCATTTTTTGCTGGTGGTACGTGAATATCACTTCTTTGATGAAGAAGCTAAAAGTTTTACCATATAGAGAGCAACTTTTCATACAAGAGCCCAACATGGGAGGGCAACATAGGACATGGAAGATGGGACAACAATGATGCCAAAGATATAGGGAGTATGGGGAATTGATAGACTACACCGACTCAATTCTGCTTTCTGTCCCATTGTCAAGTTGCACACAAAGCGTCATCAGATGAAGGAACAGTGCACACATTCCTTGGAGCAATTCCCAACCTCTTCATGCACCGTTGGCCTCCTGTGCACCAAGGCATGATCATTAATATGACAGAGCATGCCAGGACCATAGATCCACAGCTTATTGGAGTTGTATCTTCTCCTGAGGATGTGCCCTTTCCCTGCATGGAAAGAGGGTTTCTTGATCTTGGCCCAGATTTGTGTCTTGATAGATGTGAGCTCATTGATATAACACTCGAGAAGAGGCTAGAAATGGGTTTAGCACTAGAAGCACAGCGTGCAGTAAGTCTTCAATGGTCTCTATTGTAACGTTTCCTGAACCCCATGTGTACTTTAGCAGGTAAAGCAGTGGTTTCCCAACAACCTGAAAGATAGGAAGGTGAAAGCAAACCTAGGCGTGAAAATGAAGGCTGACTTGAGATACCCTCCCAGCCTACAGCACGTCTATTCACATTTGCTATATGACGTGTGGGGAATTGGCACAAAAGTCACAACAGAGATGGAAAGACTTGGAGTCTCCTGCAATAACATCAATGTTATCAATTGAGTAACAGGCAAGGAGTGGGAGAAGAAGTCAGAAGAAGTCAAGCAGACGATCATCAAGTTACATGAGGAGCAGAAGGCGCTGTCTATGGCAATGAAAGAGTGTTGCATAGATGACATCAAGTTAACAGCTGAACAGAAATCAGCATATGCCTTTGTATCATAAAGATGGGGGCAAATTTCTTACCATTATATAGTGTCATCAAGAGTTTGAGAATTGAGTTCAACCAGATCTTCAAGCTGATCCACAGTGCGACAGGTTGGGGTTTCTTGATCATTGGTGCTGGAATTGATCCTGAGAGTGGTAATCTACAAAGCAGCAGGTGAGTCAACAACATTCTTCATGAGGCACATACCTGACTACATCACAGCTGGGACTATGGAACAGATTTGAAATCCGGCGAGCACTTCTTCGATCACTTCAACAAAGACGCAGTTGCAGGCCTGGTGCCAGGAGGCTTGCCTGGGGATAAACGGAAGGCCACCACATACTTCAGTGCCCCTCTACTGGCTCATATGCGGAATGTGGAACATACATCACATTTGTACTTGATTCTGCTGTGCCGAGGTCTAATTTGTGTGTTAATTTCAATAGTTCAGGTAGAGCTGCTGTCAAAAGATCACAAATCAATGTCGGATTCGGAAGCAATGGATGTTGATCCTTCAACACATGATGTCCCAGACATGAATAATGACATTGTGATGCCAAGCAGTGATGCTGATTTTGCCTTGGAAATTGTTCACCATCCCTCGCCCACTCCAGATGACAATCCCCTTCCTGATTCTTCCTTGAAAGTCGTTTGCCATCTCTCGCCAACTTCAGATGACAATCCACTTCCAGATTTTGTCCCTTCCACCAACGTCTTTCCTCCCTTGCCCACTCCAACTCCCTTTCACAATATTCTTCCTCCTACAAATCTTAGTCTCATCTCCTTTCCTAATCTAGGTGTAACTGAAGCATTGCCAAATCAACCAGCTCCTGAGATAGCCCTGGAATGGGTCGACTTTTCCATGATGTTTACATCTTCTGAAGGGACCCCAGTATACAACAACGATGATATGTTCCTTCCATCACCACAAGGAAGCTCATTCTCTTCCCTTGAACCTGACAGTGTTTCACTCTCACTCAATGCACAAGCACAGTCAAGTGGCAATGGGCTGGACAATGTCATTGACTGGTCAGAACCCCTCATGTGGCAGTGTTACCAAGAACTTTTAGCCAGTTTTTCCGCCCCTAATCCCTCATATCCAGCTGACAGACCACCTCCATTCAACTTGAATATGCATACCATGGAGCCTGCCCCCTTATTTCCATCTCCTGCTGCACCACCATTGCATCCGTTGTTTGGTCCCACTGTCCCACCATCCAATGAAACTGTGTCAGCAAACATGACTGCAACACCTGTGCATCAGAAGCCTACATCAGATGAACTACCTGTCAAAGCTCCTCGTCACAGCCCTTCAGCTCAGCAGATGCCAATATCTGATATTCCCTGGCAGGCCCGGAATCGTAAAGCACCTGGCCCGAGAGAAATTACAACACTTGTGAGCATCAAACCAAGCTCCCCCCCCTGGCAGGTTCAGAGTCTTGCTTCAATGTGGGATTCCGCATTTGGCAAACATTGGGATATCATACTGGAAAAGTGGGATGCCATAGAGACCATACTGATGAAGGACAATTCCTTGGTGTGTTGTTCAAAGTTATTGAAAATTTATCTATCTCATATTAATTGCAACAGGGTAAACTATCAAAAAAACAGCCCAGCGTTCTGAAGAAATGGTTGGATGGAGCACGTTCGTTCAGCGATCCTTTAGTCATTTCCAATATCGATCAATTTGGTGTTGCTATGGTATGGTGGTGGAACTTGCTTCAGCCAAACTGGAGGCAAACCACAGAAGGGATGCTGCTACAAAATTATGCTGGACAATTCACCTGTCTGCACAAAGGGGGCCAGAACAGGATAGTATCTGTGTTATTTGGGCTCTTCCAGTGGAGACGCAATTGTGATGGTCCTTCTGAATGGTCTTTACTGGTGTCCGATGTCAGTAATACATTTGACGCCCTCCTTAGTACCACAGCACCCCCAAAGTGCTGCAGGTAATAGGTGCTTCTTGATCTATCTCCTGTCAACTGAAAATGTATTATATCAGTATATCATTCTTTTAATCATGATGTAAATTTAGATACATCATCATGTGCTACATAGGTAGTCCTGTTTGCTGAATGGGAGTCAGTTCACCACTTGTACAGTAATTAAGTCACCATATGAAATGTTGACTGCTTACAATAATCACCGGCCAGATTATCACAGTCAGGTGATCTCAGCCCGGGGTTCCAGCTAGCAGTTTTCCAAGACTAACCAGATCAAGATAATCAAGGAATTGCATTTTTTTTAAAATTACTGTGGGACTCTGAAGTCCTTTCCTACCGTTGAACACTGAGGCGTTGAATGTTGAGCGTTCGCCGTTGATTGAACGTCATACAAATAAAATGTATGCATGCAAAAATATCGACATCGGCACGGATTGAACTAATGACTAATTCAATGGCGTAACATCAGACAAGCAATCATTCCGTTACATCATAGGACCTGTGTTAATTGAGAATGACTATTTGCATATAACAACGAATAGCAGATATGGTGCAGTTATATTAGCCTCCATGGCGCTCAGTCAGGAAAAGAACACCCATCGATGCAGCAAAAAAAAGGGTCCCAGTCCATCCAGATATGTGAATTTGCCGATCGGGCCAAGATATCTAGGTCAAATTGATTTGTTTCTGGAAATCGGATCTAAGATGTGATCTATAGCGTAGATCTCGATTCTTGCTTCTATAACAGGCAGGTGTCGGGAGGAAGCTTCGTCGCTGTCGTGCTCAATGAGCTCAGGGCGCAGCGATGGGGAACAAACATATGTATTTATGCTGACAAATACATTAGTGTCCGCAAACAGTATGGTGCCTGTTTCTGCCATAATACGAGGATGTATACAGCGTAGAGTCCATGGTAGGTACTGGCAAATGTATATATTGGCTTGCACGACAGCTACCGTGAAAAGTATAGATGGTGGACAGTAAAGGTTGATTTCACAGCTCCAAGCGACCAGGATGACAGCGACAGGAGCGCTGATTCCGCGGCCCGCCGCTGAATGGGCCATCTCTACCCGTGACCTAGAAGAGGGCTCGGAGGTCGGTCGAACGTAGGAATAATGGTGCTTACAAATGCAGACCACACGGCGGTCAGCATGGTTGGTTGTGAGGTCAAAGAGCACCACAAAAACATCGCCTTCACTGGTACATGAAGTAAAATTTGGAAAGTTCGTAGATTTCGTTGACTAGTACAGGATGCAAGATTACTGGGGTTTTCTTTGGACTTTTACGATATGTATTCGTGACTGTGTAGAACCAATGCATTGGTTCCACATATGCCTCGAAGTGTGACTCGCGCATATAGACCGGAAATGATTAATGATTCGCCACCAATTCACCACGAAGGTATTGCGCTCCACCATCAATCGCCAAGCAATTTCCTGAACAGTGTTGCATACCATACCTACGTCCGTCAATATAGCGAGCTCTCGAGTTTCGGCTGCACGTTTATTGGTACACGTGCCCGGTTACCGACAGATGGAAAGGACATAACCTCAGCCTCCGATGATAGATTGAATCAGCTTCACCTCGGTCTTAGTAGTCAGTGGATCACGGTCTATACTTATCTCATCTCACCAGCCACGTCCATACCAGGTAGAAAAATCAACAACAAGCACCAAAGACAACTTCAATATGGACTACATATATCATGCAGAAAAATACGCACACACCCACTATGAGGGCAGGGTAATGGCCCAATCTGATTCTGGCGAGTCATTGAAACCTTAAAAGCTTAACGTCCAAATCGAGACGAGGCAATGACCAATTGCCGTCCGGCATCCGAGTTCGCCTCCTTGATTGAGGCGACGATCTTTCCCAGAGCTTTCTTCAATCGCCATCCCGGACTAACTGAGCCCCCTTCGTTCTTCGTCTTGTCTGGGAACAGTTTATTGTGTTTTCGAAAGCCAGAGATAAATACCTACTGGAAGTTACCGCACCAGTGTAGCGGTACGTAAAGCCTCAAAGACGTGTTTTGGTCACCAGTACGACCTTAACAGACGTCTTCGTGATGCCACATCGTTCTTCTCTTGTCAGTGTGCTCCATACTTGTCGGCATTCATGAAACGCGTAATCCGACTCAATAGAACAAACTTTTTGAGGGCTCCTTTTGTACGTTGCTTCGCTTTTTAATTCAGTGGGCTTTCTTCGATCATCAAGGTATTTACTTCAACCCTGACATTTCTTACTCCTTTAAGTTACATACGCAAGTTGTCCTACCTTGATACAGATACTTGTCTCAACCCGCATGTCAGTAATCACCGCCTATCTCATGCAACAGTGAATGTGAAATACATCGGCTGCGCCCGGGCACATATTTGACCTCGGTCTATACTACTATATAACGAGTTGGACTTGACTATCTGACGACGCAATTTACCTCTTTCATCTGTCTTCGAAGTCCTTACCATGATCGCTGAAACTTCGTGTCCCGAGTCTTTGACAGAACTAACCGGCACGAAGATTGACGACATTTTTCTTAGTCTAGATACACAATTCAACGAGGTATTGACAAATGCATTAACACATGGTAAGAGAATTCAAACTCGCATGAGGATGCAAGGAATTTTAGCCGACTGACCGTTCTTCGAAGGGATACATACCGGAGTAGTCGCCATCACCTTATGGACTATTGGTCTATATCTTTCGCTTTCTTCTAATGCTTACCTATCTGACTGGTACATCTAGCTTCAAGAGATAACTACCAGAATTATAGAAGGCCGCGGCGCATTTTTATCTTTATCATCCTGATGTTGTATCTCTTCGCGACATACAACTTCTACTGCGTATGTTTTTGGGACAAATCTAAACGTATTCAGAACACTCCGATCTTACTGGCTTTGGGGATTGATGCAACTCTGAGCACGGTTCTTGCTGATGCTACTTTGGTATGGGAATCAATTTCTCATGCGGATTTTTACTGATGAATTCCTAGATATGGCGTTGCTGGATCGTCTGGGGTCGAGCATGGTATGTCGTGCTCGTTCCGATTGCTTGCACCACCTTGGCAATAAGTGCGTCCCCAGATTAAAAACCCCATTTGCGATCTGCAAGCACTAATGTAAACCCAGTCAGTAGAGGATTCATAACTTACTATTATTCCTCTTTCGGACTAGTCGAAAATATGTCATCCCGAATCCTATGTGCCGAACAGACTGTCCATTGGGGAGTCCTATATACCTCTCTCATACTATCCACCTTGCTATGGTGCACAATTCTCATTGTTTACCGTATTCTGAGAGTTGGCGGTCTTACTGCAGGGATGCGCGTGCATCACAGGCTCATAGAGATGCTGGTAGAATCCGCCTCTTTCTACTCTGCCGTGATAGTCATCCTGCTAGTGTTTGAAGTCCGTAATGAGGTTGCCGGAGTTTACATCGAAGAGTTTGCAATTGCGACGAGGGTGAGTACGACCAACTTGTTCTACCTTTTTCTCCCAAGTTACTACAACGTCTCTGCTAGGGAATGGTGCCAACAATTCTGGTCGGCCGCATTGCAGCAGGCCATGCGCGCCCAGACGACTCCTGGAGCGAAAACAGCTCCACGTCGTCGCTTCGATTCAGAAATCACTCAAGTTCGGAGACTGACAGCCTTGAAATGGGTACTGGATATGAGTCGGACATATCTCCGTGCATAAGACTCGACTTGGACAATGGTTTGGACTCCTTGGAGGAGAGTACAGAGAGTTAGGACTGGAGGTCGATCTTATGTAGTTGTTAGATGCACTTCTTAGTAGAGACGCCGAATTCTGTAGATTGCATGTCCTACAGAACAATATGTACTTCTAATTCGATAAGAATCACCTACTGATTCGAAACGGTCTTTCGAGTGCGAGATAAATAAGACAAGCAAGCAAGGTAAAAATCCTAACAAATTTTATACGCGGCCAGCGAGGCCTTGAAGCAATTGCCTTGCCTTCTGTCAGTACAAAGAACTGGCGAAAACATAGGATAAATATACCTCCAACAAGTCCAACAAAAGGCACATACCACTCAAAACTTAAAAGTAAGGTAGAAATTACTGCAAATGTCGAGATCAAGGTGTCGCAACTGGCGACATATGTGTCCCAGTAACCATTGAAGCGCATATACAGAGCATAGTAACATGAGATATCCGGGACGAGACAATGTTATACCTAATCATGATTCACGTACCGTTGACGGCGAGTTCGACAAAAATCCAGGTGCATTAGAACATGCATATCTAGCTGGTGAGTACAATGGAGGCCGTTTGAAAGGCCGCTCGTCGTCGATTCTATTCTGCTAGGACGACGCATTCAAACCGGAAAAAGCTCGATACCGAGATAAAGATGTTAGGACCGACTGCAAAGAGTAATTGAAGCACCGAGAAGCTGCCTAAGCAATGGTAGCATATACCGGGACCGACGAAATACGAAGTTCCGAGAGAGGTGACATTTGATCTGACGCTGATCCACATATATCGGGCTTGGTTCCTTCATATTGCCGGGAACATCAACGCGGTCGTTGTGGACTGCATAGTCGAAACCCTAGAAGGAAATCGTATGGCCTCGACCAAAAGTTTGGTATCAAGACCTACAGAATTGCTGTAAGAGAGGATATGTGATAGAGATTGCACGAAAGACGTACCAGGACATTCGTCGAAAAGTCAGTATACATGCTCTTTGAATTCTCGTTAGCGAGGAAAAAACCCATTTTTAGAGACGAGGCAAGAGCGATGCATCTGCGGCAACCAGGTCATTCAATAACGAAATGTCATCGGCAATATTTAGCAAAAAAACATATGATTTCTTTATGAGTGTTCGTAGACAGCGTCCAAGATATGGAGGGGAAATGCGGCGGGAATTAAATACATCAATTTTCAACGGCGTTGAGCGGGATGGACGTCAGGAGGAAGGAAGGCCGTGACTGTGACGGCATACACCTCTTCTCTTCCTTCCACGACAACAGAGCTCACCGCTAGCCAATCTTACCACCTCGAGAATGCTTCAACAAGCGTTAGACAATGATTAATGACCGCTGTTGATGGGGTTGCTGATGGAACACTCAGCTCTTGGAACGAGTACCCGATACCTACCGATAATTGGATATCTTGCTCGCGGTCCCAGTGATATCAAAGGTAGGTCCGGCACCATTATATTTGTTCCACACAACTGAACAAATCAATAGCGACTTCTCATCCACTGCTCGTTTGTCTGAATTTTTCTCCGTTGCTAGCGATATTTTCCGTCTATAAGCGCAGAGGAATCGAACCAACCCAGGCACACAAACCTCAAGCGCAAGGCGAGAGAAGAAGCCCACGATGTTGGAGGAGTCACTTGGTGTGCAGGTTAGTGGCGAGGCAAAGGCAGGGGGGATGAATTTCTTGGCATTGTCATCGTCAACCCGGATGGGCTGACCGATGTCGTATTGTTGTATATGGTATTGGTTGGTTCGTCGCGACTGGTGCCATGATGCTGGGTCTTGTTGTTCTCTTTCTATGCGTGGTCCTAGGAAGCTATCAAAGGTCGGCCCGGCACCCTTATCATTGCAAGGAACTGAATAAAATCATAGGCGGTGCCCGTGGTGGTGAGGCTGAAGCGGCAGATATGGAGGGTTCGGCACTGTCGTCGTCAACCCCGATGGGCGGGCTGACGCTGTATCATTGTATATGGTGTTGGTTAGTTCATCGTGACTGGCGCGATGGTGCCGGATCTCGCTGTTTCTCCTGCTCTGCATGAAGTCCTCCCACTCTTCGCGTTCGTGGTACGGATTTTGGCGCATGTTGTGCCAGAGTATGTTTCGCTCCGCTGTAGCCTTCCTATCGTCATAGCGTGGTTTTCCGAGGGCGATCGATGGGAAGCACCGGTCCCATTCACGAGCATTGAGTGTCGGCGCGTCGACTGGAAGCTCGTGAGAGATATATGGCCTGTCGTTCAGGATTACGAGCAAACATTTATGGGAATTGAAAGGATGCACAGGCGGCGCGTGGCTCTGCACGACAGTAATATTACTCCTCCAGGTGGCCGCTCGGTCGGTGGCGGCTGAATGACCCCTCTGCTACCAATAAGCTCTCCAATTCTCTAATTGAGTTTGGTGCACTTACCGGTGTTTCTCCTTCGTAGGCCGCATCCCTCTCGTTCAGTAAGGATTCCAAAACCTTCAAAGCCCACGGTCGATCTGCGATGTGGCTATCAGTGGTAATCCCTTGGAATACACGATCGTACTCACTAGGGTGTATTTCCAGTCGCGTATCTTGGATACCGTTACCTCCCATTACTCCATTTCGTGAGGTGAGGTTGCATTGGAAGTCGGCAGGTGAGTATTGATTGTCTTGTGGCCGGTGTACTAATTACAAACCATGAGCCCTGAAGATATTGTCATGGGCTTTTCTTTTCTTTTCGGATATATGTGGCAAACCAAAGCAAAAGTACGTCCTTCTTCGTCTCATATCCAGTTCTCAGACTGAGTTATCTCCCTTAGTTCAGCGCGAATAATCTCGTCGTGCAAGTACAACAAAATTATGTGCACGCGAGTTAACTGTTCGACTGGCTCGCCACGGAAAACAATCCGACGTGGGTAGGGCCATCCTATGGGCTAAGATTTTTTCGATCTTTGAACTTCGTTATCTCGCTATCAGCAGGTTAAACAACCCCCGCAACGGACGTAGTGTCTAATCCTGTGGCGCAGTATCAACTTCGCTTCATACATCCACCGCAATGGCAAGGTAGGCGGCCGATATCTTCTAGACCATTTTGATACGTATCTGAACGATATATCAGAGACCTTTAGTGGACTGTGGACTATTTCTCGTCTCGCAAGCCTGCATCTATAACGAGTAGAACTTAGATTTGTAGTCAACAACAAGCAGCACAGGAGACAGCTTGAAGATAGACTGCAAGAAGCGTTGATTTCGAAGACTCCAAAAATAATGGGCAAGTTAACGGAATTTGGTCTGCCGCATTTAGGACAAAAATAGCGGTGATGCCCAAATCGAGAAGTGTGCGCCCCGACTTGGTTCCTGACCAACGATCTTTCCCACCAGTTTCTTCAATCGCCATCCCTGACTAACTGAGCTGCTTTCATTCTTCGTATTTTCGGGAAATAATATGCTGTCTGTACAAAAGCTAGCGAACTTGGTGCCTACTGGAAGTTCGTAAAGCCTGTTTCAGTCACCAGTACTACCTTTACAGGCGTCTTCGCAGTACCATGCTGTTCCTTTCTCTCGTACTCCACGCTTCTTGGTCTTCCTGAACTCATCGTCCAGCTCAGTAGAACGGAATCATGAGATCTCCTTTCGCACAATCTTGCTTCGCCTTTCAATTCAACGGGCTTCTTCATATCAAGGTACTTCCGCCCTGAAGTTTCTTACTCCTCACCCGTGTCAATTGACCTCGATATAGATACTTGTCTCAACCCGCGTGTCAGTTATCACTGCCTACCTCATGCAGAGATTTGATCTCGTGCTGCACTACTATATATTAGTATATAACGAGCTGGACTTGGTGACACGATGTAGCAACTTCCCCGTTTCGTTTGTCTTCAAAGTCCTCCCATGACCGCTGGATCATATCTCAGGAACACAACAGAACGAACCGACACCGAGATTGAAGACATTTTGGTTGGTCTCGATACACAATTCAATGAGGTTATGATCAACGCATTAACACATGGTGAGCGAATTCAAACTCGCATCGTGGCACAGGGAACTTTAGGCAACTGACCTTTTTTCGAAGGGATATATACTGGAGTAGTTGCCGTCACTTTACGGACTATTGGTCTATCCTCTTCGCTTCTACTGATGTTCCTCTTTCTAACTGGTGAATCTAGTCTCAAGAGATAACTACCAGAACTATAGAAGGCCGCGTCTTTTTGTTTTTATTATCCTAGTTTTATATGTCCTGGCGACTTTCAACTTTTACTGTGGATGGGCCCAGAACGTCTCATATTTTTCCATCACTGGGGAGTGCTTTTGGGAGGCGTTCAAATCCAGGCGCGATCAGGGCACTCCAATTCTACTGACCATGGGGATCGATGCGATTCTGAGCACGGTTCTAGCCGATGCTACTTTGGTATGGGGTTCAAGATTTGCTTTCGCGATTCCTTACTCATGAAATCCCAGATATGGCGTTGCTGGATTGTCTGGGGTCGGATATGGCGTGTTGTACTCGTTCCGATTGCTTGCACCACCTTGGCGATAAGTATGCCTCCGCATTCATAGTCTAATTTACGATATGTGAGTACTAATGTATTGAAACCAGTCAGCAGAGGGATCATAACTTATTATTCCTCTTACGGGCCTGTCGAAAATATGTCACCCCGAGCCCTATATCTCGAGAACCTTGTCAACTGGGCCGTCCTATATTCCTCGCTCATATTGGCCACCTTGCTATGGTGCACGATTTTCATTGTTTATCGTATTCTGCGAGTGGGCGGTATTGCTGCAGGGATGCGCGTGTATCACAGACTGGTAGAGATGCTTGTAGAATCTGCATCTCTCTACTCTTCAGTGATAGTCGTCCTGCTAGTGTTTGAAGTTCGTAATGCGGCTACCGGAGCTTACATTGAAGAGTTTGCGATTGCAATGAGGGTAAGTGCATCCAACCCGTTCTGGTTTTTCTTCCCGTGTAATGACTACAACATCTTTGCTAGGGTATTATGCCGACGATTTTGGTCGGCCGCATTGTAGCCGGACATGCGCGCCCAGACGACTCCTTGAGCGAAAATACCGCGACGTCGTCACTTCAATTCAGAAGTTACTCAAGTTCGCAGAGTGACAGTCTTGACATCAGCGTTGGATCTGAGTCGGACCCGTCTCTGCGCATAAAACTCGACTTGGAAAATGGCTTGGAGTACAGTGCACGGAGTTAGGACTGGAGGGCGCTATGCAAGCTTACAACTTGCTGTTCGACGCCTCTTGTAGAGATGCCAAGTCTTTATATTGCGGTGCCGTGAGGAGTAAGACCTGCTTTACTTTGTGGACTCGAAAGAAATGGCCGCGATGGTGAGAGCCTAGAGGAATGTACCCACAAAATGTCTCGACGCTATAATTTGACTATCGTGACGGCCAATTGGCATGCGCGGCTAGTACCCACTGTATATACTTCCCACCTCATTCATAGACCGACCCTCGAGATAGAAATCAAAGGAAAAGTAGCCGTCGAGTAGATTTAGGTGTGGTGCTCCCACATTACCTTTCTGAGCACATGAAAAAAGAATGGACAAGATATCAGATTTATTTTCGAGCAAATCACACATACTCACGAAGGCATGCATGTTCGCTGAGAATGATGTCTCGAGAGGTAGACAAAATACGTTAACGCTGGCTGAAAGAACAATTGAACGAATGATTGACCGAAGCGTTGCCTCAACGATAGTATATTCTTCACTGCTCTATTTTTCTTTGGAGTCTAGCGCATGAGCATCGCATAGGTATTTCGAGCATATTTGAGACCGAGGAGGTATGAGATCTTGGGAGGGACGTCGTTGGATCTCAGCCCGGACTGAGCTTGGTTCCTTGGTATTGTCGTGCCAATCAATACCCTCGTGGTCATTGTCGGGCCTGCGTATAGGCCTTCCCAGGATAGATCTTCCGTATTTCTACCAAAGACGAATTGTCAAGACCTGGAGAAGGCCGGAAGAATGGATAAAAGAGAGAATGCACAACGACGCACAGAGTTTTTCTTTATCGCAAGCTGACAGTAACGTTGCCATCGCCCAGCTACATACTAACATGTTGTATGCCTACCAGCGTAAAAGCGACCAGTAAAGAAGAGACCAAAGGGACGGACAGATCTACAATTTAGAGATCAACAAAGAAGCAACGCTGACTACCGTTCCTTGCTTCCCGACGCCGTAGACAGCGTCCATGCTACTCTGGAACTGCGGTACAGCAGAAGAAGGTAGCTTGAATGTCGAGAAGATTCAAGTATAGGGTGATTCATGGACGTTGAGACAAAGGAAGGCCGGGCCGTGACCATTGTGACGGCATATTGTCATCTCACTTTTCTCTTCCTTCCACCGCAACGGCAAAAATCACTGCTCGTAATTCTTATCACGTCAAGAACGACCTCAACAAGCGCTATCTACGAGGCGCGCCAGTGCTGTTCCAAAATCTCCTTTTCTCTATATCCTAGCGGGGCCGCCTTTCCAACTAGCTCGTTACTAGTATTTGATGAGGTACTGATACTTCTTGTCGCCGCTGACTTAGTTCCAAGTCATAGCTCCGGCGACCATTGCTCAAGCTGCGGTCATAGTATGGTGAACTGATATTACTAGTCAAACGTAATACTGACTCGCTTCGTTCGGAAGGTTGATACCCGAATAGTTATAGCAGATGGAATGGACATAGCCTCCGTCTCCTCTTGCTGTGTTGAATCAGCTTCTCACTTGGCATTCGCAGGGAATTCGGCGTCTATAGTAGACGGTGGATGCCGACGCATATACTTACGAGACACGTCTTGTTGGGCTGTGAAGATCATGCAACCGGCCCCGGGAAAGCGCATACACGTTCATCTCGACAAAATTATATGGGAGCTACTTGACCTTGAGCGCTCAAAAAAATTAAGATGGTGGACTCTAGCCTGGCGAGTCTATACAGAGGTAAGCGTTGATATCCAAATCGAGAAAAGGTTACGTTTCAAGTGCTGCTCGGCATCTTTGTCCTTGGAAACCTTGATCAAACCGATGCTATTTCCTTTCAACCTCTGCTTCTGACCAACGGCGGCTTTGTTTGTCTTTTCGTGATATAGCTGACCCCTGCAATCCATCTGTTTCGAAAACCTGGACTGGTTCAGCACCGTGACCTCGAAGAGGGACTTTCGGTCTACTACCTTTGCAGTCATTGAATCTCCACTATCATGTATAAATGTTCGTTCCTTGCCGGCCTGAGTGCTCCATGCTTCTCCGTCTTCCTGAAACCCATCAGTCAACTCATCAGAACAAAATGTCGAGGTCTTATGATTTTCTGCGCGCTTCGGTTTGAATTCAAGGGACATTCTTGCTTCCATATGAAATAAATAGGGCGCTTATTTCTATCTTGAAGCTTCCTACTGAATTGAATCTTCTCGATTGTTATCAATCCGCACCGTACTGCCTCAGCATATCGGACAGGTCATTACTACTTATCGCCGCCTTAGCTAAAAGTGAAAGCGTACTACATTGACTGCTCCTGATCAGCGCCTGATCACAGGTCCGATCTTTTGCTGTACTTCTTATTGGTGGCTCGGTAACAGGTGGCGATATTCTTCCTCCATTGGTCTTCTGAGTTTCCACCATGATTGCTAGAACATATCCCGGGGCTGATATACCAGAGCTAGCAGATAGCCAGATCAAGGACATTTTCCGCAACCTAGACATGCAATTCAACAATGCAATGATTCGTGCAGGAGGAAATGGTAAGGGAATTCTGATTTACACGAGGAAAGTTCAGTCAACCGATTTTCTGAAGGGATATACACCGGAGTAGTCGCCGTCACGTTGTGGGCCGTTGGTCTATACTTTTCACTTCTTTCTGATGCGAATTTCTGACTGCTATGTCTAGCTTCAAGAAATAACTCCCAGAGTCCTGGAAGGCCGCGGTTTCTTATTTTCATCATCCTGCTTCTGTATCTTCTCGCGATTTTGGGCATTTACAACGGATGGGCGGTGGAAATCGCACGTACTACCCTTCCTAATGGGGAAAGTTTTTGGACAGCGTTCGAGTATAACCCTGGCACTCCGATCTTCTTGGCTCTAGGGATCGATGCAATTCTGAGCACGATTCTTGCAGATGCTACTTTGGCATGGAATTACTCTTTGTTTTTGTGGATTTTATGCTTACGAATGGCTAGATATGGCGGTGTTGGATTGTCTGGGGGCGATCATGGCGCATTGTGCTTGTTCCGATTCTTTGCACCACCTTGGCAGTAGGTTAGTTTTTAATTCATAATTCCAATAATTTTACAACTCATCACCTAAATCTAGTAAGCAGAGGGATCGTAACTTATTACGCCATTTTCGGACCTGGTGTGCCACCCGGAGCACTATTCCTCGAGACTACTGTCAGCTGGTCGGTGCTGTACTCCTCGTTCATATTGGCCACATTACTATGGTGTACGACTCTTATTATCTATCGCATTTGGAGAGTGGGTGGTGCTGCTGGAAGGATACATGTATATCGGAGAGTGATAGAGATGCTTGTAGAATCCGCATCTCTCTACTCTGCTGTGTTAGTCGTTCTGGCAGTGTTCGAAGCTCGTAATGAGTTAGCCGGAAGATACATCAATACTTTGGCGATCATAACAAGAGTACGTCCAACTCGTTTCGACTTTTCCCCTTGTAATGACCACAACATCTCCTCCAGGGAATTGTGCCAACAGTTCTGGTCGGCCGCGTTGCGGCAGGACACGCTCGCCCGGACGAATCCTGGAGCGATAATACCACGGCGTCGTCAATTCGGTTCAGAAATCGTTCAAGTTTGCAGAATGACAGTCAAATGAGTACTGAACCGGGACTTGATAGGTCGTTTCCGAACATACGACTGGACTTAGAAGAGGGCTTGGAGGACGGTACAGAGTTATGAGTGGACGGAGCTGCGCCAACCCTCAGTATACACGATTGTTCCGCACGCATCATCGGAACATCAAATTCCGTAGATTGTAATGTCGTATGAAGAAACGTGGGATTTTCAATTGATATATAGTCAGCTACGGACTACAACAGGTCTGTGGAGCCATGACATGTTGGTCTTCAACCTAGGGATGCGAGAAGCGGTAATGCTTGATTCACCGGTATACAATATTCAATGTCGCTCTCGACCTAGTTCATGATTTGAATCAAGATCTGAATGATCAATTGGGCCCACATGCATCGACAGCTTGAAGTAACGACTTGACCTTTGGGTTATGACCTGAGCAACAAAACGCGCATCATACTCACCCAACTGGCTGCTGAGCAACACAGATTTACACGCTCTCCGATTAAAGGGCTAAGTATATAGTAGCCAGCACGGACACTAGAGGGATGGTCCCTTGATTAGAACGAGGGACCGGGGCAAGAACAACATATGTAATTACTCCACAAAAAATAACAGTTCAGGTTGTCAGTAAGGTAGAAACTACTGGCAAACGCGCCCAGATCAAGGAGTCGCAGCGTAGATACAAGGCACAGTGATACACATGCATTCCAGTGTGTATTAGCATGTATATACGGAGCGCAATAGCATACGGCATCCTGGACGAGATGTCAGTTCGACCTACGAGAATATTATACCGAATCAGGCACCGTCGACGGCTCCCAACCAGTGACAGTATTATGCGGGCCCATTGCCTGCGACAAAAAGGTTTCAGTTATGACCTGCTTCCATGACGGTCTCCATATTATGTTTCCGTCCCCAGGTCCAGGATATGCAAAGAGCAATTGTTCCCGAAGGTATTTCCGAGTTCCGCAGAACACTAGGTGCATCAGAACACGTGTATTCAGCCGCTGAGCACTCGAGATAGCTTAGAGAACTGCTCATCGTTGGCTATGTTCTTCCAGGAAGTCAACTCATCCAGCCTAGAGAAACTGTCTCGATACCTGAATAAATGCGTTAAGACTGACCATAAAGAATGATTGAACGAATGACGCACCAGCAAATCACCTTAATGAGAGTCTCTTCTTCATTGCTTGACTTCGTTCTTGGGATATAGCATATCGCCCAAGGTATTACAAGTATAGATAGCGACGAGGAAAAAAGAAATCCTGAAAGAGGTGTCGTTGTATCTGAGGCCGATCCACATGTACCGAGTTTCGTTCCTTGGCAGACCCTTCAACGCCTTCATGGTCATTGTTGAGTCTGCCTCGTTGCCCGTCCAAGCAGGGCGCCGTCATATCTCGACAAAAAGAATCATCATACCAAGACCGGAAGAAGCTTTAACGGAGGATGAAAGATGGAATCACACAATCGATGCACCCAGTCGTGAATCAGAGATTCAATGACAATATCCTCGAAGCATAGCCAGCATATATGCGCTTTTCATCCTCGTTCAACAGGGCAAAAAAAAACAGCAAAGGAGAAGAAAAAAAAGATGAATCTAGAGAAATTAAGATGTTCTCGCCTGTCAATAATGAAGCGACATTGATATATAGCGGCTAACGTACCGTTAGCTACTCCTCAACGCCGTAGACAGTGTCCAAGCTACTCGTCAAAGGGCGGTGCAGCAGGAAAAGGTAGTGATGTCGAGAGGAATGGGGCTATTCATGGACGGGACGAAGGAAGGCCGTGACTGTGAGGGCATACATTCGTCTCATTTCTTCTCTTCTTCCCACCACGACGACGGGGCTCACTGCCAGTAATCCTTACCGCGTCAAGAATGTCCTCAACAGGCCTTACCTACGAGCTCTGTTGCCGCCGCCGACGGAAAAGGCTGCTCTTGGAGCGAGGACCTGATATATACCGATGACAGGATATTTGCTCGTGGTCCTAGTGATATCAATGGTAGGCCCGGCACCACCAGAGGGATCATAACTTATTGCTCCTCTTTGGACCTGTCGAAAACATGTCACCCCAAGCTGTATATCTCGAGAAGATTGGAGTCAACTGGGCCATCCTATATTCCTCGTCCATATTGGCCACCTTGTTATGGTGCACAATTTCCATTGTTTATCAGATTCTGAGAGTGGGTAGTATTGCTGCAGGAATGTGGCTGCACCACAGGCTGGTAGAGATGCTTGTGGAATCCGCAGCCCTTAGACTCTACTCTGCGGTGGTAGTCGTTCTCTAAGTTCGTAGTGAGGCGGCGGAAATTTACATCGAAGAGTTTGCGATCGCAATGAGTACATCCAACCCGTTCTGGTTTTTCTTCCCATGTCATGACTATAATGCCTCTGCTTAGGAATTGTGCCAACTATTCTGGTCAGCAGCATTGCTACAGGGCATGCGCGTCCGGACGATTCCTGGAACAAAAGTACCGCAACGTCGTTGCTTCAATTTAGAAGTTCCTAAGGTCGCAGAGTGACAGTGTTGACACGAGCCGTGGCTCTGAGTCGGACCTATCTCCGCGCATAACACTTGACTTGGAAAATGGCTTGGAGGACAGTGCAGAGAGTCAGGACTGGAGGACGCTAGTAGCTTGCCAATCGACGTCAAAAGAAATGGTCATGATGGCAGGAGAAATATATCCCATAAGAGATCTCGACACTACAATTTGGCTATCATGAGTCTACACAGTGTATATACTTCCTACCTCATTCTAGATGCAACTGTCGTTGAGGTGAAAATCAGAGAAAAATCACCAATGGGTCGCCGAATAGATTTAGGTGGTCCCGCGTTACTTTTCCGAGTTCACATAGGGAGCTCGGTGACATACAGAATCCTGGACAATATATCAGCTTTATCTGCGGGAAACTTTGGAGCAAATTATTTCTACTCACGAGGGCATGTGTGTTCGCCGGGAACGGTGTCTTGAGAGTTGGACAAACTAGAAATGGAATTACTGGACTTTAATGTGAGATCTCATGAGACCTCGCGAGGTAACAAGAGATCTCGCGCGAGCCCGCGAGGCCTCACGCGATCTTGTGAGGTCCCACGAGATCTCAAGCGATCGTGTGAGGAGACCCATCATCGGCATCACTCGGCTTGATCATTCCGAGGATCTATTACTATATTGGTTTACTGACAAAGCCTTCTTGTCACAGCAGTCACAATGACCCTTCCCGGCCATGCTTCACACTTTCAGACAATATTTGAAAATACATAATATTTTTTGAGCCAATAAAATAAGTATAACCAACTGCCGTGAGCCCGAATGTCACCTCTGTTGGGATGTCAAGTGGCACGCATCACAGTGCAGTCAAATGTCGGGATCTTCGGTTGTCAAGCAGTGCGGTATTGCTCTCCTCCTCAGATTTGCTTGTTACATCATATTGCTTCTATTAGTGTACACGGCATGTAGATAAATAGGTAGACGAATGACGAAGGCCCTCGCCTGTTTGCGAGGGTCCCCTGCTAAATCTGAGTGAACGGCTGGAGAATTACCATTCATTTCAACAACCTCCGTCTGTTTGTAGACCTTCCTGTCTCTCGTCTGACCCTTCAATTGACAGCCTTCCCTTCATTGACTCCCTCCTTCTGCAGTCTCAGACACCCCTTCCTTTCCCTTCCCTCCAGCCTCATCTCCGCATCTCCACATCCCTCCCATCCCATCCCATCTCATCTCAACTCTTGCTCTCCCTGCATCTGCATAGGTCAACGAATCTGTCCGCTAGCCGGACCTTCCACTTGCGCTATTTTTCAGTTTGCACGATTGGGTCAATGGTGATAAAGTAAGGTGGTGTTTTCACTTGCATCAGAGCACATTGCAGTTGGTTAGAGACATGGTTGTTTCAGGTGTGGATGGTCTTGTGTGTTCACTTTTCTGCCAATGATGACCTTCATCAACATTAGCCATTGTCTTGCGAGATCTGACACAGTTGGCAATGTCGAACAGCAAATCCTTGAACCACTAAACAAGTCGTTAGTCCCAAATTATGAGTGGCAAGACAAATGTCAAAGTCAAGCACACCTTCAATGTTCTTTCGCACTTTCACCAACTTGGATGTCGCCCGTACCAGCTGTTGGTCACTCTTTTCCAGATCAAGGTCACCACCACCGAGTTTACCATCTTAGCAGCTTACTGCTTATGCACTTTGTTAGGACTACATCTTGTTATGGAAACTCGGACGATCGAGACGTACTAACTAGCATTTGTATCAAACCTTTGAGAAGGCACAGCACTGACAAAGCCCAAGATCAGTAAAACAATCCGAGTGCCATTTCCTTGACCGAGTATATGGATGGCCGAACATCTAGTCAAAGTAATAGCTCCCCGAGTCCCTGTCGATCCTTGTAAACAAGAACCCTTACCTTAAGTAAACAAGAAACATTCACGGCTATTGATGAACCCTGACAGTGTTGTAGGTATAATGGGCAAGGTCAGAGGTTTCGAACGCACTGGCATACGAGTTAGATCAGCCCAGGTCGAGAGTTTCATGCTATGAATACTGTTACCATATAGACTTTGATTCAAGTGGATAATTACTGATGACCCGTGCATGAAATCCAGCATCAGAAAATGGGATACCGCTGCAAATAGTACATACCGACAGAACATGCTAGGGACTGTACAGTGTAGATCAGCAGAGGTAAACTACACATTGAAGCAACCTCACCAAACTCTGCCAATACCATAGTGGCATAAAAAGGTTCACCCATTGTCAGTGAAAGTTCATATCTATACCAAAAGAAACGCACAATTATGGTAGTAAGTGGAACATCTTTGTTTGTTACTGTAACCGTCCTCAGTTGAGCAAATACTTCATTAAAGTACTGGACGTATGACCCCACACACGCATTGTGAAAAAACTGCCGACATTTCAGCAAAAGTGGAACGGAAGAAGAGACAGGACCAGACTGTTGGACCAAAACCCCATGATGAATCCTTGAAAAGATGGAATCGTCAGGTGGAGGCGACAACCCGAAAGCTCAAGAAACCCACATTAATTAAAACCTCCAACTAGAAATGACCGGTGTCAATCTTGACGTTTTGAAAAATGAGGCAATTTGTACCAAAATGTTCCTGCAAAGCGATCTGGGATAAGTACCGAGTGGCTAGGAAAGAGCGAACAGACAGATCCTTGAATACTCTAGCTCCTTGAAGAACTGGGCGATTTCCTCGGGCAACATTTCTATGTTCTTGATTTAGTTGGTGAGGCACAAATTTTCCGATGAGGGCAGCAAGTTGCAACGGACAAGGCAATTCCACGAGACGAAGTTCGAACGAACACCTCCAAAGAGACAGAAAATGAAAAAAAAAAAATGGGATGTGAATATAGAGACCGCAATGGCCTTGCCCGTAAATTTTGTCAAGGAAAGTTTCACGAAAGTGGTCGCCAAATGCGTCGTACATAAACCAGACTCGTGTTACCAATCACACCTCCTGGTCGGTCACGTCACGTGCAGCAAATTTTTTCCGGGTTCAATGAAATCGTTTGTAACAATGTTGAAACCCTGGATAGTGAAGACACAAGCTGTAACACAATACTGATACCATAGTAGTGTTACAAATTGCTCACGCTCAGCTGGTAACTATCAGTTTGATGAATTCTAAAAAATAAGTCCACTCGACTACTGGGCGAGGCGGGTATAGGCGACGATAGCGGCGGGCATAACATAACCCGTATTTGTGATCCCCAACGTAAATAATGGGGGACGCAAGAGTTCGGTGTGTATACGAGCACTAGTTGGCTTGGGAGGATGGGAACGAGATGGGCAGCATCGGTTGTTCTGGTGGCTGGACAGTCATAGTATTAGATGTATTCGACGTCCTCCATTGGGAGCGTGCAGGACTGAGAGCCTGTTGGTGTATTACAGAAAAGAGAGCAGGGCATCGACGGCCGTTTGACAGCGACGATGGGTTCGTTGGACAAAACGGGCTTCACCACTGCATTCCCCGTGGTATGAAATGGGGGTGCTGAGACCACAATGATGGTGCTGGTGATATAGGGTGTAATACAGGGCACGGATGGTGGACGTAGGGACGAGAGCGAGCGCACAACGATGAAAGTATCGGCGGGATGAATGCACCCCATATTCGTGATGCCCCACCAAAAGAAGGGGAGACACACCGATTTGGGGTGCATGCGTGCTTTGGCTGGTATGGGAGGGGCCGATGTTGGACGGGGAGAGGATGGATAGCGGCGGGCGTTGCGGTGGTCAAGCAGTCATATTTCTGGGTACATTCTGTGCGCCTTCGAGTCTTCCATTGGCACCTAAAAGGGTGTATTAATCGTCATTGTCGTTGGCCGTCGGGATCCCGATGTTGCTCCCGTCCTCTCGCGCGCATCCTGCCGTTGTCCTGCACTTCTCCTGGTTGCTCTCCATCCCTCTCAACCCTTCCTCACACCATACAATAGCCATCCTTCACGGTCGCAGTCGCAACCTCATCGACATCTCCCATCATTGCTGTCGTTGTCTGATACGTCGACGTCATCAGTTTGCGGCCGATACTCCCTCCCCTGCTCGCAGATGGGGGCCGATAGAGAATCCCCAGGGATATTCATGGTCTTGAGAGGGTAGGGATTCTGTGGACAACAGCGATTAGCACCAATGTCGATTTCGAGGGAGCTGGGCTGGTTGGAATAGGGATTGGGGGTGGATTTGCCGCATTGGCGAGCAGCGTTGCAGACTGGAGTTGTCGTCGTTAAGTACAGAGGTGACACCGTCTGTCGTCATGGATTGCACAGGGTATTGCCTCGTCTGAGGGCTTACGCATAGGGGTGCGGAGTGGAAGGGTCACGATCCGGGGCTGTTGAGGCGACCGGATGCGTACAAAGTATCTAAAGAAAAGAGTAAGCATTCAAAAAAATCAGTGTATACCTTTTTATGCCCACGAGAGGACTATCGAGAGCGCCGATGATGTGGTGTCGTGTTCGAAGTGTTGGTAAAAGGCCAGGACAGAGATGGCACAGCCACTCGATCGCTGCTCGGTTAGTCGGGCCGTGGCGAAACTGGCGGATTGAATGACACATTCTATGTAGTCCTCGTCCAGTAATGTTTGTACATGCAGAAATTCTCTACCTCCACTAATAAGCATTTTAGGCTATGTACCTTGCATTTGCGGCACTTTTAAGCATGTTCTGCCTCCATGAAAAGATTGTGGAAAGATTTGGTTTATTATTATTCTGAAACTTATTTAAAAAAACATCGAGGGCCCGGAACTGGGAGAGCCCAAAGTGGGCGTCACCCTCCGGTCACGCTTGGAGCATCTTTATTGCTTAGCTGTCAGGTATGGAGGCACCCACCCTCTTGCAATCTCGCGAGATCTCTTATTCTCTCACGAGATCGCGCGCGTCCTCGCGGGATCCCGTGAGACCGTGCGAGGCCTTGCGCGCCCGTGCGAGACCTCGCATTATTGTCCAGAGATACCCAGTATACAAACGTGTCAATACTAGCTGAAAAAACACTCCAACAAATGATTTACCAGGGCGTCGCCACAACGATGGTATCTTCTTCACTGCTCTATTTTTTCTTGCAATCCAGCACGTCTCATAGGGATAACGAGAGTATATGAGACTGGGAAGGAACAAGGCCCTGTGAATGGCGTCATGGGATCTCAGCCTGGACTGTGCTTGGCTCCTTCGTATTTCCGGGTCCATCGATACCCTCGAGGTCGTCGTCGAGTTTGCATATAGGGCTGCCCAGGAGAAATCCATCGTTTTTCGACAAAAGATACTGAGTCAAGACCTGAAGAAGGCAGTAAGAGAGGAGAAGAGAGAGAATGCACGACGACGCACTGAGTTTTCCTTTATTGTGAGCTAACAGCAACGTCGTCACTGCCCAGTCACATATTTACACTTTAAATTCCTACTAACGTGAAAGCGACCAGTAAAGAAGTGGCCAACGAGACAGATCTACAAGCTGTTCTCGCTGGTCAACGAAGCGACACTGGTATGTAGCGGCAAGCATACCGTTATTTACTCTGCAACGTCGTAGACGACGGCCATGTTACTCTGGGACAGTGGTGCAGCAGAAAAAGATATAATGTCGAGAGGAATGGGGTTAAGCATGGACGAAGGAAGGCCGTACCGTGACGCAGTCCTCTCACTTCTTTCCGGCCCAGCTGTTCCTTATTGGGACCTTGTGCCGGTAACAATACCACCATCAACACCTTTTCGCCACGACGGGAATGGCTGTTCTTGGAGCAGGGACCCAATACCTACCGATGAGAAGATATCTTGCGCATGGTCCTATCGAAAGGTCGATATGACATCTTTGTCACTACTACAAGAAACTGAATAAAATCATAGCTACGAATTCTGCTTCATCGCTTGACATTGCTCGCCCGAATCTTCCTCTGCTGTTCGTAGACAGCTATCAGAGCAAGCCTATCAAACGAGCGAGGGTATCCTGCAGGCAAGACAGGAGTCGGATGCTGCCATGTCGGAAATGCGAATGGATATGTCTGCAGCTGGTGGAAGAGGTTGACTGGCCCATTGATAAAAAGGCTGATAGGCTAGAACGGCGATTTTGATGGGAGATGTATCAAGCGGGAGTTTCCGATTCGGTGGTAGACGATAACTGGGGTGCAGAACTCGGTGGAGAGGTTCGAGAGGGGGAGGTGGTCGTCGTGGGATGGACCTGGAGAAGTAATCGATGAGATGGGCATTTCGGCAAGTATTGAATAACTTACCTGAGCTGCCGTGCGCCACTCAAAGGGGTGTACGGCTATCGAGGTTCCTAACAACATTGTACCATGCCTAGTACTCTTTCGTAATAGACAGCAGTCATCGCCATTCAATCTTCAGTCAACGTTAGAGTGACAATAAAGATGAGAGACTGCGACGCACTGAAATAAGGGAAGCTCCCAATCACGCCGCATTGACAAAAGACTCTCGAAGAGGCCATCCTACGCATGACAGTCAACCTTTAAGGAGACACGTAGATGACTCAGTACGCACGGTACGGGCACATGATCATCGCGACGAACCATCCAAATGCATACTTATGGGTACACTATCAGACTGCCCATTGGGGTCGACGACAGCGATTCTGGGCCATTTGTACTCTAAACACGACCTCCCGCAGTATGCGCCCCAACCATTGCTCTACGCTCCTAGCTCCAAGCTCGTCGCTAGGGTCTCCAGTTGGCTCATCGAAGGGTCGCCGTTCATTCCTTTACTTCGCCTTATGCGCATACATCGTAGCCATCGAGGTGCGTCTACACAAATTCTGTTTTATTACTTTTTAGAATGAGATCGCCGTTCCAAAACTCACCTGAAGATCTCGCAAACTCAAGAACTGAAGGTGCGTTTAGCAAAGTGAGCTTCATGATGCTGCATTCTCTGGCTATATCGGCAGCTCTTCATCAGCGAGCAGGATACGTCGCTGTGGCAGCAATGGTGAGGTGACAGAGGACGCTGTTCCCAACGATGAGCACGGTGATGGTGGAAGGGAAGAAACGGGAACAACGCACCGTTACGTCACAGGCTATTCGAGCTGTCGGCTTCCGTCAGCTTTGAGCCCGGTTGACAATGGACATCCATTTTCCTTCCAAAGGCTGCTTGTATCTCTCTCATACTATCTGACGTACCTGCCTTTCTAACGAGCGCAGCCTTGACCTCTAACAAAGGTGACAGGGAAATATTCATCAAACTCCTAATATCTCCTTGCCCTCCGAACTCAGCGAGGACCAGCGAGGGCTAGGGCACTGCAAAATTTGCGATACATATTTCGTTCTCTAACGCAATCGAATTGCCTAGAAACCTCTGAATTGTAAAGGACACGTACATATGCCGAATGATCTGTATATTCTCGTCGCAGTCTTGTCCTGTCGCGACACAGAATTTGCGTGTTTCCGCGTAAGTACTAGGCGAATGACGCGTGACAGAGATACATGTAGCTATGATGTGCTGAGAAGGTATGCTCTGTATCCTTTATTGCGCTGCTTTCCTCACGATAGCTAGACCCTGATTTCTGGGCACGTAGAATTTTGCGAGCGACCCTTGCGAGCTTGCGTTCCATTGCGAGCCTACATTTGCGTTTGCGTTTGCGAGTGTGACATCATTTGCGAGCGTGACATGATCCTTCGAGATCGAGCCTAAGTTCAACTTTTAGTTATTCTGATGTGTGAAAGTGTTGTAAATACTTCAGCTGTGTGTTGTAGATACACAGACTTTAAGATTCCTTGATCAATGTGAGCACGGCAGTCGGTACAGCCGCAATCACGAACTGATCGGCCATCTAAGAACCCAAATCGGAACGTACTCTCTACTGCCACGTCTTCATCGTTTAATACGTCGCGCTGCTATATCTTTCTTTGTGTTCTGCTACCATACCTCTAGCATACTAGGCCGACCTCAGCTGTTAATAGCTGCCGTACTTGGTTCAGGTAGGGCCGGACTTTGATAAAGAAGAACTCGAGCAATGGCATAGAGCAGAACGGGAGAAGGAAGAGGGAAGGGGACCAGTGCAAAGAGCAACACGCCCAGGACCTACAATGCTGTCAAAGGGCATGCGAAACTTGAAGCGTCAGGCTGTGTCTGAGATCGATGCAGAGCCAGGTGACTTAAGGATTGCTGATCCTAGTGAGGAATGTCTTCCAGAAGCCAAGCGTAGCCATCGCAGATTAAGGGAGGGTAATTGCGACTCGTAGATGATAGAACATATCAGTACGCATTTAGGTCCTATAGAATTGCTAAGTTCTCGTGTTCAGAGAACTCGAGTATATATGCTAGCATTTAGTAATACCACAGCCAAATACAGACACAGATCATGGAGAGAAGACCACAACAAGTGAAGAAACCAGCGATGATACAGTTACTTAGATGTAAACCGGAGGTAAAGCTTGGATAAAGCAAATGTGACAAACATGTCACGCTTGCGAGCAATACTAGAACGCTTGCGAGCAATGCTAGAACGCTAGCGAGACTTGTTAGAACGCTAGCGAGCAATGCTAGAACGCTTGCGAGTTATCTTAGAATGCTTGCGAGCCATGTTAGAAAGCTTGCGTTCAGACTTTCACTAATATTGTGATGGTAGTATGCTGTCAACAGACCACTGGACCATCCTTGGGGACCTCGCGCGCATGTAATTTACTGTCTAGCGAGTCTTAAACTGTTTACTTGATGTTATTATCTATCCGGAACAGTGTTTAAGCCTCGTAAGGATCGAGGAAGTTTTGAGGTAGTCTGGTCAGTAAATTTAGCTCGCATTCATAAGTAATAACACGCATTGATGCGATCATAAACGCATTGATAGGAACGCAAGTGATCGCAAGTAAAACGCAAATGAACGCAAGCTCGCAAGGATCGCTCGCAAAATTCTCCTGGCCCCTGATTTCTTCTGCTCGTGTGCGATTATATGCAAATGTTGTCGCGGATATCTATTTCTTGGACTCCAACACCGAACTATTCTTGTCGTCTCATGATATATACGGAAGGGACCGACCCTTCAGCTTTGACATCCACGGTTCCTTTAGCGAAATCGTCAGTGCTGAGCCTGGGGAGCGGAGACGTCTCGAGCTACCAATGTGAAGAGAACGATGCTGAGGGTCCTTCGACCTTCTTTTGCCACGAAGATGCACCTTGACCAGTCGGAGGAATATGATGGGTTGCGCCACCATTCACAGAACAATATGATATGAAATCGAAGCGTATGCTCCTCTTGTACGTTGATCTTCTCTTGATTTCGGCTTTTTTGGGTTATTCACAATACTGCTCTAGCGCCTTGACGTCTCGACGTTTGCCTGATCTAAGGTCCGGCAAAGGCTGTTCAGGTCACGTAGCCAAATACACCGTTTCTACCATAAGGTGTCATCATATTGCTGTTATCGTTCGTAAGAAACCCGATCAGAAGAAACCAGTTCACAAGGAAAGGATAGCGAGAGCCAACATCTCTTCATGTGCTTTGGTATCAATGACTCCACACTACATTTGATGGGGTACTGTCATTGTCATTGCTGATTGTTTCTGGTCGGCGCTGACTTTGCCCGGGTCGTAGCCCTGACAGGCTGATAACCGAGGCTCAAGCTACGATGATATGCGGCGCCACCTTCAAGATCAATAACCGCCATCCGAGCCCTCATCAATAGATGCAATTCGTAATTCACCTCCCAAGTCGTCAGGAACGATAGCCTGTTCTCTCACGTTCTCACATGCGAGACATGCAGAAGGATTGCCTCCTACAACCCATCTGTTTCAGAGCCTGCCTTCAAAATGCAGTTCTGGACCCGTTCAGCGGCAGTGCCGTAACCTCGGAGAGTGACTTTCGGGACTTCGGTCCACTACCATCAAATCTCCGCTAGTATCATGATGTCCATATGTTCATTCTTCTCATGCCTGAGTACTCCATGCTCCTCAGCCTTCCTGAAACTAATCATCCAACTCATCAGAACAAGAATTCAAAGTTTCATTTTCTACGCGCTTCAGTGTGGGCGTTCTTGCATCAGATGGGGCGCTTACCACGATCTCGAAGTTTCCCACTGAATTGAATATTTCCCATTGATACCAGTCGACACCGTACGCTCGTATCAGACAGGACATTACTGCTTATCACCACCTGGTCCGACGGTGAAGTCGTAATGCATTGGCTGCACCCCGTCATAGATCTAATCTTCTACTGTACTACTTATATAACGAACTGGTTGCTCGGTAAACAAGCGGCCATATCCCCCCTTTGTTTTCTTTTGAGGTCACCTCATTGTCGCTAGAAACTAGGACTGCTATGCCAGAGCTAATCGACAGCGAGATCAAAGCTATTTTTGTTGCACTAGATACGCAATTCAACGTGGTAATACTAAACGCATTGACACATGGTATGTGAAATCAATCTTATACTCGCACACAGGGAGTTCTTTTCAGCCGACTGATTCATTTTGGAAGGGATACACACTGGGGTGGTTGCCATCACCTTGTGGACTGTTGGTTTATATCGTTTACTTCTTTTGATGCTAATCTCCCCTGACCGACACGTCTAGCTTCAAGAAAAGAGGGCGAGAATTATAGACAACTGCAATTCTTTTGCGGTATCATCATCCTTTTGTATCTTTTGGCGACTTTCAACTTTTACTGCCAATGGGCGTTGGACACCTCATATTTTGGTGCTACTGGGAAGAGCTTTGTGGACGCATATCGATCTGCCCGTCCTAGCATTGGGATCTCATTGACTATAGGGATTGACGCAATTCTGAGCACGGTCCTTGCTGATGCTACTTTGGTATGGGATTAAATATTCTTTTTGTGTGAATTCTTGCTTACGAATCTCCAGATATGGCACTGTTGGATTGTATGGAGCCGACCATGGCTCGTTGTGCTCGTTCCGATTGCTTGTATTCTACTAGCAACAGGCACGTCTTTGAACTCCTAAACCCAGTGGTCTATGACTTATTCACATGTAAACATAGCTAGCACAGGGATTGCGACTTATTACACCGCTTTCGGGTCTAAAGTTTTACCACCTCAAGCCTTATACTTCGAGAATGTCGTCAAATGGGCAGTGCTATACTCGTCGCTCATTTTGACCACCTTGCTGTGGTGCACGTTTCTCATTATCTATCGTATTCTGAGCGTGGGCAGAGCTGCTGGAAGGATGCATGTATATCAGAGACTGATAGAGATGCTTGTAGAATCCGCGTCTCTATATTCTGTAGTGATAATTGCTCTACTGGTGTTCCAAGTTCATAATGATGGAGCCGGACAGTACGTCGAAGTATTGGCGATTGCGATAAGAGTATGTCTTCCTTGCTTCTACTTTTCCTTTATCGTGACTACAACGTCTCTTTTAGGCAATCGCGCCTACAATTTTGGTTGGCCGCGTTGTAGCAGGGCATGCGCGTCCAGACGACTCCTGGGGCGCAAGCACCCCGAGGTCGTCGCTTCGATTCAGAAATTATTCAAGTTTGCAGAATGACAGCCAAGTGGGTGCGGGATCCGAATGGGACATATCTTCGCGCGCAAGGCCGGACTTGGAAGAGGGCTTGGAAGGCAGTACACAGAAATAATACTGGACGGTATTGCTCAGACTGGGCGACGTATACGACCTTGGATTCTTTCGCGCCTCGGATTCTGTAACTGGCGTACAGGGAATGCACTTTTAATGATACCGCTCAGCTACGGACTACAAATGGTCTGTCGGGCGATAACCCAGCCAGTTAAAATCCTGATGCTTTTCAAACCGATTAATTTCCATAAGCAAATGGTGCCATTCCGGATATTGGACCTGACGCTGATCCACAGGTACTGTGCTTGGTTCCTTCGTATTACCAGGCTCATCGACGCCTTCGTGGTCATAGTAGACTGCATTACAGAAAGATAAACGGTTTATCGCGGCACGCCGAACATCGATAACATTGGAACAGCTCTTGAGGTAGGAGATGGCCGGCCACCGCTATGATAGCAATGGCGAGGTAATGGAGGACATTGTTACTAGTAGTGAGCTACGATGGTGGTGGAAAGAGAGAAACGGTAGTACCGTTACCCCACAGCCTCTGTTTACCTTCGAGCCCTCGTCCTTCTATCGAATCTATCCCTTTCTCTCTCTATAGATATTCTAGCAGAGTCCGCCTTCGCAGCCAGCGGGAAAGCGCACACACGTTCGTATCGACAAAATAATGAGGGAGCTACTTGACTTTGAGGGCCCAAGACATAAGATGGTAGATTCTGGCCTGATGAGTCGACGAGGCAGATAAGCGTTGATGTCCAAATCGGGACGACGTTACGTGTCGGCATATCTGTTTTTGGATCAAATTTCAAACCTCGCTCAAACCGGTGTTGTTTCCTTCTTTCAACTACTTCTGACTGACGGCGGCTTTCTTCGTCTTATCTAGATATATTTTACTCCCACAATCCATCTGTTTCGAAAGCCTGCCTTTGAGATACAATTATGGACTAGTCTAGCGCCCGTGACCTCCGGGGAAGAGGAACTTTCGGTCTACTATGAAACAGATGGGGCGCTCACTTCCGTCAAGAAATTTCCTACTGAATTGAATATTGTCAATTGATATTTATCAAACCACCTCGTATCGGACAGGTAATTACTACTTATCGGCGTATTACATTGGCCGCGCATCCATCGCAGATTTGATCTTTTTCCTGCACTATATATCACCGCTTTGTGGAAGAGGCAATATTCCCCCCCTCCCCTTCGACATTGGCTTACGTTATGATCGCCGCAGCATATGTCGGCACTGCTACGCCAGTGCTAACCGACGGTCAGATCAAAAACATCTTTATTCACCTAGACACGCAATTCAATCAGGTAATGATACACGCATTCACACATGGTAAAGTAGATTCAATCTATCTGTAGGAGATCGTCTGCTAACCGATCTTTTTCTGAAGGAATTTATACCGGAGTAGTGGGTGTCACCTTGTGGGCCGTCGGTCTTTGTTATTCATTTTATTTTTGACACGCACCTCGCTGACTTGTATGTCTAGCTTCAAGGATATCCTCCCAGAACAACAAACGGCGGTATTTTCTTGAGTTGACCATTCTGCTCTTGTATCTTCTGGGAACCTTCAGCCTCTGCTGCGAGTGGATAACCAATGCCTCAATATTTATCACCAATGGGAAAAACTTTTGGACGGTATACGAATCTAGTATCAACCTCACTCCGAGCCCGATCCTAGAACTGACTGAGGGGATCGGTGCCACTCTGAGCACGGTTCTCGCCGAAGTCACCTTGGCATGGGATTTATTGTTTGTTTTGGAGGAGTGTTTACTGATAAATACCTAGATATGGCGTTGTTGGACTGTTTGGGGTCGGTCGTGGCGCGTTGTGCTCATTCCTATTCTTTGCACCGTTATGGCAACAGGTACCCCCTTGAATCTACGATATTAACAGCTTTTTACCATCGCTAATACGGTGAACTCAGTAAGCAGAGGGATCGTAACTTATCACTCCACTTTTGGACCTACCGACAATATACCACCCCAAGCTTTATACCTCGAGAAGATTGTCAACTGGGCAGTGCTATACTCTTCGCTCATATTGGCCACCTTGCTATGCTGCACGATTCTCATCATTTATCGTATTCTGAGACTGGGCGGTATTTCTGCAGGGATGCGTGTGTATCACAGAGTTGTAGAGGTGCTTATAGAATCCGCATCTCTCTACTCTGCCATAATAGTCGTTCTTCTAGTGTTCGAAGTTCGTAATGAGGGAGCTGGAGCTTACATTGAAGAGTTTGTAATTGCGATGAGAGTAAGTACATCCAATCTGGTTTGTGTCTTTTCTCCGACTACAACGTCTCTGCTAGGGAATTGTGCCAACAATTCTGGTCGGCCGCGTTGCAGCAGGGCATACACGCCCAGATGATACCTGGGACGAAAGTACCACGACGACGTCGCTTCGATTCAGAAGCCACTCAAGTTCACATAATGATGGATGGGACACATCGTCGCGTGCAAGACCGGACTTGGAAGAAGGGACAGAGGGCAGTACACGTTAAGGCTGGACGCATTGCTCAAACTTGGTGACATATGCAATTCCAGATTGATTTATCGGGCCGGGTTTTAGCGGTTGGGGTGTCATGTATAGAAAGGTGCAGTGTTGGTCCACAACAGTCAACTACGGACTACAAAGGGTCTGTCCAGCCCAAGATCGGCAAAGCGAAATAAAAACCCCCAGCGCGTTTCAAATAAATCGTTATGCTCCGTAAGCTGATTTGTGCCCACATGAACCTGTGGGTGAGGACAGTTGGTACCCGTATGGAAACGTAGTCCGGGAGACGACTGACACAATTAAAGTTTAGAATCTTGTAACAGTTCTGCAATGAAACGAGGATCAAGACGAATACCTCGTGTCACGGCTTTGACAGGTCTGTTAGTATGAAGTTCCAGAAATGCGATACGGCAAAAACTCCATGCTTGGCACCCAACCGGCTGCTGAGCAACACCGATCTCTATTTATACGTCCTCTGAGGGGTACTAGGCGCTGGGGCGTCTTGGGATGATTTCTGGATATCCTAGGTATAATTATTGGCTTTTCTTCTAGCCAATGATTCAGTACGATGAAGCGGGGGAAAACCAACATGCATACCCCCCACCAAAGAAAATATTACCACTGAAAAGCATCGTGATCAAGGTGCCGCAGCGTAAATCCAGGGCACGATGACATCTATGTGTTCCAGTCTGTATTGAAGAGCGATGGCATTAAAAATCCTGGACAACATGCCGGGTCTACTTGTAAGGATGTTATACATAATCACGCACTGTTAACAACGAGTTAGGCAAAACTCCAGGTGCATTACAACATGCGTATCCAGCTAGCGAGCACAGGTCCAACGGCCGCCCGTCATCGGTTTGGTTCTTACAGGACGACGACTCACCAAGATCAGAGGAACTGCGAAACCTAGATAAATGTGTTAGGACTGACTGCAAGAAAATTTGAACGAATGACGCACCGAGAAGTCGCTTCAGCAATGGTCGCATATTCCGAGACCGATAAGATATGAAATTCCGAGAAACCTGAAATTGGGTCTGACCGCGCTTATTCACATGCACTGTGTTGGGTTCCTTCGTATTACCAGCCCATCGTCGAGATAAGTTGGAGATAAGCGTTGATCAATGATGCCCAAATCGAGGCGAGGTTACGTGACAACTGCCGTTCGGCACATCTTCAATTTCAAACCTTGATCAAACCGGTGTTGTCCTTCTTCATCTATCTATCTATCTTCAACAACTGCTTCTGACTGACGGTGACTTTCTTTGTCTTATCTTGATGTAATCGACTCCGACAACCCATATGTTTCGAAAGCTTGCTTTTCAAATGCAGTTCTGGACCAGTTTAGCGCCCGTAACCTCGAAGAGGCTATCATGTCCGAATGCTCGTTCTTTTCTTGCCCCAGCGCCCTATGCTTCTCAGCCTTCTTGAAACCCATCATCCAACTCATCAGAACAATATTTCGAGACATCATTTTTTACGCGCTTCAGTCTGAATTGAAGGGGCATACCGCATTCTTGCATCCTTATGAAACAGACGGGGCGCTTACTTCCGTCTTGAATTTTCCTACTGAATTGAATGTCGTCAATTGATATCAATCCGCCGACAGGTCAGTACTACTTATCGCCGCGTGATCCAATAGTGAAGACGTAATACATTGGCTTCGCCTCCATCACAGATTTGATCTTTTGCCGTACTAATTATATAACGAACTGGGGGCTTAGTAACGAGAGGTGATATCCCTCCTTCGTTGGTCTTCTAAGTCACCACAATGATCGTTAAGGCATATCCCGAGGCTGCTATCTCAGAGCTTACCGACAGCCAGATCAAAGATATCTTTGTTCGTCTAGATACACAATTCAGCGAGGTGATGCGGGCACGTAGAATTTTGCGTTTTCCCCTTGCACGCTTGCGTTCCCTTGCGAGTTTCCGTTTGCATTTGCATTTGCGTTCATATGCACGCGTTTGAATAAATTGCATTTGCGTTTCGAGTGTGACATCATTTGCGTGCGTGACATGATCGACTCTCTCAAGTCTTTGATGCCTATCCTCAGTAGACCTGTACATTGTGTGTTGTAAATCCAGTTGCAACACGTAGAAACGTCGATGATAGTCGTGAGCCCGGCAATAGTCAATGGGGATTAGACAACCGTCTGTCACATTTGCGTTCATTTGCGTTCACCTTGTAACGCATGCGTTAGATATTTTTACCATTTGCGTTCGTGCTTAAACACTTGCGAGAAATGTTAGAATGCATGCATATATCATGTCGACGCATGCGTTTGTGATTGAAACACTTGCATTACCTCCATTGGTGCATGCGTTCACATAATTTGACTTGTGTGCAGGCTTCCACTGAATTTCTGATAGTATTGTGGTGCAAACAGATCATCGGACCTTCTGAGGGGACGTCGTAGGTAGGTAAACTATTGTTTATTATGTCTCAAATACTGAACTGGACACTGAAATCTATCCGGAACAGTGTTGAAAACTCTCAAGGATCAAAAAAGCATCGGAAGTAGTCTGGTGCGTATATTTCCCTCGCATTCATATGTACCAACATGCATTGATGATGTCATAAACACATTGATAGGAAACGCAAATGAAACGCAAATAAACGCAAGTGAACGCAAGCGTGCAACTTGAAAACGCAAAATTCTCCTGGCCCAGGTGATGCTTAATACATTAACACATGGTAAGAGAATCTAAATTCACACGAAGGATTTTCAGTCAATCAATCCACTGAAGGCATACATAGTGGAGTAGTATTCATCGCCCTGTGGGCTGTTGGTCTATACTTCTTGCTTCCTTTGATGCTTATTTCTCTGACTGGCATGCCTAGCTTCAAGAAAGAACTGCGAGAATTATGGAAGGCCACGGTTTCTTATTTTTATCATCCTGATTTTGTATGTTCTGGCGACCCTCAACTTTTACCGTGGATGGGAATCGTACATCTCGTTTTTTAACACTATTAACGGGAAACCGTTTTGGGAGGTATACGTATCCAACAGTAGTGGCCCCACTCCGATCCTATTGAGCGGGGGTCTCGATGCAATTATAAGCACGATTCTTGCTGATGCTAGTTTGGCATGGATCTGATCTTCCTTTTTTCGAGTCTATGCTGATGAATTCCTAGGTATGGCGCTGTTGGATTGTCTGGGGTCGGTCATGGCGGGTTGTTGTTATTCCGATTGCTTGCACTACCTTAGCAACAGGTATGTCTTTGAATTTACGAACCTAACGATATACGACTGATCAGCACTATGTAAACAGTCAGTAGAGGGATCGTAGCTCATAACATGACTTTCGGATCTATCGTGCCACCCGGAGCCTCATTCCTCGAGAATATCATCAGCTGGTCTGTGCTATACTCCTCGCTCATATTGGTCACCTTGCTATGGTGCACGATTCTCATTATTTATCGTATTCGGACATTGAGTGGTGGTGTTGCTGCAGGGATGCGTGTATATCGCAGAGTGATAGAGATCCTTGTAGAATCTGCCGCTCTCTACTCCGCCGTGGTAGTCGTTCTGCTAGTGTTCGAAATTCGTAATGAAGCTGTCGTAGTTTACATCCAAGAGTTAGCGATTGCGATAAGAGTATGTCTAACCGGTTTCAACATTTTCCTTCTAATGACCGCAACATCTCTTCTAGGGAATCGTGCCTACGATTATAATCGGCCGCATTGCAGCAGGGCGCGCGCGCCCAGACGACTTCTGGAGTGGAAATACCACGGTGTCGTCACTTCAATTCAGAAATCATTCAAGTTCGCATAATGACAGCCGAGTGAGTGCTGAATCCGAATGGGACACATCTTCGCGCGCAAGGCCGGACTTGGAAGACGGCTTGGAATGAAGTACACAGAGTTAAGACTGGAGGGCATTGCTCAGACTTGGCGACCGCGACGTGTACGAGTTCGGATATTTTTCGCACGTCGGATTTTGTAGACTGGGGTGTAGGGAGATGCACTGTTAACGGTCTACAAACGGTCTGTCGAGCGATAACTCAGCCAGTTCAAATCTTGATGCTTTTCAAAACGATTATTCTCCGTAAGCAAATCTGTGCCTATATGAATCTATAGGCTTAGGCAGTTACTTCCCATACGGAAATATAGTCTGTGAGACAACTGACTCGATCAAAGTAGGGGAAAACTGGGATATATACCCCCACCAAAGAAGGTATAATCGCTGGAAAGCGTCTATATTGGAGCCCATATACGGAGCGCAATAGCATAAGAAATCCTGGACGAGATGTCAGGTCTACTTGCGAGGATGTTATACCTAATCACACACCGTTGACAGCGAGTTCGACAAAAATATAGGTGCATTTGAATCTCGGCTGGTGAGTACAGTGGTGGCCGTTTGAATTGGTGCTCGTCGTCGATCCTGTTCTGCCAGGACAACGTATTCAGACCAGAGAAGCTGTCTCGATACCTAGATAAATATGTTAGGACTGACTGCAAAGAATAATTGAACGAATGACGCACGGCGAAGTTGCTTTAGCAACGGTAGCATATACCGGGACCGACGAGATACAAAATTCCGGACATTGGATCTGACGCTGATCCACACGCACCGATATGTCCTTGGTTCCTTCGTATTATCAGGGCCATCGACATGGTCATTGTGGACTGCATAGTAGAATCTCTAGAAGAAAATCGTCCCGCTTCGACCAAAAGCATCGTGTCAAGACCTAAAGAATGCTTTAAGAGAGGATACGTGATAGAGATTGCAGGAAAGACGCACTAGGTCATTCGCCGAAAAGTCAGTATACGCGCGATTTGAATTCTAGAAAAAAACCCATTATTAGAGATGGGGCGAGAGTGATGGATCTACAGCAGCCAGGATTTTCTTGCCATTCAATAACGAAGTGTCATCGGTAATACGTAGCGAAAAACATACCATTCCTTCATGAGTGCTCTTCATGTCATAGACAGCGTCCAAGGTATGGAGGGGAAACGCAGCGGGAATTACATAAATGCATCAACGGCGTTGAGCGGGATGGACGTCGGGGAAGGAAGGCCGTGACGTGACAGCACCGTCGTCTGACTTCTTCTCTTCCTTCCACGACAACAAAACTCACTGCTAGCAAATCTTACCACCTCGAGAATGCTTCAACAAGCGTTAGACAGTAGACCGGTACCGATGGAACACTCAGCTCTTGGAACGAGTACCCAATACCTACGATAATTGGATGTCTTGCTCGCCTAGTGATATCAAGAGTAGGTCCGGCATCATTATATTTGTTCCACGCAACTGAACAAACGAATAGCGACTTCCTCATTCGCTGCTCGCTTGTCCGAATCTTTCTCCGTTGTTGCTAGCGATATTTCCCGTCTATTAGCGCGAGGGATCGAACCAACGCAGGCATCCAAATCTCAAGTGCAAGGCGAGAGAAGATGCCCACGATGTTGGAGGAATCATTTGGTGTGTCAGTCAGTGGCGAGGCAGAGGCAAGGGGATGAATTGCGTGGCATCGTTGTCGTCAACCCCAATGGGCTGACCGATGTCGTATTGTTGTATTGGTGTTGGTGGGTTCATCGCGACTGGCGCGACGATGCTGGGTATCGTTGTTCCTCTTGCTGTGCATGGTCCTTGGAAGCTATCAAAGGTCGGTCCGACACCCTTATCACTGTAAGGAACTGAATAAAATCATAGGCCATGCCCGTGGTGGTGAGGCTGAAGCGGAGGATACGGAGGGTTCGGCATGTCGTCGTCAACCCCGATGGGTGGGCTGATGCTATATCAATGTATATGGTGTTGGTTAGTTCATCGTGACTGGCGCGATGGTGCCGGATCTCGCTGTTTCTCTTGCTCTGCATGAAGTCCTCCCAGTCTTCGCGTTCGTGGTACGGGTTTTGGCTCATGTTGTGCCAGAGTATGTTTCGCTCTGCTATAGCCTTCCTATCGTCATTGAGTGTCGGCGCGTCGTCTGGAGGCTCGTGAGAGATATATGGCCTGTCGTTCAGGATTGCTAGCAAGCATTTATGGGAATCGAAAGGATGCACAGGCGGCGCGTGGCTCTACGACAGCAATATTACTCCTCCATGTGGCCACTCGGTCTGTGGCAGCTGAATGACCCCTCTGTTACCAATAAGCTCTCCAATTCTCTAATTGAGTTCGGTGCACTTACCGGCATTTCTCTTTCGTAGGCCGCATCCCTCTCGTTCAGCAAAGATTTCAAAACCTTCAAAGCCCACGGTCGATCTGTGATGTGGCTATCAGTGGCAATCCCTTGGAATACACGATCGTACTCACCAGCACGTATTTCCAGTCGCGTATCTCGGATACCGATACCTCCCATTCCTCCATTTAGTGAGGCGAGGTCGTATTGGAAGTCGGCAGGTGAGTATTGATTATCTTGTGGCCGGTGTACTAATGTAGTGTCTGATCCTGTGGCGCAGTATCAACTTCGTTTCATACATCCACCGCAATGGACCAAGGTGGGCGGCAGATATCTTCTAGACCATTTTGATACGTATCTGAACGATATATCAGAGACCTTTATACAGTACGTACCCCCATTGCCTTCGTCTTCAAGCAGTCCATTTTGTTTCCACCAACGTTGCATCTCAAGCATTCCAACAGTGCAAGACCGAAAGTGCAGCGCCTAATGTAATGCTTCGTCAACTGTGACTTGGTCCATCGCTACCGTCGCATCCGTTCTTCTAGTATCGTGTCTACGGCGTCTAGATCTGCCTCTGTGCAGTCCAGTACACAATACAAGCCCATGGATATACAAAACGTTTTGGTGCTCCATCGAAGGAATCACAAATACCGCGTTGTATACCATACACACAGCTATCAATGTGGCAAGCTCTCGAGTCTCGACTGCGCGACTATAGGTACCCGTACAACGTAAGGCCAACAGTGCCTGATTACTGACAGATGGAAAGAACATAACCTCAGCTCCCGTATGATAGATTGAATCAGGTGCTTCCTGGTCTTGGTATCAGCGGACTGTGGACTATTTCTCGTCTTGCAAGCCTCGCATCTATAACGAGTAGAACATTCGATTTGCAGTCAACAACAAGCAGCACAGGAGACAGCTTCAAGATAGGCTGCAAAAAGCGTTGATTTCGAAGACTCCAAAAATGATGGGCAAGTTAACGGAATTTGGTCTGCCGCATTTAGGACAAAAATAGCGGTGATGCCCAAATCGAGAAGAGGCGTCAACTGCGGACCGGTGTGCGCCCCGGCTTGGTTCCTGACCAGCGATCTTTCCCAGAGCTCTCTCCAAGCGCCATCCCTGACTAACTGAGCTGCTTTCATTCTTTTCGGGAAACAATTTGCTGTCTGTACAAAAGCTAGCGAACTTAGTGCCTACTGGAAGTTCGACACCGGCACGTAATGCCTCAAACAGTATGTTTCGGTCACCAGTACTACCTTTACGGGCGTCTCTGCGGTGCCATGCCGTTCTTTCTCGCGTACTCCGTGCTTCTTGGTCTTCCTGAACTCATCATCCAACTCAATAGAATGGAATTTGGAGATCTCCTTTTGCACAATCTTGCTTCGCTTTTCAATTCAACGGGCTTCTTCATATTATCAAGGTACTTCCGCCCTGAAGTTTCTTACTCCTCACCCATGTCAATTGACCTCGATATAGATACTTGTCTCAACACGCATGTCAGTTATCACCGCCTACCTCATGCAGAGATTTGATCTCGTGCTGCACTACTATATATAAGTATATAACGAGCTCGACTTGGTCACACAATGTAGCAACTTCCCCGTTTTGTTTGTCTTCAAAGTCCTCCCATGACCGCTGGATCATATCTCAAGAACACAACAGAACCAACCGACACCGAGATTGAAGACATTTTGGTTGGTCTCGATACACAATTCAATGAAGTTATGATTAACGTATTAACGCATGGTGAGCGAATTCAAACTCGCATGGGGGGGCAGGGAACTTTAGGCAACTGACCTTTTTTCGAAGGGATATACACTGGAGTAATTGCCGTCACTTTACGGACTATTGGTCCATCCTCTTCGCTTCTACTGATGTTCCTCTTTCTAACTGGTAAATCTAGTCTCAAGAGATAACTATCAGAACTATAGAAGGCCGCGTCTTTTTGTTTTTATTATCCTAGTTTTATATGTCCTAGCGACTTTCAACTTTTACTGTGGATGGGCTCAGAACGTCTCATACTTTTCCGTCACTGGGGAGTGCTTTTGGGAGGCGTTCAAATCCAGGCGCGATCAGGGCACTCCAATTCTACTGACCATGGGGATCGATGCAATCCTGAGCACGGTTCTAGCCGATGCTACTTTGGTACGGGTTTCATGATTTGCTTTCACGGTTTCCTTACTCGTGAAGTCCCAGATATAGCGTTGCTGGATTGTCTAGGGTCGGACATGGCGCGTTGTACTTGTTCCGATTGCTTGCACCACCTTGGCGATAAGTATGCCTCCGCGTCTATAGTCTAATTTACGATCTGTGAGTACTAACGTATTGAACCCAGTCAGCAGAGGGATCATAACTTATTATTCCTCTTACGGGCCTGTCGAGAATATGTCACCCCGAGCCCTATATCTCGAGAACCTTGTCAACTGGGCCATCCTATATTCCTCGCTCATATTGGCCACCTTGCTATGGTGCACAATTTTCATTGTTCATCGTATTCTGCGAGTGGGCGGTATTGCTGCAGGGATGCGCGTGTATCACAGACTGGTAGAGATGCTTGTAGAATCTGCATCTTTCTACTCTTCAGTGATAGTCGTCCTGCTAGTGTTTGAAGTTCGTAATGCGGCTACCGGAGCTTACATAGAAGAGTTTGCGATTGCAATGAGGGTAAGTGCATCCAACCCGTTCTGGTTTTTCTTCCTGTGTAATGATTACAACGTCTTTGCTAGGGTATTATGCTGATGATTCTGGTCGGCCGCATTGCAGCCGGACATGCGCGCCCAGACGACTCCTTGAGCGAAAATACCGCGACGTCGTCACTTCAATCCAGAAGTTACTCAAATTCGCAGAGCGACAATCTTGACACGAGTGTTGGATCTGAGTCGGACCCGTCTCTGCGCATAAAACTCGACTTGGAAAATGGCTTGGAGTACAGTGCACGGAGTTAGGACTGGAGGGCGCTATGCAAGCTTACAACTTGCTGTTCGACGGCTCTTGTAGAGACTCCAATTCTCTAGATTGCCATGTCATGAGGAGTAAGACCAGCTTTACTTTGTGGACTCGAAAGAAATGGCCGCGATGGAGAGGAATGTCCCATAAAATGTCTCGACGCTACAATTTGATTATCGTGACGGTCAATTGGCAAACACCATGCGCGGCTACCAACTGTATATACTTCCCACCTCATCCATAGACCGGCCCTCAAGATAGAAATCAAAGGAAAAGTAGTCGTCGAGTAGATTTAGGTGTAGTGCTCCCACATTACCTTTCTGAGCACATGAAAAAAGAATGGACAAGATATCAGATTTACTTGAGAGCAAATCACACATACTCACGAAGGCATGCATGTTCGCCGAGAATGGTGTCTCGAGAGCTGGACAAAATACGTCAACGGCGCTCAATGCTGGCTGAAAGAACAATTGAACAAATGATTGACCGAAGCGTTGCCTCAACGATGGTATATTCTTCACTGCTTATGTTTCTTTGGAGTCTAGCGCATGAGAATTGCATAGGTATTACGAGCATATTTGAGACCGAAGAGGTATGAGATCCTGGGAGGGACATCGTTGGATCTCAGCCTGGACTGAGCTTGGTTCCTTGGTATTGTCGTGCCCATCGATACCCTCGTGGTTATTGTCGGGCCTGCGTATAGGCCTTCCCATGATATATCTTCCGTACTTCTACCGAAGACGAATTGTCAAGACCTGAAGCCTAAGGTGGATAAAAGAGAGAATGCACAACGACGCACAGTGTTTTTCTTTATCGCAAGCTGACAGCAACGTTCACCTTGCCATCACCCAGTTACATACTAACATGTCGTATGCCCACCTGCGTAAAAGTGATCAGTAAAGAAGAGATCAAAGGGACGGACGGATCTACAATTTGTCCTTGCCGGTCAACAAAGAAGCAACGCTGGCTACCGTACCTTGCTTCTCGACGCCGTAGACAGCGTCTATGCTACTCTGGAACGGGGTGCAGCATAAAAAGGTACTTTGAATGCCGAGAAGATTCAAGAATAAGTGATTCATGGTGGTGGTGGTGGTGGGGAAGGCCGGGCCGTGACTATGATGGCATATCGTCATCTCACTTTTTCTCTTCCTTCCACCACAACGACAAGAATCACTGCTCGCAATTCTGATCACGTCGAGAACAATCAACGAGTGTTACCTATGAGGCGCACTGATGCTGCTCCAAAATCTCCTTTTCTCTATATCCTAGTGGGGCTGCCTTTCCCACTAGCTCGTTAGTATTTGATGGGGTACTGATACTTCTTGTCACCGCTGACTTATTTCCCAGTCATAGCTCCGACGACCATTGCTCAAGCTGTGATCATAGTGTTGTGAACTGATATTACTAGTCAAACGTAATACTGAGCTTCGTTCGGAAGGTTGATACCCGAATGGCAGATGGAATGGACATAGCCTCCGTCTCCTCTTGCTGTGTTGAATCAGCTTCTCACTCGCAATGAATTCAGCGTCTATAGTTGACAGTGGATGCCAACGCATATACTTACGAGACACGCCTTGTTGGGCTGTGAAGATCATGCAACCGGCCCCGGGAACGCGCATACACGTTCATCTCGACAAAATAATATGGGAGCTACTTGACTTTGAGCGCTCAAAAGAATTACGATGGTGGACTCTGGCCAGGCGAGTCAATACAGAGATAAGCGTTGATATCCATCCAAATCGAGAAGACGTTACGTTTCAAGTGCTGCTCGGCATCTTTGTCCTTGGAAACCTTGATCAAACCGATGCTATTTCCTTTCAACCACTGCTTCTGACCAACGGTGGCTTTCTTTGTCTTTTCGTGATATAGCCGACCCCTGCAATCCATCTGTTTCGAAAACCTGGACTGGTTCAGCATCGTGACCTCGAAGAGGGACTTTCGGTCTACCAACTTTGCGGCCATCGAATCTCCACTATCATGTCTAAATGTTCGTTCTTTGCCGGCCTGAGTGCTCCATCCTTCTCAGCCTTCCTGAAACCCATCATCCAACTCATCGGAACAAAATTCGAGGTCTCATGATTTTCTACAGGCTTCAGTTTGAATTCAAGGGACTTGCTTGCTTCCTTTATGAAATAGATGGGGTGCTCATTTCCATCTTGATGCTTCTTACTGAATTGAATCTTCTCGATTGATATCAGTCTGCACCGTACTGCTTCATATCGGACAGGTTATTATTACTTATCACCGCCTCATCACAGATTTGATCTTTTGCTGTAATACTACTGCTTATATAACGAAATGGTGGGTCGGTAACAAGAGACAATATCTTTCCTCTTTTGGTCTTCTGAGTCACCACCATGATCGCTCGAACATATCCCTGGACCAATATACCAAACCTAACGGATGGTCAGATCAAGGACATTCTCCGCAATCTGGACATGCAATTCAATGTTGCGATGATTCGTGCAGGAGGACATGGTAAGAGAATTAAAATATACACGAGAGAAGTTCAGTCAACCAAACCAATTTTCTGAAGGGATATACACAGGAGTAGTCGCCGTCACACTATGGGCTGTTGGTCTATACTTTTCATTTCTTTCTGATGCTCATCCGAGTCTCTGACTACTATCTCTAGCTTCAAGAAATAATTTTCAGAGTCCTGGAAGGCCGCATTTTCTTATTCTTATCATCCTGCTTTTGTATATTCTCGCGATGTTCAACCTTTACGAAGGATGGGCAGTGGAAATCGCCTATACTACCCTTCCTAATGGGGAAAGCTTCTGGATGGCATTCGAGTATAATCCTGGCACTCCGTTCTTCTTGGCTCTAGGGATCGATGCAATGCTCAGTGCGATTCTTGCTGATGCTGCTTTGGCATGGAATTCAATCTTTGATTTTGTGGATTTCTTGCTTATGAATGGCTAGATATGGCGGTGTTGGATTGTCTGGGGGCGATCATGGCGCATTGTGCTCGTTCCGATTCTTTGCGCTACCTTGGCAGCAGGTGGGTTTTTAATTCATAATCTCGATAATTTTACAACTCGTCAGCTAATGTAAACCCAGTAAGCAGATCGATCGTAGCTTATTACTCCACTTTCACACCTGGCGAAAGTAAGTCACCATTAGCCCTATTCTTCGAAAACATTGTCAGCTGGTCGGTGCTATACTCCTCGCTCATATTGGCCACATTACTATGGTGTACGACTCTCATCATCTATCGTATTTTGAGAGTGGGTTGCCCTGCTGGAAGGATACATGTATATCAGAGAGTTATAGAGATGCTTGTAGAATCTGCATCTTTGTACTCTGCTGTGTTAGTTGTTCTTGTGGTGTTAGAAACTCGTAATGAGTTGACTGCAAGTTACTTTGAAGAATTGGCGAGCGCAATAAGAGTATGTCTAACCTGTTTTGTCTGTTCCCCTTGTAATGACTACAATGTCTCCTCCAGGGAATTGTGCCAACAATTCTGGTCGGCCGTGTTGCGGCAGGGCACGCTCGCCCAGATGATTCCTGGAGCGATAATACCACGGCATCGTCAATTCGGTTCAGAAATCATTCAAGTTTGCAGAATGACAGCCAAATGAGTGCTGAATGAGGATGAGATACATCGTTCCCGAACATACAACCTGACTTAGAAGAGGGCTTAGAGGACAGTACAGAGTTACAAGTGGAGGGAGCTGCGCCATCTTTCAGTGCATACAATTATTCTGCACATATTGCTGGGTCCTCGAATTCCGTAGATTGTAGTGTCGTATGATGAAATGCAGGATTTTCAATTGATAAATAGTCATCTACGGACTACACCAGATAAAACCGCCGACAATATTTAAACTGATTATGAACTTGTATGCCCACATGAACCTATGAGTCAAGATTGTTAGTTCCCATAGGGTGAGGCTCTCAGACGACTGATTAAACCAAGGCCGATGCATTTGAACCAGCTCTGCAGTGTAAACTTAGCCAAAGTGGGCCGCTGAGAGCACGGCAGGGACGAGTCCAAAGGCCTTGTGAAGGCCCATGGCCCATCCAGTACTTTTAAAAATGTGTATTGGGAAATAGTTCACTTGGTGGATAACAAATCTCCACATGCACATTTGGCTTAAATGCATGAAAGGCAGCTGAGGAGCATGTCAGGGAGCTGCTGTTAAAGTGGAAGATGCCAGTGTATGTTCTGCATGTCTGGAGGTACTGCTGTTAATGATATCGATGAGATGTTGAGAAAGGCTAATACCTCAGTGCATCCTTCCTTGGATATAGTTGCATCTCATCTCCATGGCCATTGACCTCCAGGTGACAGCAGTCGAGAATGATGGTCTGCCAGTGCACCTGATCAGATACAATGCATAATAGATACAAGTCGAACCTTACAATGTTGTCTGGCTTTTTTCCTGCAAGGTCTGCGAGAAGATGAGAGCTTCATATCTAGTACACCTTGATCTCATTCAGAGTTGTCTGACCCACTCATGATAAAGTTGTGTGGAGCCTGCATTTATATCTTCCCATTGGCGCTGGCCCATCCTGATGATGCATTCGTCTCAGCTCCATGTCCTGTGTAGAAGATGAGAATGGGGTCATCCTTCTTGATTGCTGGATTGTTCCCAAAATCTTTAATTGCTGCCTCAATAGTTAACCTGGTGGCTTTCTCATTGCAAATATTCTTGATTTGACCTTGGAACATGAAGAATCTCTTGTAGGAATTTGTTGATAGCATCAGCATCGGCCACAGCACCACTCAGATCTCTGATCCTGTTCGAAACTTCAATGAAAGGTAATTGTTGATGCTGATGACTAACACAAATAGAGGTGGAGGAGGACTAACCATCACTTAATCAACATCATACTCCAGGGCATGAAAACAGATACTGACTGTCCAATGGTATTTGATCGTTGAGGACTGTGAAGTCCAGGGTTATAACATTTTCTTTGTATGTACTTTGGGGGATTGACATATGATGGAGAAGCTGGCTCTTCTGGACTGCAAGGCTCGAGTCAGTGAATTGATCCTCATTCACACAGTGATTCCTTACATTGGAGAAGGAGGGGAGCGGTGATCCAAACAGCAGAGATTCAATAGGAACTGTCAACAGAATTGAAATGCCTCAGACCACCACAGAACATTGAACATAGTGCTGAATGTGACATTGAGCCAGTTGAAAACCATGCAGATGAAAGACAGAAATGCGGGAGGGATGCTGATGAGTAGGATCGTACATGCAAGCTGGACCTTAGGGCAAAGAAGCACAACACTATACAGCGTCTCTGATGTATTTCCGCATTCTGGTTTGCTGAATGATCAAACAGGATGTTTACAAGGAAGGCAAATGGTTGAAGTGAGCAGACCTGTGAAATCGTGGAGCAAAAGCATTGGTGAGGCCTGGTAGTTTCGTGTTTACCCACAGGAATTGATCGGCTTCGAGATGTCAAGGTGGAACATGGGAATCAGAGCAGGATAGAATATCATTTCAAGCTGTCAATAAGATTTCAGACCTCTGGATAGACCCTTGAGCTCACTGACAGTCCAATACATGATGCACCTCAGATGAGATTTTCTCTCCATCATTGATACGAAGGCCGCTGAGTGTATTGTGCACTATCACAATGAGGATGGCACTGCCATCCATATTGAGTGCCACTCCATCACAAGGTCACCTCACTCAAACCGCATGCCACTACAAAGGATGGTGATAACAACCCATCTACAAAATTCTGATGATGTTCTGTTGCAAAAGTTAAGGCATTATGGCAAAGAAGCCTCAAAAGGCTCTCTCACCTTGAATTTCTTTCAGGATACGGTGCTCTGTTCCAATTTGTACATCATAGCCTAGACCTTGAGGTAGTTGTGACAAAGTTTTACCATGATGGTTTGATCTTGTAGCAGTCAAAAACAAATAACCGAGGTCAATTGCCAGGCCAAAAACAGAAAGAGGTGTGGTATCAACAATATGTGATTGAAACATGAGCATGAGGGCTGTGCATTGATCATTTCCACCAGCTGATGACAATGAGCAAGACATGGGGAAAGGTAAAAGCAGAACACCAGAGGATGTGCTTCTCATTGATCGTCATGAGCTCCTGCCTTCATCATTGTGAGAGGTGGTGAGAGACTTGACAAATCTCAGAACTTGATGGCGACCATGTCCTCAATGCTTCATTAACATTGATGTGTGTAGGTATTCTGGTGTCTGCCTGGTGGATAGAGATACAAGAGATGGTTGCACAGCCACCAGTTACATGAATCAGTAACCTGAGGATCCTTTCAAAGACGTAACAAGGGATTAGTGTCTCATTTAGATTCCAGCAAGCATTCCATAAGATTGACAAAGCAGAAAGTTAATGACAAGCGATACCGACTTGGGCCCATTGGAGATTTGTGGTCCAATGAAAATATCTGGGTCGGCAAGAGAGATTTACATCTCCATTGAGAGGAAGATTTATGCCGCTACTGCAAGTAAAGAAATATCAGGAGAGAATAAACATTTTTTAAGTTAATAGTACAGTCGTATGTGATACTAGTTTAGAGGGGGATTCCTTCAATGACCCACTGAACAATAGCATCAACAACCAATCCAGCCAGGATGAGATTCCCAATGGTGGGTATGTGCAAGAAAAACTTCATACACTGCTTCAGCTTGTCGATATCCATCATAATGAGCTCCTTCAAAAGCACAAATGCTGAAAGCACCATGGAAGCATAATAAGCAAATCCCTGCTTGTTGAGGTACTAACCGACCCATGACATCAAGGCTGTGAACCCTACAGTGGTAGCGGAGCAGATCTGGATCTTGTGTCTGTCACACAGAATGGTGAGGGACTTCATGCCAATCTTCACATCATCCACCTTGTCCTGGTGCTGATACATAGTCTCATATGTGATTGTCCACATCGTCGCACCGAGGTAGGCAGCAGTGAGGGTGTGATAGGAGATTACACCATCAGGTGTGAGATCAGCCCATCCCATGTAGATACCGATGTTGAACATCAAGCCCTGAGAGTGAAGGTTAGAACCAAGAATTTAATATGTATTATGAATCTACTCACCAAAGGGATGGGTGCAAGGTACATCCAGCACTTGCAAGTGGGGTACAGCATGTACAATGGCCACACATACATGGAAATATGCAGGCTGTACAGATGACCAGATGCACAGAGGTGAGGGAAATTTGTGGTCTGGGACCGGTGGTGGGGACAATGATGGTATCGGGTGGTGGTGGCAATGGCAGGGCCATCAGTGCTTGCATAGCCATTCTCTTGGTGTCATTTGACATGTCCATGGGAGGGTATTTGAGGCACAAAGGGACGTTGCTGTCACTGCGGTCATTGGACATTGGTGGCTCGATCTTCACCCCACTCTCCCACTCATACCCTTCCCCCCCGATTGCACATCCCGCTTTCCTCCTCCCTGTCCCATAGTCATTCCCCACCCTCTTTCCTACCTCTCTGTCATCCTTGGACTGTCCCTGCCATTCCTGTCATTGTCGTCGTCCTATTCATTATCATCGTCCCAGTTGCTATTCCCTTCCCATACCTGCACATGGCACCCGATGTTGGATCCTCAAGTGTGTTTGTGGTTCTTGGTATGTGTGAATTCACCAAGCATAGGTGATTGACCCTGATATCAATGCAGGGGGTGCTGTGCAGGGAATGGGAGGATGGCACTGGTTTTTGGGGTAACAGATGACAGGAAAAGTCATGGTCATTGTCCTAGTCAATGTCCTACGCTGCAGTAGTGTTGTGCAGGCACACACAGTGTTGCCTTGTGTGAGGGCTTACATGCGAGAGTAGAGGTAAAATAGTTGCTGTCTGGGGCTCTCAGGGCCTCCAGATGAGCCAAAGGTATCTAAAATATAATAATAAGTATTGAAATCAATAAAACATACATATCCCAAGCTGATTGGTGCACAATGCTGATGAGGGAGTGGAAGGAACAGATCAAGCATTGTGAATAGCGGGCCTATGATTTAGTTGCTGTTGTCATAAAAGGGTAATTGTTTGTCTCTATTGAATTCAGATGTCATTCTTAAAATTACGGGTCCAGGCCAAGAAATCTGCTGTAAAAGAACAAATCCTTGTAAACTTGGACTCATAACAAGATAAATAGTATTGAGAGGTGTACATTCATTGGGTCCACACTTCTGCTTCAGTAAGTCACCAAACAGATGTGTGACATGTCGGTCTTCAACTAGGGATGCAAAAAGCGGTAATGCTTGATTCACCAGCACACAATATTCAATGTTGCTCTTGACCTGGTTCATGATTTGAGTCAAGATCTGAATGATTGCCTGGGCTGCCAAGCAACACTGATTTACACACTCTCCGATGAAAGGCTTAGGCATATAGCAGCCAACAAAGGGATTCCTGGACACTAGAGGCATGGTTCCTTGATCAGAACAAGGGACTGGAGCAAAAACAAGATACCTATTTCACCAAACATTACAGCTCAGGTCACCAGTAAGATACATAGAAGCCACTGGCAAAAGCATCCATATCAAGAAGTCACTGTAAATACAAGGCACAGTGACATATATGCATTCCAGTGTATATTAGAGTGCATATATGTAGCACAATAGCATATGGCATCCCAGACAAGATTGACTTGTGAGAATATTATACCGAATCATAAGCACTGTCAATGGCGAGTTCTGCAGAACACCAGGTGCATCAGAACATGCATATCCAGCTGTCAAGTACTCAAGACAGCCTGTAGAGCCGCTCATTGTTGGCTATGTTCTTTCAGGAAGCCAATTCATGCAGACAAGAAAAACTATCCTCGATACCTTAATAGATGTGTCAAGACCGGCAATAAAGAACCACTGAACAAATGACACACCAGAAAGTTGCCTTAATGAGGCTCTCTTCTTCATTGCTTGACTTTGTTCTCAGGATCTAGCACATCGCACAAGGTATTGAAAGTATAGATAGTGATGAGGAAAAAAGAAATCCTGAAAGAGGTGTCGCTGTGATCCACATGCACCAAGCTTCGTTCCTTGCCAGGCCCTTCAACACCTTCACAGTCATTGCCAAGTCTGCCTCATTGCCTGTCCAGCAGGGAGCCATCATATTTCGACAAAACATCATACTAAGACCTGAAGAAGCTTTAATGGGGGATCAAAGATGGAATTGCACAATCAATGCACCCAGTCATGAATCAGAGATTCAATGACAATATCTTTGAAGTGCAGTCAGCATATATGCACTTTTCATCCTCATTAGGCTAAACAAAACCAGTAAAGGAGAAGCAAAAAACATGAATCTAGAGAAATTAGGATGTTCTTGCCTGTCAATCAATAATGAAGCGATATTGATATATAGTGGCAAACATACCATAAGTTTCTCCTCAATGCTGTAGACTGTGTTGAAACTACTCGTGAAAGGGCGGTGCAGGCTACACCTGAAAAAGGTAGTAATGACAAGAGGAATGGGGCTATTCATGGACGGGATGAAGAAAGGCCATGACTGTGATGGCATACATTTGTCTCATTTCTTCTCTTCCTCCCACCATGATGATGGTGCTCACTCCCAGTATTTCTTATCACATCAAGAATGTCCTCAACAATTGTTACATTACCTATGAGGCCCTGATATATACCGATGACAGGATATTTGCTCATGGTCCTAGTGATATCAAAGGTAGGCCTGGCACCACCAGAGGGATCATAGCTTATTGCTCCTCTTTTGGACCTGTTGAAACATGGCACCCCAAGCTATATATCTCAAGAAGATTGGAGTCAACTGAGCTGTCCTATATTCCTCATCTGAATTGGCCACCTTGCTATGGTGCTCAATTTTCATTGTTTATTGTATTCTGAGAGTGGGCGGTATTGCCGCAGGAATGTGCATGCACCACTGGCTGGTAGAGATGCTTGTAGAATCTGCAGCCCTCTACTCTGCAGTGATAGTCATTCCCAAAGTTTGTAGTGAGGCAGTGGAAATTACACCCAAGAAGTTGTGATCATGATGAGAGTAAGCACATCCAACCCATTCTGACTTTTCTTCCCATGTCATGACTATAATGCCTCTGCTAGGGAGTTGCACCAACTATTCTGGTTTGCTGCAAAGTTGCTTCAGGGCATGCGTGCGCAGATGACTCATGGAGAAAGTATCATGATGTTGCCGCTTCAATTTAGAAGTTCTTTGACTTTGCAGAGTGACAGTGTTGACATGAGCCATAGCTCTGAGTCTGACCTATCTCTGTGCATAACACTCAACTTGGAAAATGGTTTGGAGGACAGTGCAGAGAGTTAGGACTGGAGGATGCTAGCAACTTGCCATTGATGAGCCTCCAGGCTCTGTATGCTCAGAATTCGCAGATTTTTCCTGCTAATTAATACTATTATCCCTTCAACAGCCTCTCAGCAAACCAATGATTGCACACCCACTGATATCACTTTCATCCTATGGCAACCACTCCTTACACACTTTGTTATCCATCCCATCTTGCCACATACCATACAGTCAAGGACTGGTCAATGAGACAGTACCACTCAATGAGACACTTGGCCTGGGTGCTCTCCTCAGGGCCAAATTGGTCTCAGACTTCATGTATAAATTATGATAGGACATGTACATGTAATAGTAATGAATTTCCGAGGCCATTGGGATTATACTATGACAATAATTATTTTGGGGGTGGCTCATCAGGTCACACCACAAATTACCATATCAGTTACAGTCAGGAAACCTGTTTATATTTTTTCTTTATGTGTTGCTAATTGGACTCTACTCTCATAAGATGTGCTCTGCTTTACAGGCTGAGGTTTAGACACTCTCCACTGATACTGATGGTGGCAAGGAAGAGGCAGGGGGGGGGGAGGGGAATCAGCACCAAAGATAAGCAATCTGATTAGACCATGATTATATATAATTACTATATTTGGATTTGCTGGTAGATTGCTGGCGTGATGTGATGTGTCTCATTGAGTGGTAATCATGTGATAAGAAGATTTTGCACTGATGTCCTCTGGCATGTAGGGTTTTGGCCCATATCCCAACTGGATTTTTTGCCATTATGTTCTTATCATAGCTTGCCTTCTGCTGCCAACAACCAAGGTAAGGAACCACATTTTTTTGCCCTTCCGAGGTCCTTCTATATTTGGGTGTCTCATTGACCAGTCCTTAATTGTAATTGCCATACTTCATCACAGCAAGGCACCTTCAATCGACAATCATCCCAATATGGAATTGATCCATCACTCAAAAGCACACAGTTGATGTGCTCATTGATCACTTAATGAAAATGACGTTGATGTGCTCGGTAACAGTGAGTGGCAAATGGACTAGAGGCTGGCAATGAACACCAACAACACTAAACCAATCACTAACTCTACACTTATCACCAATGTATTGAATTCGGGTGTTTCGAGTACGATAGAAGCACTCTGCAGACTTCAATAATCAAGGAAAGTTGTTTAAAGACGTTTTATTTCGTTACTAGTGAGCTATACAAGCATACTACTCGCACTAGCGGGGTTGGTAAGACACAATTGGATGAATAGTGACTTGACTTGAGCTACTGCACTCGCTCTGACTGGGACTGCTTCGAACTAGTGGCTCTCTTGGCCCTGTAATGTCTTACAAGTGAATAAACACTTGACTAGTCGCTTTCTAGGCAGACTAGTGGCACTCTTGGCCTAAGAATAATACTTTAAACTTCGAGAACTTGCTTGAACTAACTTCGAAACACTCTTGGCCTTTGCAGGACACAAAAGATTACTCTAAGACACTTCTATTCACTCAATGCTATGGGTAACTTAGCGACTAGTAGCCACTTCGTCGAGGTTAAGCACAAAAGCCTTTAATTGGGGCACTAGATACTGACTAGTAGGTCACAATTGCGGGGATGGCTTGCCTGGGCCGCACGTGTGCCTATTCTACTACTTATATACTGACAAACAAGGTATGATTGAGATATAAATAACTGACTAGAGGGGTATTATTGATAAGGATTTCTTGGCTAGTCATGAATAATGGTGAATAATCATGCAATAGTCAGTCTAGAAACAGTCGCTTGCTGACTAATGGGCCTAGGAGCTCCGCTAGAGGTGGCATTCCATGTTCTTGGCCCAGCAACACTCCACTTGTGTCAAGGATAAATGGCTAGCCTAACGAGCGTGCCTGTAGCAGCTGTCGATCGTGATCAAAGGCGCAACCCGGCTATACTAGTTCCTATCGTAAATAGATCTGTATCGTACTAGCCCGATCTGAACAGCTGCGCTTCATTTCTAAATTCATTTCTAAGTCCCGTTAGAGACTGCTGCACCGCTAGTCAACTCGTCTTAAGCACTCGCACGCAGACTGTTCCACTAGTGACTGTACTTTCACGAGACCTGTATGTTCTGCTTCTTGTTGGGTGCACTCGTAGCTACCCTCATCAACTAGCGGTCGTCATTCACTGACTCGCTTGGTATTCGAGGTGCTAGTCATGCCGGCTGATAGACTTGACCCAATAGTGGTATCGCGTCTAAATCCTGGCTCGACTAGTAGCTTTTCTGGCTTGACTATCAGCTTGAAGCCTCCACTATAGTCCTTTAGTTATTGCTAGTCTAAGATAGATATGCGCTAGTATGATTACAAAATCGCAAAATCTAGGTGTGAACACGTAGATGGCGTATCATCTCCCCCATACTAAAATAGTGACTGTCCTCAGTCACTCAAGTCCGTTTTGGTACTCAGTAGTAGGTCTCACTAGGTGTCCCTTACTCAATTCATACAAGTTCACAGGTATCGATTGCGTCATCGCCACTAAGTCTGTCCGGTGCTTAGCCATCAAACATCATCAAATTGGATTTAATGATTTGCAGGTTCACGTGTAACAGCGTCAATCTTCTTTGATAGGACTCTATTCTTCGTTATCGTTCTTGTAAGTTAGCTGAATCCCTCGACTCGCGTCCAGATAACCACTAGTGGTCTCGTTAGTGCCTGAACGCTGCCAGCCGGCTGGGGCGGCTAACTTTAATTTCAATCTCAGCTTGTAAACTGTGGGAACGTACACTGGAGTCTGACTTCGACAAAATTTCACTTTGTTTCGTTCTCCCTCTTAATACGTCCCTCTGCTTTTTCTCTACTGTGTCTTTCTTTGTTCTACTCGCCCTCCCAGCACTTGGAGCTCTTATCATGAAGATATCCGAGTTCAACGCCTTGTTCGACTCACTGCGGCCCCTCTTCAATGCTGACAAGCATGGCAAGATGCGCCCTCACGACATTTGTTGCCTTCTCGAAGATAACACTGGTCTCCTCGTGTGTGTTTGCCTTTCTGTGGCATTTGTCGCCTCTTCTGACGTGTCGCGTGATTTCTACAGGTTTCCACGATAGAAGGCACATGCCAGCTCAGCGAGACTCCCAAGAGTGACTTCCTCTATGACCTCGTGTATACTTGCGAGAAAATTTCGAAGGAGTTAGAAGTGGCTGACCGATCTGAGGATTTCGGGGACTGGGAACTCTTCATGAACGAACGAGCCAACGTGAGTCTGTCGACATCGTATGTTTTCATGCACTGAGTGTCTCTAGCGTGACCTCCTCAAGAAAGACTCCAATTTCGTATTACCCGAGCCTACCAAACCTGTCCATGGAAAGAAACGCCTGGCTGAGCAAGATCTTCAAGACCTCAACGCCTCCGGGGACGATGACCCTGCTATCCAGCCTCCTGAAAAGGACAAGAAGGTCACATCTACTCCTTTCTTTTTCTTTCGATATCCTTCTTACATAGTTTTCTGTTCAGGCTTCATCCAGCAAGGGCGCTGCTCCGAAGAACCCAAAACCCAAGACCCTCAAGTCGAGATTCGAGGGCACTGCTACCACGGAGGAGGTCACTGATACTACCACTGCCCAGGTCCTGCCTCGCAAGTTAAACAAGATGCAGACAGGCTCTGTGAAGGATGAACCGTCCACAGGTGAGGGTCAGTTTTCTTTCTTGTTTACTAGCCTACTCATCCGCTCCTCTAGCTAAAGGCGAAAGCTCCCGCGCCGCGTGTGCACAAGTACGTGCCACAGTCAAGGAGGAGGGTGACGCTAGCATGTCCAAAGGGAAGGGCAAGGCCACCGCTTCGGCCACCGTCGAGACTAACCCGCTTAGCAGTACGTTTCCCTGCCCCTTTCTTTGGCTCCTTATGCTGACTTAGCCTCGGTTTAAGCCTATTACTACATCGAGAAGGTACCCGTGCCCGTTCATAAGGACGAATATCAGGCCTTGCTCAAGGCTCCTCCCGTGGTATGTACTTCTTCTGCACTTAATCTTTCTTGTGTTCATACTGACTTCCCACCTCAGCCTCTGTATGGGTGTGCTCAATGCTCATCCAGTGTCCAAGGTGCTGACTGTGTCTTTCAAGGCTGGGGCAAATGTTGCAGCCCTTGCCAGATCGGGAGGAAGAGCCTATGCTCTTTCCGTGCGAAGCCTTTTCAGAGGTACGCTGCACATCGTGAGCTGGCTTTATTTGCCAAGGCCACTCCTGAACATAAGTCGTCATCTACTTGTGTGCTCTTTTCTCTTCCGAACCATTTTCTTAGACATCCGCACTGCCTTCGATCGAACTTTGGCTTCCTTGCAGATTTTTGAGTCTACTGCCAATGCTGCGGCTCAAGCCTCTCTGCACTACCGGTCCAAATTATACGAGGCCCTCCGCGTTGCCTACAATGCTATCAGGAGCGAGGGCGCTGACACCTTGAAAGGTATCGTTTTCCAAGACCCGGACATCCTGGCCGAGCTCAAGACCGTCCTTGACACGTTTGACAACCCCGAGCCATCAGTTGCTAAACCGCCTGGTGCATCTCTTTTCTTCTTTCCTCGGTGCTAGTCATACTGACTTTGATATAATTTCTTAGTCAAAGAACCGACTTCTCCTCCCGTACATCGCTCTAAACCAGGCCCTTCAAAGTCTTCTGAGTCTGCCCAGCAGGTCGAGGTGACACCGCATTCCGGTGGTGAAGAGTCTGACGGCAACTCCCATTCCAGTGTCCTAGGGTCCTTGCTTGAGCCTTCAGGTCATGACTCTGATTCCGACCAGGATTCGTCGGCCCCAGTTCCCGATCCCGATGCTTTCGTAGATGAGCTCGCAGATGGAAAGGAACTGGCTGCGCTGGCGGATGAGTTCCGTGAGGCAAAAGGGGAGCCGCATGATATGAACCAGGATCTTGAGCCAGAGCTACAGGTGGTGAATTCTCCTCGGCACACTTGCAAGAAGAAGTCGCCTAAAAAGCGTCGCTCTGCCGCTCATCTCTAGGATGGCCTTGACTGGGTTCATGATCCTTGAGGTCAAATTTTCATACAAGTTTTCATAGGGACTCATAGCATACGGCCTGTCGGCCTAAGTTTTTCATTTTTAGCTTTACTGTACACGCCCTTAGGGCATATGTTTTTCTTTTTACATTAGCCAGTGCCACAAGTGTGGATAGGTACTCAAATACAAATGTTTTCATATTCTTGCTCTCTTTGTGTGATGTGAGCTCCGCTTGCAAAGATACACCTAAGTCTCTTTCCAGTGAGGCTAGTGAAGTTCTTGTGCCGATGAGGTGGTTTTGACTTGCACGGCCACTAGTGATCCATTGAGGATGACTAGCAACTCGTTCAGAATTACAAGTCCACTAGTGACTTAGAATTTCCACTAGCATCTGATCGTGATTGTACTATTGGCGATCGATTAGATCTTGGGCTCGATTTCTTCATCACTAGTCATTTCAATTCGACTTGATATTCTTTTTGACAGGTAGATATTGCGCGAGCGGTGTTACTCATGGTGTGGACTTTAGTAATTTATCATTGAAATTTCTTGGAAATTTTCGCGATTTTTACTAAGTCCAGGTGCACGGTTCTCCCCCACACTATAAATTCAATGTCCTCGTTGACTAGTTACTTCATTGTCTCACTAGTGGACTTCTTTTCATGACTAGCTTCATCACTTCAAAAGGTTTTCAAACTTTCTATCCAAATTTTCCGTTACTAGTCATGTCCAATCCCGCAGGTGTCGCTCTCCTCATTGTTCAAGGCAACGATGCCATCCAAGCCGCTGACATGTTGTGGGAGGTCAGAAAAAAAGGCATACCCTTGGAGACTATCATTGATCAGTGCAAGAGCGTTTGCGCTATTGGGGTACGTGGACACTAGTCATTTTTATACTAAATTTTCGCTGACTAGTGCCCTAGGCACAGCTTATTATCCATCACGCCGCCGCTATCATAGGTGACCCGAAGGCTGAAGACATGTGTTTTCGCATGAAGCAGGTTTTTGAGCACATTCTTGATGAGCATCCGACCACCCCGACTTTCAAGGACTACCACACCGTTCGTTCCTTCACTGGGACTATTCATAGCGAGCGCAAAAAGTGGTCAGCAGCTCTAGCGAGTGCTATTGCCACTGTTGCCACTCCTCCTGCTCCTGCTCCTGCTGCTCCTGCCCAAACCGTGGCCACTAGTGGCAAGGCTAAGGCTTCTAAGGCAGTGAGTACCTCACTAGTTATTGTTCTTTCGTTTTCTGACCGACTGTTTCGACCATTAGCCTGCCAAACAAAGCCATCGTCTTGCTAAGTCACGTGCTATTGTCGAGGACTCGTCCGACGAAGAGGCTAGCGTTGTCGCAGCAACCGAGGAGGATATGGTCATGGGTAACCCTGATGCTTCCAATGCGCCGCAGGAAACCTGACTCAGTATTGTTTATCTTAGCTACTGTTTGTCGCAAGGCTGATACCGTCATTTCACGGTTTGAACAGATGAATATCGATGAAGATGTCGACGTCATTGTCAATTGTGACCCTACTTCCAGTAACATCGTCGAAGGACACAAGATTACGCTCCCCAAGTTCCTCAAGACCAAGAAGGCTGCTCAGGTCAGTCTACTAGTTGGTTTTCTTCTTTACTATCCTAAGGTTTTCTTTCAGAGGGAAAAGGAGAAGGCAGAGCGTCGTGTGGAGGCTATTCAGGTGAATTTATATCACTAGCCACCGACTTTAACTCATCTTTTCACAAATACCAGGCCGCCAAAGCGACTATCGCTAAAGGGAAAGCCAACGAGGCTGCTATCCAAGCCAGGAAGCGTCCTCGCACCTCAGCTGACCATGCTTTCAAGGATTCCCCTTTCACTATTGCTGGTATGTGCTTACTAGTGAGCTATGCGATGCGCTGTTAACCTTCCCTCTTTTACTAGCAGCTGACTTAGCTATCAACAACAAGGCTAGTCAGAGCACTCTCGACGCTGTGGCCACGCTAGTCAGTGCCGGAGATCATGTCAATCCCTCCGAGAGCGTTTTGTGCTCTAGAGAGGCTGATCTTCGCAACGATGTGATCGCCACTACCCACAAGATCGAGTACTTGCTCAAGTACCACGAGTTTGTGGTCGCTCATCATGGTCAAGTCGTCAAGCAGCTCGAGAGTTGTCTTCCGGTACCTATGGAAGATGATTCCTCTGCTCCGGTTGCCTCAGGTTCCAAGCTTGGCTAGTACTAGCTGTTCTGAACCGTCGCTAGTCGCCGCATATACAAGTTTTCACTCACTAGTCTGTCGCTTCTTATGATTTCCAACTGCTTAGGTACAATACCTAGCATACACCGTCGTTACTTAGCAATATAAAATGTGTTTGACCGTTCTAGACCACAGTCTTCGAGCTTCTAAGTCGACTAGTGATGGGGACTTCATCGTCTTCATCACTATTGCTATCATATTCATCCGGCTGAAGGTATCCTTCGGCCTCTGAACCTGAATCTTCGCTGTCAGACTCACTAGTGTCACTCTGTTGCAGCCTAACTCGGTCTATACCATATAGTTTCTTGCCTAGGGTCAATAGTGATATTCTGTTGGTACAGACTCGTCACTAGTCACCAACTCCTTAAGAGTTTGGGGACTTACATTGATCAAATCATGAATTTTCTTGGGTAACTTGATACTATGCCTCGCATGGTATGGAATTACTCTAAACTGAGTGACTGTGCCACCCACTATGGATCCATCCAACTCTGCTAAGACATAAGAACCACCTCTAGTCCTTCTGATAATGACTAGTGGTCCCAAGTACCTCGGCTCCATCTTGCTATCGAGACTTTCCTCGACTCATGTGTTCCGCATAAGCACTAGTCGACCTGGTTTGAAGTCGTAATTGATGATAGTGGCCTTGTGCTCACGTTGGTAGCGTAGTACAGTATCAAGCTTATTCTTATTAATTTTCTGTCACATGGCCATTACATGTTTAGTGTGCTTGGCTAGTGCTGTCGCCCTCATACCAATAAGGTCTTTGGTGCTCAAGATTCCACTTGGGGGCTTGACTAGCCAAGTAGCTTCAACTACATCAAGGGGTACTATTGGGTGTGTGCCTAGTGCCATGAAATATGGTGAGCAACCGGTACCGCGTTTGATAGTGATACAGTCCGCCCACAACACATGCGGTAGGAAGTAAAACCACTTCTTTGGGTTGCCACTAGTCGCCTTAAATAGCAATTGCCGAATGTCCCAATGGCCTCTTTCAATTTTTCCATTCGCTTGCGAGTTGTAAGGAGTGATCTTTATGCCGGTGATGCCATACTTGTCACTTAGCCACTGTATAACTGCAACCCAAGGTCCGCCGTTATCAGTTACTATTTTGTTGGGACAGCCCCACCTGCATATCACATCCTCAAAGAACCAAACCGCAATTGCTTTAGCATTTTCTTGCTGTAAGGCCCTTGCTTCTGGCCAAGACGATAACAAATCGTGTGCGTGAACTATATACCTGCACTTATTAGAAACCGGGGTCATAACCATAGTATCACAGTGCACTTTCTGGAATAGTGAAGGCGTTTCGGTGACAGAGGGTGGAATACGGACCATAGTCTTCTGTCTGACTTGACATAAATGACAAGACTTGACATACCAACTCACGTCTCGTTCCAACTCTGGCCACCAAAACTGTTGCTCCAACAGTGACTTAGTCGTGTAAAAGCCTCTATGTCCTAACAAGTTGTGTGCTAATCTCATCATATACATTCGATGCTCTTTATCCACTACTAGCCAATGGTCTCCTTCAGTACTGTGTCTATATAGTCTGCCCTCTTTGTCCAAGAAGAAGTTACGGCAGTACTGCTTGAAAGTCAAGTACTGCTTGTTGTTAAGTCTTTCTGGGTGGTGTCTAGGGTTCCTCAACCAAGTCCTGATATGTGGTAGCCGTTCATCTTGCGCTAGTCCACTACTAGTCCGGTGTTTCTCCGGGTAGTCCTCTCGTTTGTTAGGATCGAACTTATACTCGAGATCAGGGATGAGTGGAGTCGCTTTCAAAAACTAGCATATGGTTTCATTGGTTTTCTCCTGTGCTAAGTAAAGATTTCTTAGTTCTAGTTCATGAGAGCATGCTTCGTCCAATTCTACAGAGAAATCATCGATACTAGTGGCTAGTGCATGCATGTAGCCACCTCGACTATCAATTTCATTCTTAAATTCCTCTAGTTCCTTCGGCAGCTCACTAGTCCCTTCCGCTACTTCAAACTGCAAAGGGCCATGGTCCTCTAGCTCGTAATCCTCCAAGTCAGGATGGATCTTGTCACCAGGTTGCGCATCTCGCCTCGATAGTCCGTCAGCAGGGAAAGTACTGCCTTTCACATGTCGAAGGGTGAAATGAAACATCAAAATATCCTCTATCCAACGATTGATAGTGGCATTTGGTCCCATTCCTGGGTTGCTTAGCATACCCTTGATGTACTGCATGTCGGTCTCAACCACTAAGTTGCGAATTCCAATAAGCCAATACTGACAAGCCTTTAAAGCTCGCAATAGTCCATACAACTCGCGTTTGGGCTGTGAAAACCGCGCTTCTCTTTCGTTCATAGTGATCGAGCCAAAGCGCACATAATAGCGCTTAGTAGGATCCTTCTCGTCGACCTGATAGATGTAGAATCCGACAGCTTTGTACGAAGTATCAACGCATAGACCCACTTCTGCATCACTAGTGAGGTCAATCGGTCGAATAGCCGGACTAGTCACAACTGCATGCTTGAGCTTGTCCATGGCTAGCTGCTGTTCAGTCTCCCACTCAAAGGGTACATTGAGTCGCGTCAACTTGACTAGCGGTTCCGCTATCTTCGAATAGTCCCTTATAAACTTTCGACAGACTCCACAAGTGCCCAGAAAGGCTCGTACATCCGTGAGGTGTTGGCAAGGACCCCAACGACTGATGACTCCAGCTCTATCAGGTTCGATTTTTCTTCCTTCATACATGCATAGATGACCAACCACCATCATTTCCTCAACACACAAGAACGTCTTAGGTCCAGAGAAGGTACCTCCACAATATTTCATCCGTTGAACCACTCGATTCATGTTCTGCATATGTTCCCATACAAAACGATGAATCCCAGGGTTTTCTGGAATAGTCTCAAAGCCCCCATCCTCAGTTTCATAGCGAGTTTTGGGCCCTCATACAGGTACATCATCGATATAGGGACAAGTGACATGTGGTATTTCTTCTCGTAGGATATGCGTTACATCTTCATGGAATATCGGTACTGAATTAGTCCAACCCATTGGTAATTTCACTAGTCACATTGAACTGAAAGGAGTTTGGAATGTAGTATAGTCTCTGGATCCAATAGCGATATCTCGCTCGTCATATCCAACATACAAGTCCAAACATCCCCCACACGCCCTTCCTGCAAAATGCTCGGATAGTTCATCTGTGGCCGGCAGAATCCCAGAATGCGCGATAGTCACTGCATTCAGAGGCTCCAAACTATGCACTAGTCGAAGACTTTTACCGTCTTTCTTAATTACGCAGAACCACCTCGATCTGTAGGAGGAATTAGACGGCTCATATACACCAGTGTCGATCTTGGATTTAATAATCCGACAGACCTCCTTGTAGATTCCGGGCAGGATGGGGATATTCTTCAAAACCCATGGAGTGTGCGGTACTACAGGAATATCTATTGGCGGGAAGAAGTCCTCTCGGAAATGCCCACGTTCCGTGTCATCCCAAGCAAAAGCTTGCTCTTGGATAGTCATAAAATGGTGCATTAGCTTGCACTCTTCTGGCCATAGAAATCCTTCTGGATGGTTTTCGTCAATCTTAGCTTTTCTTTCAGGGGTATAGCGCACTGTAGGCACATATTCTGGTGGGCTAGTGCTCAATAGTGGGATGTCCTTGAGGGGATCACTCTTAATGTCCCTCACTATTCGAAACTTGTCCGGCAGATCGCCTAATAGTGGCTTTACTTTCAGTGCTACAGGCTTATATTTCTTACTAGCGAGCACTGCGACTGGCTTAAAGTTGGGGCTCTTCATGCGTACACCAAGGTGCTCAAAACCGGGGACTAGTGCCATCTTTTTCTTTGTAGGTTGGCTAGTCTTCGATTTTGCACGCAAGTTATCAACTAGTATATTATAGATTGGGATTTCAGTATCGTCTAGTAATGGAGAGCCATCACTAGTGTGCTCACACACATGATATTGCATTTTATAGCCTTCTGGAACTACCTTACCTTGGAAGTAAGAGTTCAATAGTCTCTTGGCTTGCTCATCTTGCAAAAGGATTTCTTTGCTAGCCATCGAAGCCATGAGGAAGCTGTTGCATAGCTCTTTCTCTGAGAAACTAGCACCTTCTTTTGGCTTCATATAGCCTTCAATCTCAAACTTACCATCACTAGTCTGCACGATTTGCAGGGCTAACTCTCCTTGATCGTTCATCAATTCATCGAGTTCAAATGAAAACCCTCTTCAGTAGCCTTAGGAACAGCTTTCACAACCCGAAGAGGCGCACCCCTCAAGAAGGTTGGAATAGTGCACCTTCAACCAGTGTTTGGATCAGTGATAGTAATGATTTGGCCACCATCTGCGTGATTCCTGATTACACTCTCAGTGAGGACATCAAACGGTCGGCCTAGTAGTACTTTATATGCTGGACTAGCAATGATGTGTATTTGCAAGTACACAGTGATATCATTGAAAAGGAACGGAACATTCCTCACTAGCCCTAAGGTTTTCTCTAGTTGACCATTCGCACTCTACATATGGATGGTAATGTCAGGATCCCAAGCTACTCCGAGCTTGGTTGCTATCATACTAGCTATCAATACTATCTGCAAACCTCCGTCAACTACACTTTCTTCTTCGCCTGCGCCATTGATTACTGGATACACAGCTCGCAGACTAGCCGAGTCTTTCACAACTATTACCTGCTTAGGCTTTTCTCCTGGCGCTAGTGAGTCAAGATACTGAAGATACGGGTCGGACATAATTAGAGAGCCAGCTGGTATCAAGCCAACATTGAATTGCGCAGCCATAAACGTCCCAGATGGCAAGTCATGGATGTCGATCGCATCAGACTTCAAGGACAAGTCCTCACTAGTCGCATCTTCTTCATCACTAGTCTCACTAAATGGCAACGGGTCGGACTCAGGTTGAGTCTCCCCCGCACTATACATCTGTTTGGTCACCGGCTGCATCGAAATTCTTTTCTTAGCCATCAACTTAGCGATCTCTTTCCTTAATGGCTCTGACAGATCCATAAGTTCTTCTGCATTCAACACAATAGGTGTTTTCAGTACTTTAGACGTGACATCCTGCACCCTACCTTCCTTATGGATAGGCACCGTATGTTTATACACTGGTGCTTTGGATTCATCGAATCTTACTTTAGTTTTCTTTTTGTTTGCACTATCTGAGGAAGGGGCATGAAACTTACACTCGGAACTTTCCTAAAAGGCAGTTCTCGGTGTGGGGCCTCATCCTCATCATCACTAGCGTCTTCTACAGTAACCGGTTTCTTACTAGTGGGTCGGCTAGTGGGAATTTCCACAATGACTTTCTTACTAGTGGGTTCTCTCAGCACTGGTATTTCATTTTCAGATTCATCAGACACTGGTTCAATCGCTTTCTTTACATATTTCTTCGGTTCAGTTCCCTTTGGTCGGTTTTTAAAATGGTCCTCTGGCTGTTTATGGGGAATAGTCATAGGGATCGACTTATTCTTCCCCGTAGCCTTCATCAGACCCTTTCGAAACCCTGTTGGGAAGACTCACCACCACTAGTGCATGTGGCAACATACTGACCTTTGAAGTTCTGGCCACTAGTTGCATTCTGACTACCGGCCTGATTGAATAGTGACCTCATTTGGTTCAAAAACACATTAGGGTCAAAGGATTGATTCATTGGCTGACTACTAGTAGATGGTACAGGTGCTTGTAACAACTGAGGCTGAACCGATGTTGGAACATGAGTACTAGTCTGCCAATATTGCAGATCTTGGTGAAGTTTGTCAATTACTTTGTCTCTAGCATCTCGAGGCTTGTTCGCATACAAGGAAGCGTTATCAGGTACGTTGATATTGAATATACCAGCGGGCCCACTAACATCTTCCCAGAACATCTGTTCTTGCCTTTTATTCAACGATGCAAGCATACGATCCATTGGGCAAAGATGAGCTGGCTCGTGCAGGATAGCTGTCCTGTCTATCATCATGAACTTCTTATCGACGAGCTTCAACAAACCTTCTGCTACATGCTTCTGGATGTTCTGGCAATTCTTCACATAATGTCCAGGCTTCCAGTCGTACCAGCAGTTGTCGTTTGGTCCTGCTCCCGAGTGTTCATTCTGAGGTCGCAATTGCCTAGACGAGGAGTTATTATTTCCACCTTGTTGAAAGGCTTTCAATATTTGTTCTTGACGCTCCTTCGCCTGTTTCTCACTCATGTCAATGCGATCAAGTAAAGCAGCTACTTGCTGCTTCACATCTTCAAATTTTGCCTTGATTCCAGAACCACTAGTGGCTCCGGTCGATGATACACTTCCACTAGTCATCGACAGAAGGTAACTAGTAGAGCTGTTGAGAGCGATATCATCTGCTTCAGCAACAACCTCTTTGAGGGTGTGCATATCTTCCCGTCTTTTGACAGGTTTCGCGACTACAGGTGCAACAGCAGCACCAGCAGCGGCAGCAGCCGGAGCAGGAGCTGGGGTGGGAGCACTTGTCGCGTTTTTGATTCCACGCTTGATACTCAATTGCAATGCGATGTTTTCTCTAAACGCGGGTGACAACGACTCGGTGAAATTTTCCACTAGTTCATGGTTTGTAACTAGCGCTGGAGGCTTCTGTAGTTTCTTGGCTTCCGTCAAGAACCTGCGCTTGAATTTCAGGTACGACTCGCGCTCGTCAGCCCCAAGGTTCGAGAACTTATGCGAAATACGTGTGAGCCTCTCCCAAGTGCCTGTCTCTGCATCTGCCGCCTCTGGATAGTTCTTCAAGATCGTGTCCTTGAACTCTGCGAAGGTACCACCATCATACTCCTCCAATGCTTGCCATACTTCTTCAGTATGCGCATCCGTGTACCTCACTAGTTTCTTCTTCTTCTCGTCGTCGTTGGTGATGCTATAGTCAGAGAATAAATCCTCCATCTGACCAAGGAAACGACGCAAGTTCTCAGGCTTATCGCTATCAAACTTAGGCGCATCCCTAGACGTCAGTCTAGGCATCTTTTGGGTGCTAGCGGACATGATCAGTCTACTAGTGGTTTGAATGGACTGGGAGTTCGATTGTCCAGGGGCTAGTGGGTTTGTTGATCCACTAGTGGGGAAAGGTCTTGGCCATGGGCGCGGTGCAAGGGGTCTTGTCTGTTGGACGTTAAGATTCGCGTTGATTCGCTGCTCTGTCCTAGCTTGTGGGCTATAGGGTGGTGCAGTTGCACTTCGTTTATTCTTTAATAAGTCGTAGTTAGATGGAACTCCAACACCAGCAGCTTTTGAATTGGCTGTTGATCTTCCTTTTGGTCTTGTGGCGGCACTATTAGGTGCTGGCCTCGAAGACGATGCTTGTGCGGGCTCTGTTGCTCTAGCTTTGCCCTTTGCTTTCGCTGAGGCTTGGTTAGACAGATTGCGTACAAGCTGCTAGGTTGAATAGTAGTTTATTTAACAAGACTAGTGTCAAATAAAAGTCTTAATTCAACGAGATTATCAAGTCTGAAACTCCCTCGTGGTGGGCTCCAGATGATGTGCTCGGTAATGGCAAGTGGCAAATGGACTAGAGGCTGGCAATGAACACCAACAACACTAAACCAATCACTAACTCTACACTTATCACCAATGTATTGAATTCGGGTGTTTCGAGTACGATAGAAGCACTCTGCAGACTTCAATAATCAAGGAAAGTTGTTTAAAGACGTTTTATTTCGTTACTAGTGAGCTATACAAGCATACTACTCGCACTAGCGGGGTTGGTAAGACACAATTGGATGAATAGTGACTTGACTTGAGCTACTGCACTCGCTCTGACTGGGACTGCTTCGAACTAGTGGCTCTCTTGGCCCTGTAATGTCTTACAAGTGAATAAACACTTGACTAGTCGCTTTCTAGGCAGACTAGTGGCACTCTTGGCCTAAGAATAATACTTTAAACTTCGAGAACTTGCTTGAACTAACTTCGAAACACTCTTGGCCTTTGCAGGACACAAAAGATTACTCTAAGACACTTCTATTCACTCAATGCTATGGGTAACTTAGCGACTAGTAGCCACTTCGTCGAGGTTAAGCACAAAAGCCTTTAATTGGGGCACTAGATACTGACTAGTAGGTCACAATTGCGGGGATGGCTTGCCTGGGCCGCACGTGTGCCTATTCTACTACTTATATACTGACAAACAAGGTATGATTGAGATATAAATAACTGACTAGAGGGGTATTATTGATAAGGATTTCTTGGCTAGTCATGAATAATGGTGAATAATCATGCAATAGTCGGTCTAGAAACGGTCGCTTGCTGACTAGTGGGCCTAGGAGCTCTGCTAGAGGTGGCATTCCGTGTTCTTGGCCCAGCAACGCTCCACTTGTGTCAAGGATAAATGGCTAGCCTAATGAGCGTGCCTGTAGCAGCTGTCGATCATGATCAAAGGCGCAACCCGGCTATACTAGTTCCTATCGTAAATAGATCTGTATCGTACTAGCCCGATCTGAACAGCTGCGCTTCATTTCTAAATTCATTTCTAAGTCCCGTTAGAGACTGCTGCACCGCTAGTCAACTCGTCTTAAGCACTCACACGCAGACTGTTCCACTAGTGACTGTACTTTCACGAGACCTGTATGTTCTGCTTCTTGTTGGGTGCACTCATAGCTACCCTCATCAACTAGCGGTCGTCATTCACTGACTCGCTTGGTATTCGAGGTGCTAGTCATGCCGGCTGATAGACTTGACCCAATAGTGGTATCGCGTCTAAATCCTGGCTCGACTAGTAGCTTTTCTGGCTTGACTATCAGCTTGAAGCCTCCACTATAGTCCTTTAGTTATTGCTAGTCTAAGATAGATATGCGCTAGTATGATTACAAAATCGCAAAATCTAGGTGTGAACGCGTAGACGGCATATCAGCACGCCCAGATGACTCCTGGAGCGAAAATACCACTACGTCGTTGCTTCGATTTAGAAGTCACTCAAGTTTGCAGAGTGTCAGCCTTGCTGGATCTGAATCGGGTCGATCTACGCACATAACACCTGACTTGGAAAATGCCTTGGACACCTTGGAGGACAGTGCACGGAGGTAGGATTGGAGGGTGTTATGCATACTTGTAACTTATGCAGTTGCTCAACATGCCTCTTTGAAACGCCGAAGTCTGTAGGCTGCCGCGTTGTGTGAAGTAAGACCAACTCTTAGTTTGAAAGAAATTGCTATATATCCCATGAAATATTTTGTCGCTACAATTTGGCTATCATCCGCAGAAGAGACTACCCACAGTATACTTTCCACATCATTCATGGATGTAGTCACAGTATAATATTAACTTGGGTCGCTGTCAGAGACAGGAAAGTCTCAAGATCGAAGCTGGAGTGTCAAAGAGTAGATTTAAGGTGCATGCGCAGTGGCATATATACGTTACATATTACATTTCTGGGCTTATAACGGGAATCCAATGATATGCCGAACCCTGGACGAGATATCAGCTTTGTTTGCGAGTATACCACACCTACGCACACACCGTTGATGAAAAACTTGGTTCTATGGCAGAACAATAGGTCCATTAGAGCATGTGTTTCCAGCAAGGATTTAGGACATTGTCCCGGGACCTGGACAAATGTGTCAAGACTGGCTAGAAAGGACAATTGAATGGATGACTAACCGGGGCATCGCCTCAACGATAATATCTTCTTCACTGATTAGCCTTACGTTAGAGTCTAGTGCATCGCACAGGGTATGAGATCAGGGAGGCACGTGGTCCTGTGTTCGATCTCAGCCTGGACTGAGCTTGGCTCCTTCGTATTGCCAGGTCCATCAATACCCTCGTGGTCATGGTCGAGTCCGCATATAGGCCTGCTCAGGAGAGTTCCGTTGTTTTTCGACTAAAGACATCGTGTCAAGACCTGAAGAAGGATGTAGGAAAGGACAAGAGAGATAGAATGCATGATGACGCACTGAGTTTTCCTTTATCGTGAGCTAGCCGCCACATTGTTACCACCCAGTCACATATTTACACTTTGAATAATCACCAGCACGAAAGTGGCCAGTAGAGAAGAGGCCAAAGTGAGGGATCGACGAGATGTTCTCGCCGGTCAACAAAGAAGCAACACTGGTGTGTAGCAGCAAAGATATCATTATTTCCTCCGCGACATTGTAGATGGCGGCCATGTTACTCTGGAATAGCAGTGCAGCAGAAAAAGGTAGCAATGTTGAGAGGAATGGGGTTATTCATGGACGTCAGGATGAAGGAATGCCGCATCACCAAAACCTGAGCCATATGTTCCGGTCCAGACAGACTCTATCTTGATAGCAGTGTCAGCCATTAAAGATCTGCAGTGCTCTGTCAGATATGTTATGATCTGGGCTGGTCTAGTCAGATTATTACAGATCTCAATAGGATCCACATCGTCTACTGGAGAGAGAATAGAGCGATGTAGAAAGTGTTCGAACTAGTAGAGATCCTAGTGGTCCATTTGCAACTCTTAAGAGCATAGGGAGCTGAGCTTTGTGATCTGCACCATGATGTCCTCCACCACATTGCGTGCCGGCCATTGTCTCTGTATACAAAGATCATCCAGGATATAACAAATGCACCTCTAAATGTCAGATATGGAATACAGGACTGGTACGCTCCGGTCATGGTAATAACCGGTATTTGTAGGTATTTGCTCTTACTATATATAGCAGCATGACCCCGGAGACTTCCTCACCTTCGAAATTTTCAAATTGCTGGAGTTTAAATGTTTATTTTGGACTCGCGTAGTAATTGATTTAATTTTGTATTTGACATCGGCTCGGCTGGGACCGGCACGGACCTCCCGGTCAAAAACTCTTCAGCGGAGCAGGATGTTTCCATAACGGGATCAAAATGACCAATCCCTGCCCAGGTGGATGAGTAGAGATGTAGAAGTCAGAATGGGCATGGAGATTATGGAACCGGTTCTTCCCCTTCCAATTGGCACAATGTTGGAAGGTACGTCGAATGTATACCACCTATTCAGACACCATCTTAAATTGGCGGAGACATCTCAGATTGATACACATAAAAAGTTGATACAAAAAGTCCATATCCAGAATGATATCAAACAATGAATTTTTATAACTACAGCATTCAAATAAGACGTGTGCAATATCAGTTATAGTACTCGGTTTGCAGCCTCCTTCGACTGGCGAGGTTTTTAGCGGTGACTTCTTATGTTGTAATCAAGTTGACAGGCCTGAGTAGTAGTAGGGGCAGATCCGATCGCGCACAGCCATATAGTACTTTCCAAGGTGAGCTACTTCTTTGGCAGACATCGCTTCCTCAGCGGTCTTTCGTCTGACGTCTCAAAATTCACTCCTGTGCTCAACGTAACTCACAGACAGCGGATGAGGTTCATAGGAGCACCTATAAGGGTGGGTCATGCGAGAATTTGCTCTGACCAAACCTGTCATATACTGCCCCTTGGGCTTTACAAGTGAAACCTACGAAGGTCAGTGCTGCAATAGCTCAACGATCGGATGCGTGAACTCTCCGTCTTCCAGAGGCGGTCAACAGCTTTGGCCCACCCCGACCTGAAGTCCAGACCGCAAAATCGGGCTAAAGACCGTCATCTTGTACAACACGTGTAAGGGTCTTTTAGTCTTCCCCGCACACCTGACAGAGAAGCGGTTCTGGAACGTACCCTACAATTTGGATTTGTCAGCCCAAGGAAATATACATGTTTCGACGGCAAGAAAGATATCTAGTGCAATGTAGGATAGAATCCCAGTCGCAACATCCTTTACATGCATAGTTCTGACTTTCTCTGCTGCCAAGATCCTTAGCTTAGTTACCCTGCCGGCACGGAGAAAGGACCACACTCTTGACGGAGGTTTTCTTCTCCCGAGTGTGAACGACTGAAATGTAAGAACCATGTGCTTCAAACCCAATCAAGGCAATTTGCACGATTGTTCTGATAGACAAGGTAACGTAAATTAATCATCGGTGCAGTGTACGAAGCGTGATTATTATCGCAACTGAAACCACACGGACGAGGGAATAGTGTGTCCCGTCGATGGTACAGAGGCATTTGTATGGATCCTATTTGCACTTTCCTAGTCAAGCTCGATACTTTGCTTCCTTATACGGGGCTTACGTCTGAGCCTCCGACATAGTGTATTGATATCTTGTGCGATGTCCGCATCGGACATTTAGCGGAGCCGCCATAGGATTGTCAGGTGCAATGTCTGTAGGTTCTTGGCTGCGAAGGAAAGCGTGAAATCAAACCACTTCCCTGGCTTCAAAGTGGACATGTACTAACATGCATTAAGACTGTATCCTGTGTGTGAAATTCCCTAAGATCGATGATTCTCCGTCGTACCCAACAACTTGATGCATCCGCCCAGCACGGAATGGCCCAAACGTAATGAACCCTTGCTTGCCCTGATTGTCACCTTTCAAAGTTACTTACAGAATACAAATACGTCACCGCCATCCCAATTCAGGCTGGCACTCGCTGTTAGATAGTCACTAATATTGTTTTCCTTTCGATGAATTCAACGGGGCGCATGCCCTGTAAAGTGATAATGCAGATTTTGTTGCCCGTGAAGTTCCATTGCGGACACGTCCAAATGATCATATAAGACAAAAGAATGACGCGCATGATGACATCGTTTTCAGGACAAGTGAAGTACTTTCATCGGCGTGTGGACAGTGTCGTTTCCCGGTCGCTTAACAGGTTGACATGCTGTTCACGTACCTGCAGGTATGGGCAATTTCTGCAAATCCTCGCAAGCACGTTTGACATCAAGAACACTTATCATCTCCCAATAACGGTCAGTCTCTAGAGTACTCCCAACTTTGCGCTGCCACAACATGGGATCAGACACTGCTCCCATCTGTTGGCTTAAACGCCAAGAAACATCGACTTTGAAAAAATTCAGGTTTGTAGCCACTGTCTCACAATATCTCTGACTCATGATAATCGTTGTCAACTGGCAGAGACAGGTGGCAAGGGGGATTGAAAAAGTTTCGGAAACGCATACAAGTATCACTCAAAAATCTCAAAAATCGGCGCGATGGACAGTAAGTGACTGTCCTGTATTCACTTCAAGTAACTCAAAGTAAAATAGATGAGACGTTTTTCACAGTTCCAATGCACCTGGTTATCATGTTCGGGTTTAATGTAATTGCTGTCTGGAATGCCTAAAATGGTTCAAGAACTTGGACGGGATCGATGATCAATTTTGGTGTGCGTTTAGGTACAAGTCGAGCATATGTATTTAACCGGTAGTAGCGTCTTTCTTATATGTTGAATTCTTCGTTTCCACAAAGGGACATCAAGCATCGAGATGGATGATGTATGAGGTAATCAAGGGAATGCGTTACAGTCACGCTACTGTCACGCTACTGTCACACGACCCACCCCATTCCTGTCACAGCCTTTCTGGTTCCAGAACGCGGCTGAGATAATCATGACAATTCTCCAAATAATTATACACAGGGAAGAAAATGTTTTTTCGCACCATTGTTTGCATTACAACCGAATAATCCGACACCGGATGAGCCATTTTCAAGCGCTTTTTCCTGCAGGATACGTATATCCTATCCTCCCCACCGACCACAAACGGTATCGCCGCACCGTGAAAGTGTACGCCATTGTGATCTATATTTGGACTTTGACTCTGAAAAATATGCAGCAAACGGTGTGAAGCAGTATACACTATTCCTCCACAAAAAATATCATACACAGTGTGGGTCAAACACATTGAATACTTCGTATCGACTATGTCATCTTCATCAGCCCCTCTGTACTAGCATGGACGAGCCATGTTCATCCTGAAGGGACCAAATATTACAGTCGGAGGGAACCGGTATGTGCCTTGCTCATCTTTCACTTCCGGAGGAACTGAGTTGTGGCACAAGTACTGCACGGTAGTCACAGATGCTGATATCACACAAGATCGAACCCTAACGATAGTCAATAAAGCCTTAAGACATATATGTACCTCCTGGGAATCTATCCGCCACGCCGAACCACTCTTTTCTTCTGCAAACGTCGACCTCGTCCTCGACATCGTCCTGGATGGCGCAGGCAACCACGTTTGCGAGTACTATCTCGCGTATCATCCGACATGGGTCATCTTCTGGCCGGAACAAATGAACCCATCGCAGAGTCTGTTCTATAATATGAAGGGCATTCAGTCGGAGGCGCATATTGGTATTGGCTTTAACCTTTTATGATTCATGTTCTAAACGTCATCCAAGGATACGCAATAAACGCTCAATACTGGTATTTCAATACTTCAATACTTCGATCTTTTCCTACCTCATTTGTGTTCCAGGCACCACTGCGGATTATATCCCTCTCTGTCACGTCCAGGACAAGCTGTATTGCACAAATTGAAGGACATGATTCTTCATGCCATAGGCGATGAGTAAGTCCTGTGTCAATAGCTGACAGAATTGACATCCTAAGCCCAGATCACCTGATATCCGCCTCATCTACTGCATCATATGGGCTGGACGAATTAAAGACGATGTTGGACATAATCAACTCCGGAATACCGGACCTTCAAAACGCGCCAGGAGTCTGCAGGATTATATTCATCCTCATGAAGCATTTCGGTGAATCTTATACAAATTTATGAAGATGTAAGCGCTAATATGGATATCCCAGCGGAGGAGAAGTACGCTAATCTTCACGGGGAACAAGCCATTCGACTGAACAGCGGAGTTTCAATCTTCGAAAGCGCACCGCGGAAGGTATCTAGAAGATTCTCCCTTATTAGTTTGATGCTTTTCAGTGCCCCACGGAGGCATCTATTGGTGATTGAAACAATGTCAATCGATGGCATTGTCTCTCGCCGGGCATGGAATCAATTTTCCTCTGCAGTTCAGAAGATGTGTTCAGACTTGACCGTATATGTAAGTCTGAAAGTGACCTTGTGCGGGCTTCGGTTTGACATCTATTGAAGTGTACGGTCCTTATTGCCATTGATGTTGGTATCCTTGCGATCCAGTCTGTGGATGCTGGCCCGAATACATCGGGGATAAGAATAATGTTATATATCTCCGTGGCTGCTTGCCTTGGAAGCATTACCTTTGCTTTCCTGCTACAACGCAAGTATCAGGACATCCTGCAGGTGTCATTTTCGGATTCTGTTCGTCCAATGACTCTTTATTCCCTGCCAACTGACATACGTGTGCGTAGTGCCAAATAAACCATGGATTCCGTGACAACTGCGATACTTTGGAGAACATTGCTGTTGTTCAAGGTCTACCATTTGGCTTACTATACTGGGGGTATGTCGTATGTATTCGAAGTTGGATTCATTCAAATTTCCCAATGAACAGGACAGTGTTCTTTGTCGGCGCCTTCCTTATCTTTGGACTGTACACTGGTCCACAGGTGAATAGGATACTGTTCAGTATCAGTTGGGGGATACTGGGACTTTTGTTCCTGTTCTTTTGGTACTGGACCTCAAGCCGACATAGCACATGATCCGCGAGATGACTGCGGATTGGAGGAACAACGTATATCTCCGGGCTAGGCATGGAATACCAACTGCGCTTGAGCCCAATGAGCAATATTGACCAAGCTTAATTACTTGCCTTCTACTTTCCTTTCAGGCGTTCGTGCATCTGTACTACTAGCTTCCAGTTACCCAGTTTTTTTTTTGAATCCTGTTGGTATGTGTTGTACCTAATCCTACATGCCAGCGTATGGTGCGATATTGCTACTTGTCCGTATCTTGTCCTTTCTTCCTGTTCTACGTTCCTACGCAGTCACCCGGTTGCCAAATATAGCTCTAGATATTGATAGATTAGGTCATCAAAGCATCGAGACGGATGACATTATTTCAAATTCCAAACGCATCGAGGAGCACAGCCACCTTGAATCACCTTCTTCACTTTAGGGCTAAGCTTAAGGGTTACTCGGTGAGTATAACTACCTAAATTGTACAATCCACCGATTTATCTAACTCTCACCCCTCACCGCCTCTTCAGTGGTTCTGCAGCAGCTAAGGTTGACTTCATTATTTACAATTCTCATTCCTGACCGCAGCCAGCAGTGTTGCTGTATGGCAACTGTTTGGTGCTATTATAAACACTGGGAAATTGTGGAAGAAATGAAGTCGAGACTCGAAACAACGCCGCAATGTATCTTGCTCAGTATATCACATCCTGCGTTTTATGTTCTTCCGAAGATATACTTCGAAGCGCACACGTCGGACATTTTCAAAGTCAGAAATCATTATCTGTGTGCCCATTATTTTCAGTGATTTAAGTGTTTCATTAAAGATCATTGTTCATCAGTGTAGTCCGGGGATTGATGCCTGTTGGGGTTTTCGCGTGGCCTAACTATGAAAGAATTGTTAGTACGTCGTTAGCAGCAGTTTACCTATTATAAAACCTGAATCAGTCTGCAAGATAGTCTAGATCTTTCTGGAAGTGGACATATTTGTATAATGGCATCCCGATTTCAGCCGTTACAATTTTTCCTCACTGGCGCTGAAGAGATGGTCCTAGATAAACTTCTTTAAGTATCTGAAGTTGGAATTTGGTTTTAAGCTCTGTCAAGGGGTATTACGTATATCACGTTATTCGGCGATCAGCGCATGCCGTTACCGTTGGAATCGCATCATTTTTTGTCTCTTAATTCCCACCATTGTTTCCGACACGTCGTTTATCAATTCCCATACGTATACGATGGAGGAATATCCTTTCAAGATATGGAGTACGTTCACAGGTGCAACGGTGTAATCGCTGACTGACCACTACCAGAGCCGTCAAACCCCACTCCCCGTTCCCTGTTTCCAGAGATCAATGAAGAAGACTCAACAGAGTCATCTGATTCGTCATCGGACGATGAAGGAGACTTTCGCGATTCCCGTTCGACATCGAACTCTCAGCCATTTACCCTTGCAAATTTTCACACTGGCCTGAGCGGATCGTTGAAGCGAAAGGCTAAGGTCGGTCCGCATATCTATCAAGCAATACCACTTGATTGAATTGACAAACGCAGGATTCAGCCATTTCCAAGGTCCATCGAAGTAAGAAGCCTCGTAGCCAGTAAGCATCTCTTGTCAATAATGAAGCGTATTTTCCAAGCTTTTCTTAGCAACGCTGCTGTACCTGACAGTTCGCAAGAACATGTTGGGGAGGGAGGAACAATTGATCCTGAAGAGTTGTTCGTAACATTTATTTTCTGCGGAACTCTGTTAACAATTCCTCTAGGATGCTGGAATATCCTTGGGGCATCACTGGTGGGGTGAGCATCAAACGAGAAGACTTCGATCACTTGAAACCGGGTGTCTACCTCAATGATAACCTCATAGAGTTTGGATTACGGTACGTATTTCTCAAGGTCTTTTACCCCCTGTTCACAACTTTCTGTAGGCTTTTCCAAGAGCAATTGGGACAAGATAAATTTGCAATTAACAAAGACATTTATATCTTCAGTCCGTTTTGGTTTCCTAAATTCGAAAGGTGATAGCTTTTGTCTTTCATGTCACCACGGATGTATTCAAACACGTGTTAGACAATATGATGACGTGCGGCGTTGGACATCCAAGATCGATATCTTTGCGAAGACATACTTGATCATACCGATACACAAAGGGTACGTCATTATCGTGTATTTCAGAGAATAATCAACATGATCCTTCCTAGCATTCATTGGTATCTCGCTGTCATTTGCAATCCTGGCTGTATGATTTTGCCAGGTGAACCCGAGAAGGAGACTCCGGTTGAAGCTGAAGAAAGGAGTGACACTGGAAAAGGATCTGCCCACAGGGGAAGTGTAAGAGTACTTACATGTGACATTTGACGCACTTTGTTGACGGTGATATTTCAGTACCCAGATTTTTACACTTGATTCGCTGGGCTCGGAACATCAGGATACCTTGACGGCATTGAGCAACTTCCTAGTACTCGAGGCATCTGACAAGAAAGGAGTGCAGACAAAGACGCAGCCTATCACACAATCCGCCTCCGTAAGCGTCATAATGGACACACACAGGAAGCTTACCATTGTACAGGTGCCACGGCAGAAGAATTCTTACGACTGCGGTATATTTTTATTACACTTTGCGGAAACATCATGTCGGCCATCAAGGTACCATAAACTCATGGTAAGTTCTTTCTCGTTGACCACTATGTATTGATGACGTTGTGTATACCCTCCAGTCGGAATCACCTTCACACCTTACAACCAGTAGAAACCTGGTCTGGCAAGTCGACAAAGTTAATGCCCTGAGGGAACGTTTAACCTGTCAGATCTTGGAACTTTCAAAAGGATGGTCAGCTTATATGGCAACACACCCCGAGACGTTGCTTCAGGGGACAGTCCTATCGAAATCGTTCAAGACACCTAAATTTGTATACTCCTAGACATGCTCGTCGTTGCTTAAAATCTTTTTCATGTATACCAGAATGACGTTGCATTATATCTTTCGGATCACTCAGTTCCGATCTTAAGTTAACTTGAGCATGGCGAAAATGCACTATTGTATCATGTAGGGATGTTTTCATTCTTCCACGTCTGTAAGTCTGAATCTGCGTTACAATGTGTCTGCAACTCTACACTCCCATGTGTTGCATAAAGTTTGTGAGGGACATCTCTAAATTAGGCGCCTCTCCTGATATTTCAAACTCCTCCTCACCCGAGTCATCGCTCTCTTTGTGACAAAGTGCTTCCATTCCCTTCAACTTCCTTGTCCTGAAGGTCTGAGTGCCATTTATTAGGGCTATGAAAGGAGTATCAACATGTGAGTCGACTTACCTGCGATAACCAGAGGATTGAGACCGTCGATATGTACGGTGCCTTGTCTCTGGTTTGGGTCGGACTGTGTTTTTTCATAACAATCATCATTGAAGAATATATCCCATTCGTCTACTGCGATGATTCTATGAGCATGGAACTTTCCCAGAAGCGCAAGATAGATATTCCAGACACAGTCTTGCTTTATTTCGGGATTCCCTAGCTCGTTCATAAACTCCTCGGCATTGTCGAAAAGATTCAGGTACGAGTTCCAGCACGGGATGATCAATTGGTGCGTAAAGTTGCCTGGCGGTCTGAATAGATTCAGGGCTGAAAGTAACCTAAGAATGGACTTTCACAATGTCGTTGAAAAAGATCACCTCGAGATTTACCTTGTAATCCTGAGCGTCGAATCGCTCCGGAGCCTGCTCGATGAGCAGCGGGACACCATTTGGGCGGGCTATCTTTCGATTGTGTCTCTTCTTGGTTGTGTTATTTTTTACGACATACTCGTCGAGTTCATGTTGAAGCCACGGAATAAAAATGTAACGAAAGACCAAACTGCCTTAACTGTTAGCTGATATCCACCTGAAAATAGATACTTACGCTTCCAAAGGTACCTTAGGATCATACCATCCTTGGTCCACACCATGTTGCAGCAGGCCCTCGTAGCCGAAGCTAAATGTCGCGCGGAGCACACTCCAAACTATCTCGGAGGGAATATTCATCTTCTCTGCCATCCAACGATGTTGTACAGTATTGCATAACTCTGGGTCAGCCCATTGTCTCAGGAAAGTCTGAGCCCGAGCTACATTTCCATTTTCATTCCCGACGTCGCTTTGGGTTATAAGCGGGCCATCTAAAAAGTTCCTGAGTTTGAAGACATGAAGGAATCGTTTTATACTTACATCTATTCGCTTCTATCACGTCTAAATAATATTTGCAAATCAAAACTGGGTTCGAATTATTCACCATATCTTCAT